>CM029604.1:76905671-77505671 GCA_017311375.1 Mytilus coruscus
TTACGTATGCAAAGTCAGTGATTAAGTTTGTAATACATAAGTTTTCACCTGTTTAACGGTCTAAAAATGATTTTGGGAAAAGAAAGACAATCCAAATTAATAATTTTCACTTTCATACGTACAATGTATGTTGAAATGACGCTTGAAAGGTATAAATAACATGTAGTTGACGCTTCATACGTACAAATACTATTGTTAAGTAACATTTAATGTATAAAGTAGATACTTATTTCGCTTGTGTTGTTTTCTCTACTAAGTAATTAAGAAATATCAATGCATTGCACCCACTATTAACTTGATTTCATAAAATGATCACATTTTACAGAAAATCAAAGTTGCGTCTTTTTCAAACTTAGTTTTCGCATTTCAAACAAAACAAAATAAAGAGCAAGATAAGACCTATGTCAAAAAACTACATTTAAAATGAAAATTTGGTGTTTGTTTATTATAGCAAATTATTATGGCGTAAACAGCATTCATGCTTTAGGAATGGTTCATTATTCAGTGCTTTGTCTTATGAAAACTGTCTGAACAGAAATTAATGGGGGAAGAGGTTTGGAAATTCTGAATAAAGGTAACTAAATCATGTATGGTATATATGGTGATGTCATGGATAAGTTAATTTGAGAGCTTATGACTGTATTAGGTGTTGATTCTCAAACCCATATGAAAGTTCAAATATAAAAAATAAAGTTGAATATGTTTCATATATTTAAGTTTTACTATAAACAAAAATAAACTTGGCCTTTTAAAAGAAAATCGTTTATCTTATCAAAATTTGTTAAGATATCCTTCTATTTAATTATTTTCGTCCTGTTACAAGTATCTATTTCATCTATATCTTTTCCGTATACAGTGACCTTAACCCCAAGACCTCTCGAAGAAATTTATCACCCGCACAGTACAAGTGCAAAAATAAACGTGCAAACGTTTGGCATTATTTGTTTATCTGCGAGGGTTGTCTAAATATGTACGTTATCTAAGAATCTCAGATACTTCATCTATTTACAATCGTCTGATATCTCATTTAAAATGCGTATCACTATAGGAGGCACAGTCATATCAGGCAATAAAATAATTCTTACAATTTATATTTGAATGTATTCAGAAGAGATAACTTTCATAATGATGTTTGAAAGATAGACGATATCATACGTCATAAAATCAACAAGGAGTTGTTATTTTGGAATCATTTATAAGAAAAGAAAAAAACAATTTTAACAAATTATATAAGGTAAGACAACTTATGGATCGCTTAAGACGTTATTTACACGTGGAGGATATGCTTACTCTTCCGGAGCACCTTAGCTCACCCCTGTTTTTGATGACTTCAACTTTACGATGTTCAACCTTTTGTTCCATAGCTTCATTGTAAGCAGTGACTCTTAATTATTGAAATAATGAAAGAAAACTTAGTCATTGAATACAGTATAAACTTGGAAATATATAATTTTACGTCATTTGGTCTCTGGTGGACAGCTGCAGTTGTCGCATTGGTAATCATATCACATCTTTTTATTCTTATATTGATTTGCACATGTTGCTCCTTTAAATTAAATTTTGTTCATTGAAATAATATTAATTATTAGTAAACAATGTTTCGAGGTTTTAAACCTGTTTTGGAAGTCTATGTGGAATTATGATAAAAATCAAGATTCAATTGTAAAATTGCATTTTTTGTATGCTCAAAAGAAGAAGTTGTGGACAGGTTAATGTGAAACTAATCTGGCGACATAGCAATCAATACACATCATTTTTTCAATGTGCTTAAAGGTTAAACAGTGACAAATAAGTTTTAAATATCCTATTGTGTTTTATACTGTAAAATAACAAAGTGATTTTAGTTATTTTCGACCGTGTAATATAAGCCCATTGTGATTAATCAAGCAATTGATGTGCTTCTAACCACAGGAGGAAATTACAGAAAGAAGAAGAAGAAGAAGAGGACAACTGATGCTCTTCCATCAACCCCGAATTATCCCTAGAATAAAACAACGTTCAGTTAGTAAACACGACAACCATTGAAAATTATTTCCAAGGCCAAATCAATAAATGCTCACAGTTACAAAAATCTCAAAGTCATTTAAAAAAAAATTACATAATACAGAAAAGGTAAATAGTGACTTCAAAACATAAAAACAATTTGTACCAGAAAGTCATTGTATGTTGTTGGTAGTTGTATACTCCACTTATTATTTTGAGGAAGTGAGTTCTTATACTTCCATTTAATTGGCAGAACCACGATAAATAAAAAGATTGTCTATTCTACAGTGAAGTTATTTTTTTTAGAAACACAGAAGTGACGAATATCCAGTATGTATCAAGTGTACTTTTCCGTTTATCTGTTCATCTCAATCGTATCAACGGCGCCCGTGCCACATCATACTTCTGTAAGCAGTGTTCGACATGCTTCCTCTGATAATTCGTCAGATGATAGGAATGGATCTTGTGATTTTAACTTTACCTCATCTGATACTGACAAAGCGCGCAAAACATTTAATGATTACATATCTGATAAAACGGTTTCAGTCATTTATCTCTATCTAAAAGAGAAAAGTTCTGATCAAATGAAACTGAAACAATATCTACCGGAAAAGACATATAGGAATGGTCTACAAGAATGGATTTGGTTAAAGAATTAAATGATGTACGAGGAATTGTCTCGACCGATAGATTCCGATTCTCTCACTTTTACTATAACTAAAGACGGAACAAAAGAAATGGACATTCCTTGGTCGTTATCAGCATGTTGTGACTTAAACTGCAAAATTGCATATGAGAATGAAACAAAGTATATTGTGAACTATTTATGGTCCAGTATTACAAAAAATGAGACTGGTTCTTTACTTTGCCATCGTTCGCTTGATGATAATTCTTAATAGGAACTACAGCTATTTGGATTGTGTTTACTGTATGGATTGGATATGATTACGATTGTTTTTCCGTCGATTCATTAATGAATGGAGATTTTGAAATAACAGAACAAAGCAAATATGACATAACTAAATTGATGACTGTTGTCCTTGGATTATTTGCTTACATGCATCCTTTTATCATTCATCTGTTAGAAATTGTTCAACCAAGTACAACTACTGATTTGTATAAATACTACAAAAATAAGGAGCAATATCAGAAACCGTACGGGTTACTCGAATCATGCGAAAGATATTTTACTCACCATGGCACAACATAGAATCACGAACAGATAAAGCAGTAAAGTATGCACCTATAGTTCGGTTTTTTTTTTTTTTTTTTTGAACTTTGATTGTATTCGGGCACAAAGGAAGAGTACGTTAACTTTCCAAAAATTTATAGATATGGAATTCCAGAATATCAATTTTTTAAATGTATTCCATGGTTGCCTGTTACAATATCGATTATATCCTATTTTGTATGTAATGTATGGATATATATTCTTTATAATGAAAATGATGATTTTATCATTTGCTTAGGGAAAGATACTGGTTGCCGAAAGTGTTCGTCCTCTTCATTCTGTGTCCGCAGTAAATATATATTATTTATTCCTGTGAAGGACATGATGGAAACTGAGGGAAATTCAGCCCAAAACCGATGGATGTTGAATACAAGTAAAAAGTTGATTTTTCGTTTCACAATGCTTTTTTCTCTTCAGTTTTGGCGTTTTATTTTCACATACTCATTTTGTTCGGTAAACACAGGGGGCAAGGATTCGCTGAATAAAATCCCTAAAATCCTTTTTTTCTGTCCCATAATGTACTTATAGGTACTTTTTTATTCGTTTTGAACGCTTTTATAAACATTTTGTTTTGTTCAATGCCTGCAATATGGTTTATATTTTTTCCATTATGTTTGAAGTGTCGAAATTTTTGTTGCAAAAAACAACATGAAGAGACCATGCAAACTGAAAATAATGGAGATGGCAATGAAACAACTACAGAAAGTATAGTCTCTGAAAATAAAAATACTACAATTGAAGAAGCTGATGAAAGTAAAAGCTCTCAATCAGAATATGTAGATATTGAACAGGGCAAGCCGACAGTAGTAAAATGCCACAGACTAATAATAGGGAAAATGACAACAAACTAGCCAGTAGCAACAGTAATTCATCGGGTGAAAATATAGAATCTGGGAAAGTTCAATACACCGAGAGACAAACCTCAAAATCCAAAAGTAGCAACCAATCGACATACAGTTGTTCTTTATGTGAATGGTTCTTTCTGATCGTTTTGTTGCTGATATATACCTTAACTGTAATAGAACATGCTATTTTTTTTTTTTCATAGAACGATCTCTTGCCTATACAATCATTGCTGGCTTAACAGTCTCAGATCATGTTTGGCGATGGTATTTAGTTGTTATATTTTCATTCGGATATTTTGCCACATATATCTTAGAGTTTCTTGACTCTTACACAGTCCTTCTTGACACAATATTTGAAATTCTAGAGAACAAGATAGATCCCCCTTGGTTTGAAGAAGAGGGAGGTGACTCTTCCAAAAGCAAAAGTAACAACAAAGACAGTTTTGACGAAAACCTGTTTGATTACATAGTAGATAATTGTTATACTGCTCGGAAAAGGTTTTTTCTGTTAATCATTAAAACTATTCTCACTACAATATTTATGATAGTCTCTTTCCAAATTTTACAAAGAACAGGAAAATTCGACAAAATGAAGTTATTGAATGAAACACTTTCTATTGTAGTCATTTTGATATCTCGAAAGTTATTTTTATTTTTCTCACAAAGAAAACCAGCGGAAGAAATTGATTCAGAAAGTGAAGCATTATATAACAAATTTTTAAAAAGGAAAAAGGATAGATATGATGGAGATTTTTTATTCCTTTGCTTTAAAGAATGTATCACTGATTGTAGAGGTAATTGTAAATGCAAACAAAGTCTCCCTTTTATTTGTCAGCTGTAGAAAAAAAGTTTTTGTGATTTCAGCTGTAATTCGTCAGGTTCTGATGGGGTTTTTTTTATTGACTGACTTAAGGAATCTCAAACAAGATAACACTGATGACAATAATCTTAACAAAGCCGCAAGTGATCAAAGCGGTAAACACCCAAATGCACAAGAGCTTACAGAGCTTAAAGATATTGTCGAAACAGACGAGACTAAATCAGAGATTCGTCAGACAGAAAAGGAGCCACTTGTAAAAAAGTGAACTAAAGGCTCTCCTATTTAGTATCATAAATAAACTAAAATTGAAGCTTTATAAAGAGTAGACAACAAATAAGACGATTTCCAAATTATCAGTTCTTTTGTGATTTATTGATGCTTTTTTGCAATTATAATTAATTTTGTGATTTGATTGTTGCCGTTTTTCCAATTATTGTTTCTAATGTGTTTTGATTGTTACATTTTTATGAGTTTTCATAAGTATGTTATTCGGCTGTAGCTAGTTACCAAGTTTCATTTAATATCTGATTGAAATGAAATTGTATACCAATTATAATTTAGTTGTATTTTGTTTAAAGCTGTTTATCAATTATTATTAAGGTATTATCCAAATTTCATTTGTTCATATTATGAGGAAGAAATACTGCTGAACATTTCACAAAGTAGTCGCTAACATAGTTGATTGATCAAAAAGTAAAATAACAAAAATACCGAACTCTGATTAAAATTCGAAAAGTCCGTAATCAAATAGCAAAATCAAAAGCTAAAACACATCAAACGAATGGATAGCAACTGTGATATTCCTGACTTGGTACAGGCATTTTATGTAGAAAATGGTGGATTAAACCTGGTTTTATAGCATGTATAGCTAGCTAAAAGGGAGACGAAAGATACCAGAGGGACAGTCAAACTCATAAATCGAAAATAAACTGACAACGTCATGGCTAAAAATGAAAAAGACAAACAGACCAACAATAGTACACATGACTCAACATAGAAAACTAAAGAATAAGCAACACGAACACCACAAAAAACTAGGGGTGATCTCGGGTGCTCCGGAAGGGTAAGCAGATCCTGCTCCACATGTGGCACCCGTCGTGTTGCTCATGTTATAACAAATCCAGTAAATAGTCTAATTCGGTAAGTCACATTCATGAAAGGGAAGGGGATTGTTGTTACGACGTAAGGAACATATCCGATATCATTTGTGAAACGGTTATTCCATAACGGTCAACCAACTCGTGATGGCGTCCGTAAAATTGACGAAGAGATGATTTCAACTTCATCATTTGGAACTCTTGGTTTAATAGCTTCCTTGTGAGCAGCAACCCTCTATCAAGAAAATCATGATAGGAAATGCAAGCACGGGAATATCGTATCAATTGGGAGATATATACCCCGTATGCAGGAGCTGATGGAATGTAGCTAAATCTCTCATTTGTATGACAATCGCATTAAATTCCACTGTATTGAAAACGAATGTGAACAAAACAAACAATCATAATTGGTACAAATATCCAAAATAGGGGTACAGGAGTCAACATTGTGTTATCATCTTAATCACACAAAAAAACAAACAAAAAAGCATCAAAGAAACACAAAAAGGCATATAGACAAAACACATTAGCAAAAATGATAGACAAGAATACAAATATTAACCATAGCACAATTGTCTATAATAGAGACATAGTTATTACTGATGATAATACAGTTATAATCAAGATCGTTATTTTTAGACGTGACATTATTGGTCAAAGTGGACAAATTCAATAACAAATATATGATACTGGAGATAATTTCATATTTGGTAATTGTGTCACAACAAACTTAATTCCCTTTCTAGCACTGTTTGCAAAAATATATGCTAGTGATCCTACTTTGA
The DNA here is from genome assembly GCA_017311375.1 of Mytilus coruscus. Classification (NCBI taxonomy): domain Eukaryota; kingdom Metazoa; phylum Mollusca; class Bivalvia; order Mytilida; family Mytilidae; genus Mytilus; species Mytilus coruscus. The sequence goes on from CM029604.1 coordinate 76,912,433, forward strand.
AAGATGTAGCTTTGTATCTTAAATATGGATTTAAAGCCCTTTCAATACTTTAGAAATATGCATAGTCGTTACCAGCATATATCAAAATTTAAAATTCTGGAAATCCATTACACTTTTTAACAACATGGGCTAAACCATAATGTACTTTCTGTTATAACTGACTATGCGGTATTGTCTTCACTCATTGTTGACTGTCGTACGGCTAAATAGAGTTGTATACTAAAGAAATTTATCCTGTTGATCTTACTTTAAATAAAGCTAATACTAACAATGACCACTGCCCTTTCCTCGATCTTGATATCTATATCATTAACGGAAAGCTTAATACAAACATTTATGATAAAAGAGATGATTTTTCATTTCCTATCGTTAATTATCCATTTTTAGATGGTGACGTTCCCTTGTCACCATCTTACGATGTTTATATATCTCAACTTGTACGATTCGCTCGTGTATGTAACAACGTTTTAGATTTTAACGAGAGAAATTTATGTATTACTGAAAAATTATTACACCAGGGATTTCGATATCACAAACTAGTCAAAACATTTACTAAATTTTATCATCGGTACAAGGACATCATTCGTAAATATAGCTCAACATGCAGACTTCTTATACGTTCAGGTATTTCACATCCAATCTTTTATGGTAATATTCTTTATAAAGCACAAAATGTCAGTATTCACCTCAGAAGCTAACAAAACCTTTAAATAGACTTATTAAGAAGGGATATAGTTACGATACTGTTGTCAGGTCATTAAAGATTGCATATTTTGGCTTTAATATTGATTCACTTATAGGGTCTTTGCATCGGAACTAAACACATTTATTTAAAACCAGTTGTTGGCATGACACGGGTTATGCTCTTCTCATATATTTTATGATGGTATGATACTAAACCCCTAACGGGAGGGATTGTGCCTGATATTCATATGATGAAGACATAATCTTTCAATCAGTTTAATTGAGGTCTGGAGCTGGCATGTCAGTTAACTGCTAGTAGTCTGTTGTTATTTATGTATTATTGTCATTTTGTTTATTTTCTTTTGTTACATCTTCTGACATCGGACTCGGACTTCTCTTTAATTGACTTTTAATGTGCGTATTGTTATGCGTTTACATTGGCTAGAGGTATAGGGGGAGGGTTGAGATCTCATAAACATGTTTAACCCCGCCGCATTTTTGCGCCTGTCCCAAGTCAGGAGCCTCTGGCCTTTGTTAGTCTTGTATTATTTTTACTTTTAGTTTCTTGTGTATAATTTGGAGTTTAGTATGACGTCCATTATCACTGAACTAGTATATATATTTATTGAGGGGCCAGCTAAAGGACGCCTCCGGGTGCGGGAATTTCTCGCTGCATTAAAGACCTATTGGTGACCTTCTGTTGTTGTCTGTTCTGTGGTCGGGTTGTTGTCTCTTTGACACATTCCTCATTTCCATTCTCAATTTTATTGTCAACTTCTGTTTCAGTTGGTCTCTTGTGGAAAGTTGTCTCATTGGCAATCATACCATATCTCCTCAGTGTTTTTTTCTTTCGATAGTCTAATGATTTTAGATACTTGCACTCCCAAATGTAATTGAATTGTAAGATGAGGTTTAATCAAACCTGCAGGAAGTGTTGTTTCTTTGATTTTCTTGAGCAGTAGTGGACAGTCATATTTGAAAATAGAGCATAAATTAGCAGCGACATCATATAAAGTATCAAGTATACTTTCAGTTGGACATTCAAGCGTAAAATTGTCTAATGGAGATACAAAGGAAGACATATGGTACGATACACAGAACATTTGGTTGTCTGCGTATTGAAGTCGCATATGAGTCACTCGACACAAGGTTGGGATTTTTGGCTGGATCGCTGTAATCATTAGCTTATTCACAATTACATACAAATAAACCATGTAATACTATTTCTTAAGTGATAGACCAATCTGATATGGGAAGTTCTTTTTGTATAAGATATATTTATGTTAATGGCAGTCGTAATTTAAATTATTGTTATCTATAGAATTGAATTGGACTGTATTTAAATACGAAATTTACTACAAAAGCCAATAAATCTGAAATAAATGCTTTTTTTCTATCTTAAACGAAATAGGATATAACATGCTTAATAATTAATAATCAAAGGTACCAGGCTTATAATTTCATACATCAGACGCGCGTTTCGTCTGCATAAGACTCATCAGTGACGCTCAGATCAAAATAGTGAGAAAGCCAAAACAAGTACAAAGTCGAAGAGCATTGAGGACCCAACATTCCGAAAAAGTTGTGCCAATTATTGCTAAGGTAATCTTTGTCTGGGATTAGAAAATCCTTGGTATTTACATTTCCTCATGTTTAGATCCTGCAGAATAATAGCGAAATTGTCCTTAGTGCGATGAATTTGTTATAATACTGTATACCACTACAATACAAACGTTAGAAAGAATCATAAAACATTGGACTTGATGCTATCTTTTGTCGTAAAAGTCCTTTTTCCACTTGGTCTTATTCAGGTACAAGATCATGTCGTTTCCTCCGTGGTTTTTTTTTTTTTGTGTTTTTTTTTTTTAGAAAAGAAGACCATTTCATACTCATACTGGACATTTTCTTACATTTGACAAAGGATTTTTTCCATGGTGTTTGATTCAGCTATCATTTCCATTGTGGTCTAAGCAGTTTAGCTACTGCATCCCTAGTTTGTCAGCACAAGTACTGAGGGAATGAGTTCCCCGTCCATTGAAACTGATCGCAACGTTAAACACCAACATTCAATCAATAATTGAACTACTAAATAATTCAAAAATGAATGTAAAAGTAATTAAATATAAATGACATACGTATAAGCTCTTCAATAACGATTGCTTGTATTGTATATAGCATTGGTGTCTTTAAGTTTGTTATCATTCAAAAGAAGGGCGAAAGATACCAGAGGGACATTAAAACTCATAGATCGAAAATAACATAACAACGCCATAGCTAAAAAAGAAAAAGAAAAACAGACAAATAATAGTACACATGACACAGCATAGAAAACTAAAGACTAAACAGCATAAACCCCACCAAAAACTGGGGGTGCTCTCAGGTGTTTCAGAAGGGTAAGTAGATCCTGTTCCACATGTGGCACTCGTCGTGTTGCTCATTATATTACTTGCCCGGTAAATGATATTATTCCGTAGTTCACATTCGTGGAAAAGAGAAGGGGATTGAAGTTACTACATACGGGAGAATTCCGATATCATCTGTGAAAAGGATATTCCATAACATTCAATCAACTCATGTAGCGTCCCTCTACAAGGAAATACAAGCCCGGGAATATCGTGTCAATTGGGAGATACATACTCCGTATGCAGGCGGTGCTGGAATGTTGCTACATTGAAATGGAAAGTCAACAATTGGGAAGCTGTAATCAGTCGTAAATTTTTGTTTTCAACCGACCCTCATTGTCAATTTCTTGATGTAAGTCAAGATATGAAACAGACTTTACTGTATCTGTTGTATCCTTAATCTCTATTTCGATGAGATAGATGCATAGTCACCAAATTTTGAATTATTTAGTGAGAGAACATCATCTACATAGCGGAAAGTAAAGTAATTAATTCGTGTTAATAATTAACTGCGATAATATATTACCTAGAAGCTCAAAATGTGTTCCCTTGTGTAGGAGAATGTTAAAAAAAATTACAATATTGATACTTATACCATCTTAGAAACATGATATCATGACTTAAACGATATTGCATTAAGTGTTGACACGGGTAGTAACCTCGTCATATCGAGGAGCGTTTAGTACAGTGATTTTGTCATAGTTTGGTTAAGATTGACATGGTTAATTTATGTTACTTCCCAGAACAATTGCCTCAGTTCTATTCAAACGAGCAAATAAAAAGCAAAAAAGATGTTTGAATCTGTATTGGAAGTCAAACGATCTACATTGGAATTGTTGTTTCACGAAATTAACGCAGAACAAGCAAGATATCGGAATTGCTATGGTTTGGTTAAGCGATTGACATGGGTTAAGCGATTGACATGGTTCGGTTAAGTGTATAGAAATTCGTCATGGTTTTGGTCAAGTTTGTCATGGTTTAGATCGAAATTAATATATATGTCTGTCACCTCAATACTGATGATTTGTTTGATGGCGCTTGTTATTAAACGAAGTTACACAATATATCAACTGCCTAAGAAGAAAAAAAACCTTTTAACCAAATTTCATGTGAGTAATCGGCAAAGCGTAAATTAAACATGTCAGGTTACTTTTCGTAAGTTTCCTACGATATAATTAAAAAAAGTCACTGTTCTTTTAAACTAGCTTTTAATATAATTATACAAAAAGTACAAAGCGTTGCTTCTGTTTCACATAAAATCTTTTCTCCGCATGTCCATCATCGCTTGAATATACCGCGGATATCGTGAGCGGCTTCACTAGTAAAATAGCTCAAGACTTCTACTTAAAGTTGCAAAACGTAGCAGCTAGTCAAAAAGTAATTCTTGTTTTTACATTTTTTTTTCTAGAAATCTATACGTTTGTTGGATTTTATTTATTTTAAATTTTGAACCAGTTTATGATGAATAAAAGGAGATATGGGGAGGGGGTTATAGTTTACAAAGTATCGAATTTGAAATATGAATGATCACAATTTCGTTTTGGATTGAAGCCGACATAATGTTAAAGTTTTTCAATTATTATTACGAATGAATAAAATGACTATGTTTTTGTAATATTGTGTAAATGCATGGTGTAGTATCACTTATTATCATATACTTAGACTAAATAACATATAATTTTTACCGGATGATAATAGCATTAAATTTACGTAAATTCAATATTTTTCGAATTCGTGCTTAGCGGGCTGATATGAAAAGTTAAATCACATGCTTCGACTTTTATCACATGCCTTTCCTTAACGTTATCGCATGGCATTCCGGTGATACTCGGCAAATTCCGGAAAATACACCTCAATCATGGTGCGTTTTCAGTGAAAAACATTACAAAGTAGGGTACAAAACAATTATTTGGATACTGGAAAGTATATTGTGTAAAATGAAAAAACTAAAACAACAAACAAATGATAAAATAAATGTTTTTTTTTTTAAATTTCAAATACAATTTAGAAAGTTACTTTAAAAGTGTTGACTTTCCCAAACAGTATTCATTATGCATATTGTTTAATTATTTTTTTGTGAACGTCCATATTAAAATATATCATACTGCTGTTTTTCTTCTCTGTTAAGGCATATGATAGAAAAATCGAATGGACTACATTTGGGGTCCGAAGTCCATGAACTTTTCACTCTTTGAACTTCTATTTGAGAACCATGTAAAAGGATCAATATATTAATCTGCTATTTTTCTCCATTGTTGAAGCATATGATAAAAAGATCATAACATGTCATTTTTCATATCGCATGTATTATCAGCCCTCGGTCAATATCAGCCCTCGAGCCATGCGGCTCTTGGGTTGATATTGAACCTTGAACCTCTCTGCATGGGACATCTATCTTGTAGTGTCAGATGTATGAAAAGTAAAAAGTTATCTCTTTGACTGTCGTTGCTAGGAATTTTATTCACAACTGTTGCTAGGTCTATATTATGAGGCTGATTGCATTCTTCCTGAAGATCCTTATCTTTAATCAAATCATGCTCCATTCCTAAATCGTCATTCACTGATTTAGAAAACTGTATATACTGTCTCAAGTTAAGAGTCTGTAATGCAGTGACTATCGTTTGTTACTGTATATCATGTTTTGTTTATTGTTTTGAACGGAAATCAGGCTGTTGGTTTTCTCATTTGAATTCTTCGACATTTAATTTTGTCGCAGCCTTTTATAACTTGCTAAGAGGTATGGTTTTGCTCATTGTTGAAGGCTTTATGGTGACATATAGTTGCTAACATCTATGTCATTTAATCTCGGGTGGATAGTTGTCTCATTGGCAATCATAGTGTATCTACTTATAACATATTACAATTGTGTGCGTTCATATGTCCTTTTGTGTTACAAATGAAACGATTTTTGTAAAATGACTGTTTATTTTGGTCGTTATTCTTTATTATAAACGACAAGAATCACATAACTGAACCATGTCGAACATGATCGATCATGAACTAAACCATGACACATATGAACCAAACCATGACAGTTTTTTCACTAATTTTAAATTGTGTGCAAAAGTAGGTATTTTTCGGAATAATTGACGGCAGTTTTATATCACAAAGAGATATGTGATGTAACAGACAGTAAACAAATAATGTTTCTTTATGCACCCGAAACCAAACAGCAACTTTAAAATTTTGACATACGCAAGCACTGTTCTGTGATAAATTATTAACTATATGATACAAATTTTGATGTAGTAACATATTAACTATATACAAAGATATTTACCAGCTTGAATTTATGATCAGAAGTTCCTTTTACAAAATATCCCAATGTTTACAATTTGGCATTGATTGTCATCAAAAACACTTAACATCGTCATATCAAACTTATCCAAACTATGACAAAATCACTGTTCTAAACGCTCCTCGATATGACGAGGTTACTACCCGTGTTTGAGCAAATATTAAATGAAATTGAATGCTAACTCGGAGTACATACGAGATTGAAAAACTAAAATATAGACAGAATAATTAGTATGTTCCTTAAATGTTTTTTGCCAACGAACGGTACATTATCATAACCTTAACGCTTAAATACCATAAAAAATCGATAAACGGTACAGTAAGCAAATTATAAAGATTGCATTTTGTTTAAATCATAGCAATAACAATTAAATAAGCATATGGAATATTTTCTGTTAATTGTATGGAAAAACAGTCAAGAGCTGTTTTACGTCTTTCTAGGAAATGTTTTGAAATAGATATACATGTATGCATAACACAATGTCAATATCGTGTCACGCAAATAACTGATTTATTATTTACCTGAAGATCAACAAATATAAATAGCAATGTATACTGCTGTGCACATATCATACTGCAGTTTAACTTAGTACTAATATATAAACTGTGCAACAGTCCGAGCTTTGACACGGAAAATAAAGAAAGGTATGGTAAACTTTGTTTCATTATCTTTTCAAAAATTGGAAAGGAATCTTGAATGTACATGAAAAAAATCTAGAAAGCGATATGTTAAGGGCACTTTATCAACCTTTATCAGTATCAACCTCTACAATTTACCTCTATTTTTATCAAGATTCTTTATCTGGTTAAGACAAAATGGTTTGATATACAAACAAGACGTAAAAATCAACGAATGGATACGACTCACTTAAATTTCGGCCGACTGTTATTCAACATCATTAAAAAAAAAAGGAAAGCAAAAAAAGATATTGAATAGGTACGGTTATAATAATCAAATGTATCATTTGTACTTTATTTCAATTGCAGAATGATTATGTGTTCGACTTTTACATGTATGACAATTATGCTAGCAACTGTTATAATAAAAGTCGAGAACCATAAATGTAAGGACTATACCCTGTCAGCATCAGACCAGTCACTGATAGATATGATGAAACATTACCTACATACTTCAAGGAAAGACGAATGTTCGCCACCCAGCAAAACATCAAATGCAGGTTGTTACATTGTGTACAACGCTTAATATTGTTATGTTTTGTTATTGCTTTTGGGAGTATGTGATACAATGATTGAAATAAAAGGGAAACATGGATTGACAATCAAGGTTCTAAAGAAATAACAAAAAAAGCATATTTGATTTACATGGGATCACCCGCAAATAATGACAGAAACATAAAAGGAAATCATATACATATATATACATATAGTTAAACATTTTAAATAACTGCTAGCACTTTCAATTCATTAAGAGAGCTATTATTACATTAAAAATGTTTTAGTAATCGTAGACTTTGTTTTGCTTGAAAAGTTGATACAACATTGCTTTTTACATATTACTTGATGATCAACTGTGTCTTAATTTTTTATTTTTGAAGGAGTAACTTATGTACGCTGGGGAAAGAAAGGTTGCCCAAAAGGGGCTGAAATAGTATATTCAGGTAAACAAATAGCTCGATAATTAGTTGAGTTTCATATTATTATTTTAAACAAACGGTACACGTTGTACCATAGGGAGGTACCAGTTGTATAATAAAGAATACTTACTATTCCGGGTCACTTGAGTTAATACCATTTTTGGGGGGTCGATTAATGGTTCTGTCATTTGTCTTATTGTCATTTATCTTTGGCTATGATGTAGTGTGGGTTTTTTTTCTGTCTAATGATATCTTATTGCACCTCGGATACATCTTCAATTATATGCCATCTAAATTTGAATATTAAAAGTTCTGCACTCGATAATACAAAAATAAGTATACTGTTTTAACGAATGAGGTCAGATTATAAAAATGAAATTCAATGAGACAGAAGAACATAACAAAATAACAACACAATGATACCACAAATAGACATCTTACATCGTATGCATATGTAATGTGCATTTCTTTGTATTGAAAATCTGATGATATGATTATGTAACTTCTAGCTTCTATCACTATGAAACACTTTAACACATTGCTTTAGGGCAAGTTGGTGGAAATGATCATACAACTAAGGGAGGTGGTGTGAACTATTTATGTCTCCCAAATGACCCAGAGAATGGACAGCACCAATCATTTGGCAATGATCAGATATTTGGAGGTGAATATCGGATAAGTTCATCAGGCAAGCCATCAGGATGGTCAGAAAGTATGAGATACAAGGAAGCACCATGTACAGTATGTTACAAAAAACACAGATCAACGGTCCTTATGATACCAGGTACATACATTATTCAATTTTCATGAATTTTGAATTTGGCGCAATCGTAAATATTGTTTATACGATTTTACATAATCACCTCACTTAAATTAAACTATGAATTTAAGAATTTGATTTATTTACAAAACCTCAAAACGGAAGTCTTTGAAATCTTGACGCAAGTGGTAACACGATACGTCAGATCAAAAGTTTGTCGAATGCAATAATTTTTTGTAGCAGACATGCATAAATACATGATCAACCATATGCTTACACAATCTCGACAACGTTTCATTCAGGAAGATAATGCAAATGGATAGCCAGCTACAGTCTACGTTTCTGTCCTTAAGCACCAATCTACTAAGGCTATTAAGGCTAACATACTAAGGTTCAATATTTCACAGCAACTAATTGATTGATGTTGGGGTTTAACGCCACTTTCAGCACACAAAGCTATATCATGGCGTCATTTTATTAGTAGAGGAAATTTGAGTACCCAGAGAAAACACTGAGCTTGGTAGCAAAACGGACCATCTTTTTTTTTACTACCCCTTAACACAAAAATCGAATGCAGTTTGCTGGAGCTTGGTAGTGATAATAATAACTGATCTACTTTTAAAATAAAAATTGCCTGTACTGTTGATGTCGCTATTTTATTAAATTTTCTTTAAAATAGAGTAATATAAGTGTGTAGGACGACGTGATTCAGTTTCTGTAGTTCAGGTGCTTTCATCTTTCTATAGTAGTTTGAGCATTTTTTACACGTTATATTATCGTGTATTGTGTTTATCGTTAGTTTTTCTCTTTTTTAATTTCTCTAATATATATTAATTCGTCAGGTTTCTTTTATTTTGAAAAGTTGGTATTGGTAGCAGAAGTTTAATTATTTCTCACAGTTTTGAAGTTTGACATATTGTAATGATTCATTCTTCTGTTGAAGTAGATTATTTTTGTCACATTGACTAATGTACCCTTAAATTCTGTTATGAATATTAGACACTGAGCAGGTGAAGTTGTTTTTGTATCTCTAAAATATTAATACAGAGAAGATTTGTGTCCATTAATGTTAATTAATGTCGAAATGTAAGAAGTAGTTTGTACATTGTAGAAATTTTCAACATATTTAATATTGTAATGAAAAATATAATGTAACCATAACATCTTTATAGATGAAACAGTTACTCTGCGAAAAGCAGACTTAAGATCATAGTATTTAAGATATTTCTGGTGGACACAAATTGCTATAAAGTATAAAAAGTCATGAAAAAGACAATACGTCTCAGATACATTGTACGGAAGAGACCACTCGTGTCAATTCATACATACGTCAATGTATCTGTCCGTTATTGAACGTATTTGTTGTGGGGCAGAATTACTATTACTCAAATCTTACTTTTAAAATATTTTAGGTAGGAATACTTTATAATAAAGGATGGAATTCAGAATATGATGGATATCTGACGAGTGATCATTATACTCATAACAATAAGGATTTCGCATGTGTTGATATAAATCCAGAGACGTTGGACAATAAGAATAAAGATGAACATGGCATTTTGTTTCAAACTCTCCGAACAAAATGTGGCAGTTTGAGATGTCCTCCGTATACCAATGAAGCAGATGTTCTGTGTGTCGTTTGTTCAAAATAAAACATATAGATATGAATTGACAAAACGATTCTTTGTTTCTGATTTTTTAAAGGGACATTAGCTGTCAAATTTATATTCACCGATTTGATTATCATAATACAACAGTATGTAAATTATAACAAAGGAAACAAACGACTGAGCATAACGAACCCAAACGAAAGCCGGGTGATCTCAGTTGTTCTGGAAGGGTAAGCATATCGTACTCCACATGTTTTATACGTAGTTTTGCTTTTGTGTGTATAAAAACGGTGATTAGTCTAATTTGGTGGTGTCAATTAGGAGAAATGGGCGGGAATATGATTAATTGAAATAACCCGATGCATATTTCCCATAACGGTCAAACAACTCGTGATGGCGTCAATAGTAAAGTGTTTTCGAAGGGATAATATCAACTTCATTGCCTCAATTAATAGTTTCCAAGGAGCAACATGTATCAAGAAAATGCAAGCTCAGGAAATCATATCAACTGGATATACATTTTATATATGTAAGTGCTGCTCGATACAAATATAATTTTTTACGGAAGCCATCACAAGTGTGTTGACTATTATAGATTATCTATTTCAAAGATGACTACAGATATGTTCTAATCGTCGTAAACGCAATGCGTACTCCTTTCCCGAATGATACCTACCTAATTAGATTTGTCACCGGTTTTGTACATACATTAGCTAAGTAACACGGAGGGTGCCACATTTGGAGCAGGATCTGCTTACCCTTCTGGAGCACCTGAGATCAACCCAGTTTTCGGTGCAATTAGTGTAGATCAGCCTTTAGTTTTCTATTTTGTCTTTTGATTTTTTTTTACCGTTTAAAACTTTATTGCTTGAACGCACATAGCCGACCATACGCTATGTTTTTTTTTACATTGTTGAATGCCGTACGGTTGCCTATAATTGCTTACATTCACTTCATTTGATTTTTGGTGGATCTTTAGTCTCGTTGGCAATCATAACACATCTCCTTATCTTTTTTATAAAAAAACAAAAAATAAAAAAATAGATAGTTAAAATGTGTCTGGTAGCCAGCTCAAACATGCCAACAATGAAAGTACCAGTTTAGTTTGGTCGAATCCCATTAGGAATACAACATTCATTCATGGGTTGATTCACATGTATTTTGAGACTGAATAAGTTTCATTAAAAAATGTATTTGTATTTAAGTGAGTTTTTTGTATAAATACAACTTGAAATATAAACAAATGTTTTATTATAAATATGACATGATATTTGTACAAATATTTAACACAATGATGAACAAATTATGCATTTCTGATACTTATAAGTAGACTATTCATCATATTCCTTATTGAACATGATAAAATCATATTACAGATAATTGCACATCTTGGTATTTAGTCCTGCATACCCATTTTAAACAGTTCCATAATTGCAGTTATACATGAAAATACGTTAATCATGATAACATTCCTAAAGATATTCAAACAAAATGTTACAAAAAGAAAATTAGTTCTGGGTAATGCATTTATCAAAAACATATATAGTATGTCAAAAGTACCTGATTTAACAATTCCACTCACTACTAAATATAACTGAAGACTTAATGAACCAACAAATTGTTTGCCACGATTACATATTTAGATATAAAGTTGGTATTACGATGTTCAAATAGGTCTTATCTCCAATATGATAGCTTATATGTCAAATCCGTCATTGACTCTCTAATTAGAGACCAGGCGTACAAGTTGTTTCCCTTAGAAAGGACATACATTTCATTGACTATGAACTAGCAGGAAAAGCAAATCTAGTGGTGTGTAGTATATGTAATCTTTTTTAGTAGTTGTGTTACATTAGAACCCATCTAAATTTGGCAAAGCGAAGCAACTTGATTAAAAGTCTGGAATAGCAGAATTAAATCAGTTATTGGCAAATACACTATTTGCTTATTGTTTGCATTTGTGTGAATATTAAATAACTTGTCTCTTAAAAGATACTATACAATTTGAAATGGAATAAAACATATGCTTTAACATCGAAAACAACAACAAGAGATTGTTACAGTTATTATTTGTAGATGTTGGTGAAATGATTTCCCAAACAACGAATTCATCTTTCATTGTTGTCGTCCTTTTTGATTTGTAGACTCAGTCCCAAGTCCTTCCGAATAGAACTTCCGTTATACGGAACTTGGCATAAATACTGGAACACCACCTGGTCCCGTTAAGCTGCCTGTGGGAGAAGCTGAAATATATATATCAAAATGTAAGAAGATATCTACGAGGCTATTAAACTCAAAGACAACTGATGACATCTGGTAAAAAAAGAAAGACAAAAAGACAAATTTCGATACATCCTAACCATTTGATTATTTACTTGAAGGTCATTGAAGAAAGAACTTTATCATTGACTTAAAAAAATTCTAAATGGAAATAAATATACAAAGCTAAAAAATAATAAATAGTTTTTATTTATCTTTTTCAATAAATGCACATGCAATACACATACACATGGACAGTACACAGTTGACACTTGTTATGCGTTGATTAGTGTAACGATATACATTGATTATTATAGTGCTATGATATACCACCACGACATATAAAGCACATGAGATTATATTGCATTGTGTAAATGATGTGTTAGAAAATAAACAGAGGTAGGTGTGAAGAAAAAAGTCTGCTTGTTCATACACAGTATGTTAGAAGATCTCTACACGATGTTCCATCCTAAAAATATAAAGTTAATTCCCAAATGATTAACAAACAAAGCAACAGTATATAAACTATAAGGTCCTTAACTATAATAAACATATGCACTTTGCTTCCAAACTCTTACATAAGTAACATTTCATGAAAACGTGTCGCGTCATAGATATATGACAAAAATCTTATTTGGAATGAAAAGTGTTAACGACTATCATCGGAGTTGATTTTAATTTGTAGACAGTGATTATACATGTCAGGTTACTGCTTTCAGATGTTTATATACTGAATACTTAGACATCATATATAACTGTGTAGATATTCAGTACATAACGCATAGCATATATTCCCAACATCCCAATGCAGTGTATGCCTCAAATTAATCATATTTCCGAAAATAGCATATTCTGCATTGAATTTCATATTTTGAAACTCCACATTTTTAGCGTATCTCGGAGATAATTCATAGAACTTAGTGTCTAACCATGTGATAGGTTACTTTTAGAAATGTTACCCCTTGCTTTGTTGATGGTACAATTACCCACAAGTAAAACATGAATTTTATTATAGCATGGGCTTCCATGAATTATTTGTTACACATCAGCAACACATCCGACCATGAAAACGACATATTTGACTCATTGATATACTAACACTTTAAGCTCCACGTTCTGACAATTCCGACAGAATTTCAGCCTGCTCTGGATCTATGTTTTCTAACATTGAAGCGTTAATTATTGTTCCATCAGGAAGTCGAATGGATTCTCCAGGCTCAGTAGTGGTAGTTGCCTCTGTTGTGCTCGTTGATATCATTGTTGTAGTTACTGTCGAAGTTTGCGTAACAAGTGCTTGTGTAGTTGTGTTAACTATAATACTACTATTATCAACTACTGTCATATTCTGATTCAGGATGTCAGATGTATTTACGCTTACACTAACTGGTTCAAAGAAAGAATTTGATTGTGATATGTTTAAACCAGTGTTTCTTGTATCTAGAGTTGAATTTATTTGAACGCTCATGTTGTGTGGTCTATCACTAGGGAATGTACTATCGGTTAAATTATATGTGGTGCTATTTGTTTTTACACTGTAATTTGTATTATTCGAATTATGTTCAGTGATGATACTACCATTTACAGGTTTGGCATTTACACTTACATAATTTGATATACTATCAAACGCTACATCCACAAAATGGGAAATAAGTTTACCTAAATTAGATATCTGCGACGTTGGTGTTGACATCGCCATAAGTTGAAGTGTTGGATCTGATATGTGGTTTTGTGGCTGCATTGATGATACTGTTGTCAGTATATTTGGAATATGTGTTACAGGATTTAATATGTCATTAAATCCTATGGGGTTAGAAGTTGCGAAAAGAGAGACAGCATGACCCGGTGACGTCACAGGTATTGCACTAATGTCAGATGGTGCTGCCATCCCATTGATAGAAAAATCTCCAGATGATTGTATGACTGGATTGGATAAATGATAAGTCTGATGAGATTGACTAAGGGTTCCACTTCCGACTAACGAGCTTGCTTTAGAAGGCTTGGAATACCAAACAGCAACACCTCCTCCTGGTGTAGGTCCAAAATGTTGATTCGTAATGACGCCATGATTTCCGACACTGTCAATGATGAGCTGAGCTGGTGTTGGTGCTTCTAGTGTAGGTTGTTTAATGATTGATGGTTGTGTTGTTACGAATTTTGTAACAGGCAAAGGTGATGGAGACATGCTGCTTACGTGCTGTAAATGTTTAGATCCACCGCCAAGTCCCCTACTATTCAAAATACTTTGCATCTTGGCAGGCGAAATAGCTGAAATATTACAGTTATAATTTAATTACTAAACGAAATATTTTAAGTACGACTTGAAGAATTGATTTTGACATTAAAATCAAACAGCTTCCTATACCCTTCATTCAAAGATTTTAAAAATAATGTTTGTTTTATTTGACAATGCAAAATTATAAAATTTCAGGCCTTAGAACATATTTGTAATGTTCCGTGCTTAAATAAAACTGCCACTTAAATTATTATATTTTCTTAAAGGTGAATTTGATGTTACATGGATAGTAATTACGGGGAAAGAAGAACAAATTCGATTTACGGAATGTTACAATGTGTGAAATCCTCCTGACAGTAAACGAGAATCCCTTAAAAGGAACCGACCAACGATCTAATCAATGTGAATAACCACCAAAACCAGAAACTAATAGTAAATTGTAGAAAACAATAGGCAAATGTATTACAAATGGGCACATTATGGTGTTCATTTCATTGCATAGGGGCCAGCTGAAGCCCGCCTCCTTGTGTGGGATTGTCGCGCTGCGTTCAAGACACAATGGTGGCCTTTGACTATTTTCGGCTCTTTGGTCGAGTTGTTGTCTCTTTTATACATTTACCGTTTCCATTCTCAGTTCTAAATATTGTGTAATGCATATTTTGTTGACTCAACTCCCCATATTTAAACACTCTAAAGTGGTATTAATTGGTATAAATATAGATTCTACCACTGTATCGAGTGTGATATGATATGAATATATCCACTCGCGACAGTTATGTTTTTTTTTTTATTTTAAACGCGATGCTCGTCGAATCTGTTTCTCTAATGATTTTTAAACGATACGCAGACACATTCAATCCTTCTTTTCGATTAACCTGCAAAAAGATGTGTTTTTCTCTTTGTCACGTCATCAGGCATAGTCGCCTTTTTTCATGATGTCACAATAGGAAATTCAGAGGAAAGCAAGAAAATGTGACGTCATAACCGAATTTTGACTAATGGAGAACTGAGATCAGACAAACCACTATTGATTAAATAAAATAATCAACAGGTCAGGAAAAGGATAAATCGTGTTAGAATTAGAGAAAAAGATATATATATATATATATATATATATATATATTTAGCTTTACGTTCTTTTTTAAGCAATTTTTAGTTACTTACCAACTTGCTGTCTGAGTTTTAATAGTTTGTTTTTTGATTTCATCAGAACTTTCTTTACACTGTTCAACATCGTTGTATAATTCAGTGATGCTTTTAGTGTGCCTTTCACAGGGTCAATGAAGTTTTGTTTGAACAGGTCACGAAGGACGTTAGAAATTAGGCCCTTCAAAGTTGCTTTGTCTACATTCTTGATTCCTAAGCTTTTCTTCAAAGTGCTTGTTAATCTTCCATTTGGTCCTAATATGTCCAATGCTGATGGTTTCGTTGTTGTTGATACTGCAATTATGATTAATTTCATATAGTACAGATGGATGCAATGTATGAATTTTAAATAAAAATATCCAGACTTGTAATCAATGTGAAATCCGGTCCTTTTAAAGAATTCAAATAGTTCAAGTGCAGAAAAAACATACAGTTTATGTTATTACTACCACTGGGTCATAACCTCTTCTGTTGGACTGTTAGTAACAGAGGGTTTCACCTGCCCAGTAATAAGTATTTCGTTACTGGAAGAATATACGGATATTGTTTCATTAAAATTTCCTGTTACAAAATTTGGGAAATTATTTTAAATTAAGGAATATATCTCCCTCATGTGAAACTATAATTCGTTGTCATGCTTTGGCTATACTTTTTGGTCCCTTCTGATCCCTTTTGCTTTATAGCTCTTCCTATTTTCAATTAGCTTTGGATTTTCAAATGCTTTGGCCTCGAGCATCACTGAAGAGACATTTATTGTCGAAATCTGTATCTGGTGCAGAAAAATATGTAGCGTTAATGTTATTAAAATAAATTGAAACATCCAATGTCAATATTGGATCATGTATTTTTGTCAAATGTGATTGCAGGGCATTGTACTGATTTCCTTTCTTCTTCGATCGTCTTTGCAGTTAGTTTGAATATGTAAATGTAAACGCACAACAAATTCAAAACCAAACAAACTATATGTGATTGGAGCGTCAACGAGGAAGCATACTAACTACTCAAACAAACAATAGAGATCTTGAGTTCAACATGCAGTCATCAAAAAAAAGGATGTATGACTAAACAATATTTAAAGCTCAAAATGACCGTAGTTATTAAGGGAATAGGTATAATGTCCGTTATATGTTTGATAAAGTAAATCAATGAACAAATGCGATGATCAAGTAAATGTTATGTATTTCAAACTAAGTTAAATAGGTCAACATGAAACAGATACCAGGGATTAAATACACAAGCTATTATGTCTTCAAACTGCCATGTTCCGATTGATTGATTGATTGATTGATTGATTGTTGGTTGCTTAACGTCCAGTGGCAAATATTTCATGCATGTTCAGGACGAGAACAAGTTAACAATAAATACAATAGGTAGGTCTTACAGTAGAGGCCGTTTGGGATGAAGGTCGGGGAAATTTGGACTGCCACGGGAAAATGGGGAAAATGAGGGTGTATTGGATATGGACAGAAATTTGGCCTAGCAACAGGCCACCTACAGACCCCTCAAAGAGTTGTTACAAGGGTTCTTAACGTGCAAAGAGCGTGGCACTCTCTCTACACGAGGCATCGGATTTAACGTCCCCATTCTGACCGGACGTGGCTGCAAACTTGATACACCCCGCACAGCCAAACGGACGCCCCACTTTGGCAAGGGTTCTACTGCCGGTCGTAGAAAGACCAATGGTGATCATATTTCTATTCCCCAGTTACCCTTGTTCCGTTTTTATATTTAAAGTCAAAACGGCTACACTTGAAAATGAACGGGCTTTCTTACGCTGGGCCCACCGACTTTAATTTATATAATCACAGTTGTTTAGGGCGTGGGAGCCTTTTAACGACCTTATCTACCCATGAGGGCTCGCACGGTTGGCTATTGATCCCAATTGAAATAATGAACGTACCTAATGTTAAAACAATGTTATAATAACCAAGGGGACTATCAAAAAAATCTTAAGTCGAAGAAAAACAGATAATAAAATGGCCTAAATTAAAACGACGAAATGATACACTACAATCTACAAAAGACTACCATGTGCACCAGAATGGTTTGCATATCAGTAATTTTTCAACTCGCAATCAATACATAATATCTTATATAAATAATAGAACAAATTTAATATTTCCAAAGCCATTCATTATATTTTTATTTTTTTCTATATGCAAGAAATCAATGAAATTGAGTCCGCCGTTAACGTGGAAATTTCATATAACATATCCAAATAAAACCACCTATGAAAATATTCATCAAGAATACGCTAACGTTTAAAATCTTCTTTCATATTATCTCAGAAAATTCGAATATCAGATGTCTAAAAGATATAATACTTACCACTGATATCGATAATGTGTGGCTTTGCATTCGTCGATGACACAGGAACAACTGGTGCTGTCGGTAGGACATCACTTATATTCACAGAAGAAACATTAGTACTATATAATATTGTA
Source organism: Mytilus coruscus (assembly GCA_017311375.1). NCBI lineage: Eukaryota > Metazoa > Mollusca > Bivalvia > Mytilida > Mytilidae > Mytilus > Mytilus coruscus. The sequence continues at coordinate 76,930,863 of CM029604.1, forward strand.
CTGTTAACGATATCATTTGTAGCATTTAATGTTATCGTAGCATTTGTAGCATTAGATGTTATTGTAGCATTTGACAAGAACTCTGTCATATTAGTATAAGTTATGACATCATTAACATTGGCTGTTAGATTAGTATAAGTAGCAATGCCAATAAATGAAGTGTTAGACATAGATGTCACGTTGTTATTAGCAGTTATATTCAAGTCTCTGGTTAGATTATATATTTCACTTCCTGTGTTATTTGTTGATGTTATGTTATCCATCAGAGTGCCGAAGTTATTTCCAAGATTAACTGTTGTAGCATTTGGGTGGTAAATAATTGCAACTGAATTATTTAAAATGTCTATTGGTATACTTCCATGAGTTTCCACAAGTACGTGTTTAGTCGGCAAAGTATTTAATGTTTCCATTGGCATACTTCCATGAGTATCCAAAACGTGTTTAGTTGGCAAAGTATTTAAAGTGTCCATTGGCATACTCCCATGAGTATCCAGTACGTGTTTAGTCGGCAAAGTATTTAAAGTTTCTATTGACATACTCCCATGAGTATCCAGAACATGTTTAGTTGGCAAAGTATTTAGAGTTTCTATTGGCATACTCCCATGGGTATCCAGTACGTGTTTAGTCGGCAAAGTATTTAAAGTTTCTATTGGCATACTCCCATGAGTATCCAGAACGTGTTTAGTTGGCAAAGTATTTAAAGTTTCCATTGGCAGACTCCCATGAGTATCCACAAGTACTTGTTTAGTCGGGAAGAAAGTCTCAAACGTTGAGAACAATGATGGTTTCGTGGGATTCACTGTCAAATTTAATGTCTGTATAGCTCCAACTTTAATGCTAGTAGGTGTGAAAGTTGTACCGGTACTATTTCTGGTTGTATTATCAATAACCACATCACTTGGAGCTAGTTGATTATTGGGGAAAGATTTAGTTGCATTGTTAAGACCTAAAAATCCTTGTGCTCCCACAATTTGATTGTTCTGCTTCATTAATATTTGTTGAATGTTACGTTGTAATAATTGGCGTAAGCCTTGGTTATTGTTAAGTGAATTTTGCAGGTTGTTTGTGATAGGGATTGTCATCATGTTATTCAGCATGTTATTTTGTGGTAGATTATGACCAATTAACATATTACGACCTTGATTCTGTGTTGATGCAATGCTTTGCAAAAGTGGGTTTCCCTGTAATAAATTGTGTATGTTTAGCATGTTTGGATTCATTTGTGCTGCCAAATTATTGGTCGAATGACCAAATGTATTGATGTGACTTATGTCATGACCTCCACTTAATCCGAAGTCGTGAGGCTGTAAAGCGTTTTGCATTTGTATATTAACAATTCTTTGTGCCGTTGCAAGATTCGTGTCGGTTGGTGTATTTAAAGTGTTAGGGTTATTTTGTTGGTTAATGTTGGTATGCGGAACCGTGTTAGCGTTTGATAGTAATCCATTCAGCCCAAAGAGTTGATTACTATTCTGCAAATCCTGATTAGTGTTGGTTCCTAAGTTGTTTTGCTTAAGTAATGTTTGCAGCAGTACTGACAAATTTTCTTGAGGATTAGATTTTGAATTTGAAATTGTAGCTGGTTGTCCTGTAAATTGTTGCTGTTTTGTTGCAAAGTTAGTTGTAGACATAGATGGAACATTGTTTTGTTTGTTTCCTAACATATTTTGCATAGAAAGAAGTTGATTTTGATTTGCTGTCTGTCCACCTGAACCTGGTGTTTGTTGCATGGTTCCTAGCATGTTTTGGATAGAATTAAGTTGGTTTTGATTTGTTGCCTGACCACTTGAAACTGGTGTAAGTTGCATGGTTCCCAGCATGTTTTGAATAGAAAGAAGTTGATTTTGATTGTCAGCCTGTCCACCCAAACCTGGTGCTTGTTGTATGCCTCCTAGCATGTTTTGGATAGAATGAAATTGGTTTTGATTTGATGCCTGTCCACTTAAAACTGGTGTTTGTTGCATTGTTCCTAGCATGTTTTGGATAGAATTAAGTTGGTTTTGATTTGTTGCCTGACCACTTGAACCTGGTGCTTGTTGTTTGTTTCTCATCATGTTTTGGATAGAATTCAGTTGGTTTTGGTTTGCTGTCTGTCGACCTGAACCTGGTGCTTGTTGTATGTTTCCTAGCATGTTTTGGATAGAATGAACTTGGTTTTGATTTGATGTTTGTCCGCCTAAAGTTGGTGTTTGTTGCATTGTTTCCAGCATGTTTTGTAAAGAATTAAGTTGGTTTTGATTTGATGCTTGTCCACTTAAACCTGGTGTTTGTTGCATTGTTCCTAGCATGTTTTGAATAGAAAGACGTTGATTTTGATTTGATGCTTGTCCACCTGAACCTGGTGTAAGTTGCATGGTTCCTAGCATGTTTTGAATAGGAGTTAATTGATTTTGATTTTCAACCTGTCCACTTGAACCTGGTTCTTGCTGTTTGTTTCCTAGCATGTTTTGGATAGAATGGAGTTGGTTTGCCTGTCCACCTGAACCTGGTGTTTGTTGCATTGGTCCTATCATGTTTTGGATAGAATTCAGTTGGTTTTGGTTTGCTGTCCCTGAACCTGGTGCTTGTTGTTTGTTTCCTATCATGTTTTGAGTAGTATGAATTAGTTTTTGATTTACTGCTAGTCCACCTGAACCTGTTGTTTTTTGTAATAAATTCTTCAAAAGTGACTGTAATGTATTTGCTTGATTCTGAGGTTGTTTGCCGCCAATCGGATTTATGTGACTATTATCCATTCCTGTGCTAGTGCTTGGTGACTGTTGTAATGTATTTGGTTGATTCTGAGGTTGTATGCCGCCAATCGGATTTATGTGACTATTATCCATTCCTGTGCTAGTGCTTGGTGTCTGTTGTAATGTATTCATTGTGTTAAGGTTAGATGATAAACTATTTCCCAATGATGATAAGTCATTATTGTTATTTGATGACGGTGGCATGTCATGGTGAGTGACAGGTTGTGTAATGACTGGTGCAGCGCCAATATTGTTATTGGCTGCAAGTAATTTTGTAATAACTTGTTGAAGAAGTGATTGTAGATTTTCATTCTTAGGGTTACCAGTTTGAGTGCTTTGTATATTTTCAATTTTAGGGCTAGCAGTTTGTATGCTTTGTTGGTTTATGTTCTGAAAGTTGCTATTACTTTGAAACGAGTTTCGATTTGGTTGGTTGAAATTATCATTGTGCGTATGTTGTGATGGAAATTCATTTACTGGATTTGATAATGGTCTTAGTATTTGTTGTTTTTTCCCCATTTGCATTCCTGGAAAAATATCATGTATTGTCAAACCTGACAACTGATTATTGTGTAGCTTTGCAATGTTTTGATCATTTAGAAGATCTGGATTGTTCATTTGCGTATGTGAATTACTCTGTGCAGATGTTTGATGTCCAACGAAATTACTATTTGGCGCAAACTTATCAGTTTGTGTGTTCTGTTGTGAACTTAAACCTGAAGTTTGTTCATTATTATTAGGTGAGTGTGCTTGGTTTATGTTTTGTGATGATGATGCCAAAAATGTCGGTGTATTTTGATGGTTATTGTGAACGTCTGGGTGGTGGTCTTTTAAACCAGGATCATTAAAATGATTACTGTTGTGATCAACACCATTCTGATTGAATGGCTCTGGGTTAACAGGTGTTAAAAAATTATGTGGGTCTTGGCTCTGACCATCAAAATTATTACCACTTTGCCGGTCAAAAACATTGCGATTTTGAGCACTCAACTGATCTCTTGTACCAAAGTTCTGAAAACGATTGTTATTTTGTAATTTGGTGTTGTCAAACATGGACACAGCGCCTTGAGATAAGTTATTGTCTGACCGCACGTTTTTTCTGTCATTATTATTATTACTACCGCCTTGGTTAGTATTAATTGATATAGATACTTTTCTAGTTTGATCACCTGACTGACCATTTGAACTTCCGGTGTCGCCGATTAGATTTACAGATCTTGGTGAGTTAAACAAATCAACTGGTTCTGTAGGGGTATCCAGTAGTCTGTTATTATTTGTGTCTTGTATCCTGTTTCTGTTGGATTCAGGCATTCTATTTCTATCTGCAAGTGTGTTAACGCGACGATTCTGAGAAGACGTGTCAATGTTAGATCTTTCCATTGTTTTGGTCGTCAATAATCCAGTAGATCTGTCCAAAACGTTTAATCTCCTCATACCAGGTAACCTGTTTGAAGTCTGAGTCCTTCGCATGCTTCTCATGGTATCCAAAAATCTATTTCTTGACTGCTGTTGAGAGTTTTGATCTAGCTGAGTCGTGGGAACGTTTTGGGTCTGAACACCGGACGGTACGGCTCCTGCAGTATTTGGTCCAGTATGGTTTATTGTAACTTCTACTACCTCGTCAACACTCGTCTGTGGACGTCCACTCGTCTGTGAACGTCCACTCGTCTGTGGACGTCGGATTTCATTTTGTCGTCGTCGCTGAGGTATAATTCTATTTTGTTGTTGACTTGTGCGAGTAGAACTTCTTATGCCTGTAGTTTAAAATAGTGTGAATCTATGTATGAGTCATTAAAATATTTAAAAATCTGTAGAGATTAAATAAAGTTTTATATACAAGTTCAAGAATTTGTTAACTGGCAAAAAAAGAGAACTCAAGTTGGACTAAATCGAAATATTTCTATTTGCTTTACGTTCTAAACGTTTCATCGATGACCTTCTTAAAGTTCATACTGTAATATATGTCATTATTTCTCGTAAGAGGAATACAAATTTAATGTAAAAACAAACTTCATTACTCATTACAAATATGTTATACGTATGAAAAAAGACGATCATTGCGGTCGCATCGTGGATAATGCCTATGGGACAGACTTACATTTGTATTGACCCACTAACAGTTGCTTAAGTATTTAAATAATTGTGTATGAATGCTTGCAATACTTCTACTCATTTGTTGAATTGCTCATATTGATATTGTTATATTCACATTGATACTACGTTTACATGATTATTTTGCACACTACGAGGTACACTCATGACATTGTAATTTAAATAGAAATACATTAATACGGTACCTGATGGTCCAGTTCTTGGTCTGAGGATTACCATAGATGGTCTTCTTTGTTGAACTAAAATAAAAATATTTCTTTTCAGAAAGTTATACAAATAAATATAAAATAAACTTCGAAATACATATTTAAATGTGTAAGCGGATACAAATAGGACATTTCAAATGTTATAATGATGAACGGTTTTCTAAATGACTTTTATAAACGTTTTTACATCTTTTATTATTGAAATTATTTGGGGGAAAAGGATGGAAAGGATTGAATACACAAAAAAAAAAGTTTAACACCGCTCCTTGTTAATATGCGCGACTCTAGTTAAAAACATCGTCAGTGGTTGCCTTTAGTTATATCTCACCTACTTTATCAGATCTTTGTTCAATTTAGTTACTGTCTTTATTTATATCTTAGTAAGGTTGCATAAAAATTTATACAATTGACTGCAGGTGTCTCATTTTTGAGAAACAAAATGCATTAATGTGGTTCGGTAACTAAAAAGCTTTGATTAACCTCTTGACCAGTCAGGTCAAGATACAATTTTTTAATCTAGACAAATCCCAAAACCGTATGTAGAGCTTTTATTCCCCCGGGTTTATGAAAATCATTCCATCACTATAAAATTTTGACTGGAAAAATATGCAGAAACGACGACAAAAAACTGTTCACGTTCTTAATATCGCACAGGCACATTAACAGATGACAAGGATCACATTAGTTTTGTGAGCTTATACCTTACAGAATATATCTTTTGAATAACACAAAGGTACAAATAAAATAAACGATTTAAAAGTAAAAAAGATCCCATTTTTGCGTAATATGGTAAAACGGAATTTGAATATTGGTCTGTGATTGGATATTAAGACGTTCCAGATACAAATGGTAAATGTATGTTCCATTTAAGTCTCAATAGTTCATTTTTAAAACAGACATAGAAATAATTAAAATGTATAAAAACATTAATTGGAGTGAAACCAGGTGCGTGGATAGAAAGCTGACCAGAAGAGTTGACAGTAAGATGACCTTGCGCGTGGACAGTAAACTGATCATAATATTACCTCTTGTCTGGGCATTAGTCCTTGTAGCATTAGTTGGTAGTAAGTTGGCCCTTCTGGCAGCAGCGACAATCGTTCTTATATTCAATGGCATGCCAGCAGAATCTACACGTCCTCGTCCTACTTTGAACAATATATCAATTAGATTTATGTGAACATTAACTGTTTAAAATTATTTAAAAGTTCTTTATACTTTATAATTGTCATTTCAATATTGACTTTAGTTTTTAATGTAAATGTTTTAGCTGTCATATATAGAATATACCATCGGCGAATTGTTCAATTCTAAATTCAAAACGAAAAATTAAATCTTGGAACTTAACTGACTTTATTAGAAATTAAAAAAAATACACATATAAAAACAAGTCTATTGATAAATGCGTTAATACATATAGTTATACTGGACAACAAACTAAATGATTACTTTCATTTAATATTTTGTTTCCTAAACAGTGAAAATACGAAAATACAGATTTGCAAATTGCTCTTATGTCTAATGTTTTTAATGTTCAATTAAATTGTCATTACGGTATCAAAAAAATATTTAATAACCCTATCTTTTCTGTTCAGTATAATTCTGTACAGTTAAATTGTGTCATACTTGAATAAAAAAAATCGAATAAAATTAACAGTCCATGCATATGATGATAGAGGTGAATTTTGTACCATATATATAACGTTTTGCAAAATAATCCTTTATAACCCAAACGAAGTTAAATATCTACTTCTATCTTTTTCAGTGTTATTACTCTATATACTATTTTAATAGGTTCGCATTAGGTTTGAGTTTCTCTAACAATGGGTTATATCTGAGCATACTCAATGTTGATCTTGTTAATTACAATATAACACAATAATACTGATAAATCACCAATAATAAACACTACAGCGGTTACAATTTTTAGTCGACATGAGCAAACCAACTGATTGAGTCATTGATTGATTTTTATCGATTGATTGATTGATTTATCGATTGATTGTTTGATTTATCGATTGATTGTTTGATTTATCGATTGATTTATTGATTGATTGTTTGATTTATCGATTGATTTATCTATTGATTGATTGGTAATTGATTAATTGATTTTGTTAAACATTTAAAGGTAAATATTGTATTCATATTCATTAAGTTAAAAGAAATTATGATTTTTTTTGGTAAATAAAATTAGTATTCAAATTTTTCCTGCTAAGTTCTATCCTGTAATAAAATATTATTTTGTATGTATCTAATTGCATCTCCAACCAATACATCGGGGTATAAAAAAAGATGTTTTTATCACAATTAATAATTGATAAATATGTCTAAAGGGAAGAACAGAGTAATATTGTCCTCTCCAAAGAAAGATATACAAGGATGGTGATCTACTTGGACAGGTAATTGTTACCTCCTTTAGTGAAAAATTGATCAGCGTCTGAAACGAAGTTAGTTAAAATCCTAATTGTTAGACTATGCAATTTGAAAGCATGATATGATATATTAATATTCTCCAATCAAACAGCAGCTTGCATACACTAGTAAAAGGACGCAGCACTCTGTCGTTGGAAGATAACACGCGTAAATCTCGCAAGAAAACAAACTTTAAGATGTAATTTTTATTGAAAGGGACACATAAAACGAATTTGTTTATATTACTGGTCATGAATGCTTGAATGCATTTCATATATCCCAAAGACCATTATCATTAAAATACGTTTTGATCGACAACATATTCTTTTAGTTTGGTATTTCAACAACGGGTTATTATTGTGCACCCCTTATGGTAGACTTGTTACTTATTCATATGAAGCAGAATTCATGCAAAATTATTAATGTCTCATTTATCATTGGCTTTCGTGAATCGGGGAGAAGAATGGTTTACGGAGAACAGATGGATCAAAAAAGTGAAAATATTCTTAACATGAGTTTGGAAAGGTTTGCACTTGATCATAACTTTCCAATACATCTAAAAAGAAGAATAAGGTTTTATTTACAGGCCTTTATGAAGTCTTTATCAATACAAAATCCCTATGCCAAAAGGTAATCTGTAAGAGGAACCCGAAATCCAAATATGGGGTGGTTTTGAAAAATTAATAGCTTTATTTAGGTCAATAACACTAAAGAGTATTTTATGCGACAGCTTAGTATTTGCTTGTGTCTGCGGTTAAAGAGGAATATGCATTAACGAATTATCAAAACTAATCAAAATTTTGCAGAAATGTGCCAAACTATCATATGTGCTTAAAAGTTAGGCGTTGTGTGAGCATTTGCATAAAAGTAGTTTTATTCTGTAAGTATTAAGAAACTAAAATTAATATATTGTTATATATAGCTGATGATATAATTTCTGACATATTGCATTTTTACCTAGCCTAAGGCTGTCACGACCATCAGGGCCACGAACCAAGTAGGCTGGAAGTCAAACATTACATTCAATACATATTAAAACAATGCTACTTATAGATTTTAATGCTTTTATGGTATATATTTCTGTACATATATAACTATTTCTTTGACCTATTGATACAGAAATGGGTAATACAAATATACAAACTCGTATTTTGGAAGCTTCGTTATTTTTACGTTACTCTTAAATGTGTGTTTAGTATCTGAGAAAATACATGGATATTTCTCTGTTTTTGTCAAAGGTTTAAAACATGGTTGACATTAAATTGGCTGTATGTTGAACGAATCTTTCTGTTTGACTTACCTGGCATAAGTCGTAACCTTGTGCGCCCATTAGATGTTGGAATTAAGAAACCTAAATGAAAAATATATCAGTTTTAAGAATATTAAGAATTACTAATATGTATCTGGTGTAATATCAGAATTTTTGTATTCAAGTTTATGGCAGCAATTTATCTATTGCTTATTTTTTCACATTAAATGTCGATCTAACAGGAACATAAAAATATACCGCAGTTCTTTTTTCCCTCTTTATTAGAATCTCAATTCATTTTTCACTTTGAAAAAAAAACCCTCAGTATTCGTATATTTAAATCAGACTTGTATCGTACTTGTTGTAGCTTTGTCTATTTCTCTGACTTAAAGCACCTAAAATAATACAAGACAATTCAGTTCTCATTTGATATATATATCAGTCCTCAAAATAAAGTTGAGGTTCAAATAACCAATTAAATGTGATATACCTATTAATCTTGGAGTTCCTCGTGCTTTTCCACTTTGCAACATAGATCTTAACGACTGCACTGCACCTTCTTGTACGGGGGTTAGAATGACGCTACTTCCGTCACGTGCCACACCATTAGTAACTCTGCTGTTCAGTCTATTTGTTCCCTCAATTCGACCATTTGCTTTAAAATTTTATGGTAAAATATATTTATAGATATATCCCAATACATTCTTACTGGTTCACAGTTGAGTGGAAGATATTTATAATTTGTGTCAGACGATTTTGTTTTAAATAACCGTACGTTGACAGTAGATATATATTTAGTATAAACCAGTGCTATAAACATATATAATTCATTGCCTTCAAATTTCATTGAATTATTATATGATCCTCAAGTGCTCATTAATTCTTCAAGTGAAATGATTTCTTCTTCTTTGATAAAAAAAACAACATTTCTCAAGTTAATTATCAAAATTTACATGATGCCAAAATTATTTTCGAAATACATGTCAAATGACAAAACAAATTACAAGAAATTACTCAAATATTCATGCTTTCAATTGGTTTATGTGTAGCTCTAGGTTAATATATATAGGTTCTTATCGTCGTGCTGGCTTTTATTAGTTATAATGAGATTAATGCAAATATTAAAATTACATCTGATGACTGAGGTTGCGGTCAATGAATCTGTCAAATGCAGTGCAGGTGAGTGGGGACCTTAGCAACAAGATAGAAACAATGATCCAAATTAAGTTTTGTTGAATTATGATATGGTTTCATTTATTGTATTATACATTTGTATCAATTTTTTCATGTGAACATACGTATTTTGATTATACAATAATATAATTTCATGCATAATGTGGACCATGAATCTAACTCGTATTAAATCATTTAGTTAGTTGCATTTGTATACTGTACTCACTCTCGGTTGTATTTGTAGGTAGAGAGATTTCTGAAATTTGTATACATTATTTAAAACAAAATATTCTTAAAAAGATGAAGGCAAAAATAAGTGTACTATAAAAGTAGTATTGATAATAAAAAGTCCGAAATTACAGGGATATATTTAATATATTACAGAATGACAAATAAAGCAATGTAATTAGGTAGCTATGGTAATTTCAAATAAAGATATTTAAGGAAAAATGATAAAGATGACAATGTCGTTTCTTGAATTTGATGAGTTTATTGAAAGATTTACATATATCCAATACAAAAACACATTGAATATTTTCAAAAATACCATGAAGTTAAAGTCTCATTTGATTTACTCTTAAACTGGACCTTTGGAATAACAATAAATGGCCTTATGATCGTTTGAAATTTACTCGAATACATGGTCTGAAAATACATACACAAATGATGATTACAACGGAAAATTACAATTAAATAACTATTCAAATGAATAATCTAATATTTATATTGGTGGATCTCAGTATTCCCTTTCCTCTACAGAATGATTTTACATACATATAATCTGTTGACACAAAGATATATCTCGCCTGTAATCTTACAAATATCATCTGATGGCACATTTTGATTGTTTTCTCAAATATCCCCAGAATATAAATTGAAAATTTGAACATTTAAAAATATCATCTCCATAAGGAACAAGCTGACTTCAATATGTGTTCACATTTCATCCAAGAAAATACAGTCTCTCAAACTTTCTTACTTTCATTTGCTCGTCATAAGGACATAAAAAGTATAACACAAATTGCGAAAACCAAGGTAAATTCAAAAAGGGGTGTCCATAAAAACTGACAAAATCAAATGTTATCAACCAACGGAATGAATGAAAAACAACTGTAATATTCCAGAGTTGGAACAGGCATTTTCCGAAGAAAATTGTGGGTTAAACCTGGTTTAATAGCTAGCTATACCTCCCACTTGTATGACAGTTGTTTATAGTTCCGTTATATTGACAAAATTGGGTGAGCAACCCAAACAGACGTAATGGTTTAATGTGGTAATAATTGGGATCCAGTAGCCAAAACTGTGTAAACATTCAATAATATCAATCTTACCAGTTTAAAACTAACTTAATATTTTGAAAAAGCAAAATTGCAGAATGCTCAATTCAAAAGAAATTGAAATTTTTGATTTGCATTGAATAGATTTCCATTCAATGAATTCTACAAACTAGAGATATAAAATATGTCACACACAACTACATGAACGGGGTAGAGCCTTCAGGCTTTTGTGAACTCAACTAGGATTATCCTAATTCAAATAATGTTTGGCATAATCATATTATTGAATTACTAAAGAAAGTACTCTTCCCTTTTGTGACTCTCCATCTATATTGTGACAACTCTTCTGTTGCGGTCACCAGAAATGTTATACCTATGTCTCTATTCAAAATTTTCAAATCTAACAATTACAAACGACATGATTATATATCAAAACATTACACACTATATACATTTCCATAGCATCAAACATGAGGGTTTGAAGCAGGGTATATAGGGTTAACTATATACAAACCATCGATAAAGAATGTTTCAATGTCTGAAATCAAAATACTACTACATCTGTGGCTTCAAAGTGAATTAAATGTGTATTTGTTTTGGGTTGTCCTTTTCTGCTTTTTCAGCTGAATATTATGATTTTTTTTTAAAACTAATAATCATTTGAAATAGTTTACATAATAAGAAAAAAGGTAATTACAAGTATAAAGTATCAAAAATAAAAATAACACTTAAAATAAAGGAGTAGGTTCGACAAGGCCTCATTATTTTGAGCTAAAATGTCAAATTAGTATTTAATGGCTATTATACCATTAATTCGTAGATAAAACAATGGAAAGATATAAAATATGTCTATTTTTTTTTTAAATTATGTATCAGTGTGTATTTGGGACCAAAAAAGGCTCTGTCCTAAGTCATGAATCTGATGTACAGTAGTTGTCGTTTGTTTATGTAATTTATATGTGTTTCTCGTTTCTCGTTTTTTATATAGACTAGACCGTTGGTTTTCCCGTTTGAATGGTTTTACACTAGTAATTTTGGGGCCCTTTATAGCTTGTTGTTCGGTGTGAGCCAAGGCTTCGTGTTGAAAGCCGTACATTGACCTATAATGGTTTACTTTTATAAATTGTTATTTGGATGGAGAGTTGTCTCATTATCACTCACACCACATCTTCCTATATCTTCTTACCGCATCTACTCCTTTATGCGTCTGAGTAGCATTTCTCTTGATTAACCTTCATCGGAAAAGCTCAAAACAAAATATTTGAACGCTAGGGATGTATAAATACTAAAAGAGCTTTAAAAAAATTGCCTCCACCATAAACTTTGACTGAGGGATTGGAACCTTAGTTTCTTAATAATTTCATATACTATATAATAATTTTATCAAACGGTAAATTTATGAATTATATCTTAAAAACCATGCCAGTGGCTAAGCACTAAATATTGGACTAAGTCTCGAGTCATTGCTAGTGTTGCATAATGCTAGTAGTGTTGTTTGTAATGGTATACCAAAACCAAATGATAATTCTTTTTTATGCAATTTGCAAATTCGATCAGAACAAGTTCAATATTTTAAACATACTAATTTACAAGGGTAACGAGCTGTTGGTGCACTTTAAAGGAAAAGAAACAACTTTAAACTATTTAGACTATATATTATGAAAACACCTAAAGTTGAACACCCTTTAGCGAGTTAGAGACATCAGTTTGTGGCACTAATGAAACTCGTCATTTAACCGACTGTTACTATGTGAGGAGGGTAAATCTGTGATATGCGTTTGTATATATAAAACGTGTATCCCAATAAAGTAAAACATCTTAACTTGTTTTTCATCTTTATAAAATTGTAATTTTGCAAAAAATTATTTTCGCGAGCATTAACAAGATAATCGTGTCAAATCATAAAAATGTACATCCACTCTCGTACTGCATGAAAATGGAAATATTATATATTTATAAATACAGCTGTACGTTCCATATGATAAACTGGTACCTCATAATCTTTTCCATTGCATAACACATTAGTATAAAAATACTAGTACTCACCGTTACGGCCCCTTTGGATTTCTGTATTGATTCTCCGTGTGTTTACAGCTAGAAATAATTAAATTGTATACATTGTTAAACTAATAAATATCTATAATGTGTAAATCAGTATCTTACATGACCATTCCATAGTCTTAAATACAGAATTGTCAGTATATATCAGGTATCATACGTCCTGTGAGTGTTAATTGCTTCCATACGAATGGTTTTAAGAACTAGTTATTTTTTCACATATATTGTTTATAGTATTTATGGACATTGAATTTTTAGAATATACCTTGACTCTTGTTTATGTATTATTTCCTAGTCGTTAAAACATGTTTTGTACCATAATGGTAATTGGTTTTGGTAATTTGCTATATTACAGATCTTCAGCTTTGTTTATAAAAGATATAGTCGGTCACTTTCTTCAAGTGGTGCAAATTTACCGTTGAAGAATATGATCTGAGTTTCAGTTCCTCTGTATAAAACATGAAAACAACATGTTATAAATTCTGTACGTCCGGGGCGCTTTTCTGGATTTACCTTCATCAGAAACACTCAAAGCCGAATATTTGAAAGCCAAGGATGTATAAGAACCGAAACAGTTGAAGAGCTATATGATCAAAAAGGACCTAACAAAATAGCCAAATCCATCTAAGTTCAACTTTGCTTTAGGGAGTTGAAACCTTAGTTTCTTTATAATCTAAAAATTTATAAACGAAAAATTTTAGAAAGGTTTGCTATAAATCATACCAGAACCGAAGTACCGACTACTGAGCTGATGATACTGATGGTACTGTCTTGTGTACATATGATCGGGATCTTTTAATCTTATGAAATTAATCCTGTAAAGGTAATATTATATTGAAAGGTTAATGTGAACATCTGTTTTATTTCTGTATCCTGATGAGCAGTATTCAACTCTTACCGTTTGCATTTGATGGGAGTTCTGTACCCTGATGATTAGTATTTAATCCTTACCGTCTGCATTTGACGGGATTTCTGTATCCTGATGAGTAGTATTTAATCCTTACCGTTTGCATTTGACGGGATTTCTGTATCCTGATGAGTAGTATTTAACTTAACCCTTACCGTTTGCATTTGACGGGATTTCTGTACCCTGATGAGTAGTATTTAATCCTTACCGTTTGCATTTGATGGGATTTCTGTTCCCCGATGAGCAGTATTTAACTCTTACCGTTTGTATTTGACGGGATTTCTGTACCCTGATGAGTAGTATTTAACCCTTACCGTTTGCATTTGATGGGATTTCTGTATCTACTCTTCTTGCGTTTACTATCAATGAATGAAACATCAGTTAAACAGATCGTAATAGTCATACTGTCTTTGAAAAGTATAAAAAGAGAAAGCCTTCAATAAAAATTAGTTTTCTAAGTATTCATAAATTTTTTTGTATCCTTCGCCGAAAACATCATCATATAGCAACCGAATCAATTGTCCTCAATTACATTAAAGAATGATTCGAAAACCAAATGTCTATCAATATAAAAGGATATGTAAAACCAAAGGAGGTCTACATAGGTAACAGCAAAGAGACTAGCAATATTAGTAGTATATACGAAAGCTTTGAGTGTGATGTGCATATCAAGCAGGTGAAACACAAAAATCATGTACAGATTATTGTAAAGGAGAAGAAACAACAATGATTTGAAACTATCGAATTCATGACGAATTTGTGAAATCTGCATAAAAAACTGTTCTGTAAGCGTTAGAATTTTCAAATGTAGAATAAATTTATTGAATATCCATTTTATAGTATGTATTTATTTTGATTTACGAGGTAAAATTTTAAACATTTTCTTTAGTGCTATTAAGTCGCGTTGTAAATATTCAAATTCAGTAATTAAACATATGCAAAAATGTGCGTAACATATAGTTTGCTGGACATAACATTCATAGCAGGAATTTGGAATTACTGAAAGCAAAAAAACGTGCAAAAAGCGGAATCTGTTTCTTAATGTTTCCATGGCCACTACTCCATACGCTAAAAATACAAACCATCCATTAATGTAGGTTGAAGTTCAGTATTATCATCTGTAAAAGTCTTAGATCTTAGTTTCCTTTCGGTTTATTTACAGTAAATTTTGACTTAATACAAATGGACAGGCTTTGCAAATTTTATAGGGACAATACATTCGGGAAAGAAAAGCTCGATTCATCGTATTGTTTCTGTGCAGATGACAAATTTACATTCAACTCATGATAATAAGCATACATTTGGTCTCTGGGGATAGTTTTCTCATTTAAATCATACAACGTATTTTTGTTCTATATACAGAAAAGAAATAATACGTACTTTTCTTCATCTTGAAAGAAAAGTATTTATTTTTTTTATTTTTTCGATTATTCCAAAGGTAGTATTTATTGCTTTTATTCTGTACTTAATACGTAGTTGCATACAATGCAACTGGTGAAAACCAACGAAAGTCGTAATATACCAACTATAGCAAAACAATTATCACTACAAATATAGTCCACCACACTGAATGACAAAGCATTTGCCCTATCTTTGAACTGTTAATACACATTGTAATTAATCTATTAAAATGTCAATCAATAAGTACAAATAATTACATACTTCTAACAGAGGTTCTGTTTCTTGATAAATCTGAAAAATATTCATTTGGACATAAGTTTTATGTCTGTCGTATGATGTATTTGTAGGAATTTACGACATTAAGTTTTATTATAGTGAAAAAATGGACGATATGTGGAGCAATATAATGACGAAACATTAAAATATTAACGTCTAACCACAATGTACAACATTAGTTTTATAATTTTTTATTTCTGTAAAAAGACTGGGTGTTATCTGGAGAAATATAGAACATTTGAATATTCATCGAAAATCTTACAAAGCACAAAATTCACGAGTGTAGTGACTTTTGACGACACTTTAGTTAATCGAGAATAGCGCTAGTTTATAAGGCCAAACCAACTAAAGAATGTCAATCCTTGTTCAATCGCATTAAAATTCCATAACACTTTGTAATTTTTTGGTAACCGGAGCGCTTTTCTGGATTTACCTTCATCAGGATTGTAAGTTACTCAATGCAGGAAGAATTGTTTCTTCTTAATGAAATATTATATGATTTGAGTACTAGTATCTATTTTAAGTTAACAAATTTGGCCTTGGTTTTACTTCTTTGAAGTTACAAAAACAGCATTAAGGCTAAACAAAATTACTGATACAAAAATTGACAAGAAGCATGACGATTTTATTGTAATATAATTACTTAGGCCTTCTAGATATTCAACTGCAAATAATGTATTGCAAAATATACTTACGGTCCCCATGCGAAATTCCTAAAAGAAAAAATAGAGAATTTGTTAATGATATAAATGAATACATATATGCTGAAGGTGCTGTCCTATACTATTCCAAGTCATTTATTTTAAGTTGGATATTTCAAAATAAGATAATAATACAGTATATATCAAAGTGTAGTGACATGTAACGATATACCAAAGAGTAATTCCTAATTATGTCATAATGTTATGTATTGGCAATACATAATGATTGAAATTACTATTACACAAAGATTACAATGTCTGGGAAAAGTAATCATAAATTATGTATCGAAATCTCTTTGGTATTAAGACCCCGTTTACACTGGTAAAATAGATCGATCGTTAGTCTAATGTAAACGAGATAGATCGATCTTCAATAGAACTTTAAAAGTCCATCTCAAGTGATGTATTAAAAAGGAGACCATCATTCAAGGTTTAAGTTGTTTCCTTGTTTCAGTGAGATAAAAATAGATATCTTAACACTACAGATTTTGTTTTTGTTCTTAAATGATATATTCTAACAATATAAAGGACAATGTGTGACTGGATAAAATGACAAAAATCGTAACATGATTTAATGGATCACTTTAAGCACGTTTAGCTATTTTTTAAATTTGTATTGTTAAAAACAACACAATTTGTGGTCATTTTAATGGATCTCAATTTCGGAAACATGAATTGACCATTGTGTTCAACATGTGACCTTTCCCAAGACTCATTTGCGCGCAATAAATGTCTAAATTTCCTCAATAACTTATGTTTAAATTACCCTTCGAAATAATAATACTTGTAGAAATGTTAACGGTAAATTCCCAAAAAATTTGTTCTGTATCTTTCAACGTATTCTCTGAAAATATTTATATTTCTTTTTATTTTTAATTGATTTTTTTTTTACTTCTTAGAAAAATGAGGAGCTGTCAATTCGTGTTATCAAAGACTTTAATAACAATGTTTCCTACTGTATATACTATTTATGATCAATCCATTTATAAACACAAAAATAGCATATCAATCTGCTGGCTTCCATAACAGATTTCGGTAGAGAGCATGTAAAACAGAGCATAACTATGATGTTTTTTATAAGTATCTGTATCAGTTTGTTTTACTAATGCAGCATTCGAATAAAATCAACCATTACTCAATTCAATCTGAATCTACCATTGCTCAACCATATGAAATTACTCGTTTGTCTTGTCATTAGTTGTTTGTCCTAAATATAATAGGTTTTTGGATAATGGTGATTTGATGGATTTGACTTCTTCATAAAATCATTTTTTTTTAAATTCCGATTTTGATTGTGTCTTGGAATCTCCTCCCTTTGAAGAAAAAATCGGAAATATTATTTAATAATTTTCAGCGATACAGAATACCTTTAGAGTTGACAAAAAGATATAGTCTTTTTGCTTGTGGTCATCGCTTATATCCTAAGTTGTTTCTACACCAAACGATTAATAATTTGTTTATTTGCTCTTTAAATTTTTTTTTTTTAAATAGTAGATATTCACGTTTGTAACCTTCAATCTTTGGCGAAAGTTCAAAGATACAAATGTATCGATTTCTGTACCGATCTTCTTCATGTACACTTGTGGTCAAAAGTTAAGCTAGTCAAAGAAACAACAATGTATACTGAATATATACATGAAAAAAGGCTACCACAAAAACCTAATTCTAAACAAACATGTAAACCCTAAAAATATTTTATTGGGTAAAAGACCTAAGTAAATAAAATATATATATATATCTTAAACTGTATCTACTTAACTATCAAACACATACAAATATATGATAAATCTAATTGAGAAACAGTTGTATATCAAAATAGCACTTTATAAAAGAGAGGCGAAAGATACCAAAGAAAATTCAAACTCATAAGTCGAAAACGAATTAACAATGCCATGGAAAAACTAAAGGCTCTAAAGAGCCTGTGTCGCTCACCTTGGTCTATGTGCATATTTAACAAAGGACACCCTCTAACATTGTAGACGAGAATAGAATTCATGTCAAATATCTCTGTTTTGTTGACCTTGTATTACTGATCCGTTAGTCTTTATTTTCTCTCTATCTTCTTTAGTTTTTGCTCAAAACACAAAAGAGGGTAAAAAGAAATCTCATTTAAGGGCAATCACTTCTTTAAAGAGTGACAGTCTACTATGTCGGCAAAATTTGACTTGTTAGTAGATCTTGCCTTGCTGATCATCTTTGTGATTTAAAGTGTCTATTTATCTATTATAAGTTTTATCATATAAGGCAAAAGGCAAAAAAAAATGGTAAAAAACATCATTAAAGGGCAATAACTCCAATAAGGAGTCGTTGGACGATTTCCTCCAAATTGTCTTAATTGTACATCTTGTCTTGCTGATCATTTTTGCTTATTTAAGTTTCTATCTATCTATCTATTATAATTTTCAAGATATAAGGCATATGCGCAAAAAATTTGTAAAAATCGTTATTAAAGGGAAATAACTCTATTAAGGAGTCGACTAACGACTTCGACCATGCAGACTTATTTGTAGAACTTGTCTTGCTGATCGTTTTTGCAATATAAAGTTTCTCTCTATCTATCATAGTTTTCAAGATAATAGGCAAAATTTTAAAAAGGTAAAATTTGTCATTTAAGGGCAATAACTCCTATAAGAAGTTGTCTGACAGTTTTGACGTATATAGACAATTGGAAGAGCTCAAGATTCTGAACATTTTTATTCCATCAGATTTTCAAAATAATAGACAAAACTTGCATTTACCCTATGTTCTATTTATAGCCATGTCAACCATCTTGGTTGGTAGGCGGGGTCATCGGACACATTTTTAAAGTAGATACCCCAATGATCATTGTGGCGAAGTTTGGTTAAATTTAGCCCAGTAGTTTCAGAGGAGAAGATTTTTGTAAAAGTTAACGACGACGACGATGACGACGAACGACGACGACCGACAACGATGGACGACGGACGCCAAGTGATGAGAAAAACTCACTTGGCCCTGTGGGCCAGGTGAGCTAAAAATGAAAAACGACCAAAAGCCAAACAGTATACAAAACACAACATAGAAAACTAAAGACTGAACAAAACAGTTCGTGCGAACATTTTCTAGGTCACCTTCATCAGCAACGCTCAAACATAAACCTTTAAATACCATGATGGAAAAAAAACGTAGACACGTTAAGAGCTATATGGCCAAAAGGGACCTAAAAAATACCAAATAAGTCTTAGATCAACTTTACCTGAGGCAGTTGGAACTTTAGTTTCTAAACAATTTCTTAATTAGTCAACGTATACGTGTGTAAGTTGCTGTGAATGTGAAATAAAAATAAATATGTATGAAATAAATATGTTTATAGTTCACAACAACAACAAAAAACAGAACACAAATGTCAGTTGTGTAACTAAACATGGAACATAACATACGAAGTAATTTTTTAAATCACGTTTTGTGGTTTCACCACTTTTAACTATGGAGATGTGGTTCAAACTATATTGTTGTGGTGAGGTTTGAGTTCTACGACATTTTGATTTTCCCATATTCTGAAACATAAAATCTCCTACTGTCTTTTCTTAAGAACCATTCAAACGTAATAAATATATTTGTATCTAAAAGGTGCAATGTCGTTAAGTATGCAAATAAAGTAATAAAGTTTATGTGTGGTATTTATTAAAGAATAACTGTCATTTGAAACTTTCAGCATTTGTAAATGGCAATATTTTATTTACCAAGCCCATGTAATGCTGAGTGATGATATTTCTATTAATCTACAAAATATTTACAGTTGCCCACTGTATCATATGTAAGTCGTCAATTTGTGTTATTTTAAGGGCTATAACTTGTTAAGCCAGAAAGACTGAAGCTGAATTTCCATTCTTTAAATGATTAACAAAGAGAATGCATATTCAGATTACCTTTCATCAAGAAACACACAGATATAAAAGTTAAAAAAAACTAAAGGAGCATAAATATATATGGATCTATAAAGCCAAAAAGAGACGTCAACTTTCCTCTAGTCTGTAAAAGAAAATTCGTTGTCCCTTGATATCTTGAAACTTTTCCTGCTGGTATTGTCATATATACTGACTCATTATTTCTCTTATCTTAATATATATATAAATGTTGTTGTGTAAAAAGTAAACTAGCAAAAATACCGAACTCCAAGTAAAATTCAAACCGGAAAATCCTTTATCAAATGGCAAAATCAAAAGCTCAAACACATATGTTTTAAATATAATTATGTCGCATAAAACTAGTTTTTAATACCGAGATCTTTATCTGTGGTTGTTAGTTTAGTTTAAACAATATTTGATTTTTTCAGAAGTGCACAAATTACAATTATACAATAGAAATACAGGTCCCCTTTGTTTGTGTTAAAAAGGGAGAATTATTTCATTGATCCATATTAATATTTTTGTTTGATAAAACTTTATATTATGTCCGATTTATCATTATGTTTCCACCAAAAAGTCTATTGTTACACATCGTTTTGACCTAAAAATGGAACATTTGTCATAAATAATATAAAATATGGGTCAATAATTATGCTTTAGTATCAATATGTTTACTATGTGGCAGATTTATTCACCGTCAATACCGAATATGCAATGATGCCGAAAATAAATTTTACTGTATCCTATAGGAACGTGTGCAAAACTTTTGTTACAAAAAGGGGAGGGGTAATTAGTAGGCAACTGATTGGTAAAAATCAAAGATATCGAACATGTTAAATTTGGAATCAAAGAAGTAAAATTCACGAACCAGAAAATTCAGAAGCTACAAGACTGGTAGCAGACCGACACAAACAGGCGTTTACAAACACGCAAAAAAGAAAGCAAAAATTAAGGCAATAAGATCTCTCAACTCCAGTAAATAGTTACACAATTGGTAAAAGAACGTGTAGCACCTATATGGAAATTTTGCTACGATGTATTGTTAATATTTTCATCTAAATGATATTTTTGTTAAATGATGACTCTTGACAAAGTAATTCTGACATTTGTTTTCTGTTCATTAGTTTATGTATACAATTG
The DNA here is from genome assembly GCA_017311375.1 of Mytilus coruscus. NCBI lineage: Eukaryota > Metazoa > Mollusca > Bivalvia > Mytilida > Mytilidae > Mytilus > Mytilus coruscus. The sequence continues at coordinate 76,952,370 of CM029604.1, forward strand.
AAAAATACAACAAAAAAACCGAGAGAATCGCATGAACTCCAAAGAGTTGTATCGACAGGGTACGCGTCTCTTGCTATGCACGCATCAGCCATCTTACTAATGTAAACTCGGACATATTGTCACGATAGGGGAATAGGACATAGTATAAACATAATCATTGTACCAAGGCCTAAGAACCAATGACGTGCAGCTTTGTTTATACCCAGAATAAAAAATAAAATAAACCCTAACATTCTGACTTACTAGTATTAATGGGAACAAGTGGATTAAACTTCTCACATTCATGATAGTATTTATGTTCAATATAAAACTATTCTGAACGGTATGTGTGGATTAAACCTAAACTTCTTACATGTATGATAGGATCAATATTCAATATGAATTACTCTAAACGGTATGTGTGAACTATAATTTCTAATGTTATGTTTCCACTAATTTTGTCAGAAAGAGGTCGATGAATTTACCTCTCATGATCATTACTTTGCGTGGGACGTATTGACAGATTTATGTTATAGAAATCTTATTTATGTAAACAGATGAACTTGTTACTTGTCAATAATCACTTCAGACAATTCGTTTTTTTTTTTTTTTTTTTATTTAATTTTTTTGATAAAGAATATCTAATAAAGACGTGGGTATACAAAAGAAGATGTGGTATGATTGCCAATGAGACAACTCTCCACAAGAGACCAAATGATACAGAAATTAACAATTATAGGTCACCGTACGGCCTTCAACAATGAGCAAAGCCTATACCGCATAGTCAGCTATAAAAGGCCCCGAAATGACAAATGTAATACTATTCAACGAGAAAACTAACGGCCTAATTTATGTACAAAATAATGAACGAAAAAAAATACAAACAGAATGTGGAGGGGTTAAACATGTTTGCGGGCGCCCAACCCTCCCTCTAACCTGGTACAGTGGTTTACAGTACAACATAAGAACAAACTATAAAAATTAGTTGAAAAAGGCTTAACTCATCAGATGGATACAAATAGAAATACATCTAACAATAACACAGAGTAGACGTAGGGTCAATTTAACCTTTATTTGTTTGCCTCACAAGGTCATAGTCTACAAGTTATCAAATCTTATTGGACATTGAATACTTGAGAGTCTATACAGTATCATACACTTTAAACTGTTTTCAACTGAATTTTTAGGATTGATAAGAATGTCCGTCTTATATATACATTTTTAGAATAGTTACTCAAAAACTGAAGAAAAAGAATTCAGAATTGCGAGTTTTGAGCTATCTTCCGGGGGGAGGGGATATAAATTGGTGATCTGTTAAGAAATAAGTCATAATCTTGTTAGAACCTTAACTTGCTGTCACACTGTTATTTCGGAAAGTATATACTTCGGGGTGGATTTTATACAACAACGTATTTTACGATTCGGGAAGACGCGACCTTACTACAATTCAGATAAATAAAAGAAATAGCAAAACAAAAGGATTTGATGGAAAATTCAGGCCAAAATGTGTTGATTTTTATATCATAGAACCTTAAAGATCTAGGTGTGAAATAACATTTTGTACTAGTATAACATTCTTGCAAGTCGAATAGTACTTCACAACAAATGTATAAGTTTTCCATAGTTACTTTCAACGTGTGTTTAATGCAGTAATTAATCATATTGAAGGATGAATTGAATGATAATTTTACCAACTTTCTCTTGTTAGCAGCAAAATTTGCAATAAGAAGAAATGGGGTCTCTAATGACTTTGCGACATTCCTACAAGTTAATTTAGAAGGTGTACCATATATTGATCCATTCTTCAGAAAATAAATAACGTCCCGGTGTTGGACAATCTTAAGGTCTCCTGCAACAACATGGCTACAAGGTCATATCAAGACCTTGAATATCCCCAGTCTCAAGAACTCGGACATGTCGAAGTGTTGTGTCAATGTCAGCGTCAGTAATGATGATTCGTATTCAAATATTGTAATTTCGCTTAGCTTTTGTAATTGCCTGATAAAATATGTAACTAAGGTTAATCAAAGACTGGAAGTTCAGGTTTTAGCACATTACACAATGAATTACATGCTACGTAAATTGATCAGTTACTCCATTAACATATATAGTTATGTGATTTCCGCTATTATTATTTTTATTACCATGAAGTTATAACGCAAAATTACAAAAACTTAATAACTTTACAGCGAAGAAAATAAAATTTTGCTACTATTGCAACATGTTATATAAAAGAATAACTATACAATCTTGGTAAACTTTTCGCTCTGGGTTTTTCTAAAAAAACAACAATTATCCAGAAAGTATCTTATTTTTGATATATAAGAAAAAGCCTTCGAATGCAAGAAAAACGTAGTCGTGATGTGTTCTGTTTATAAAGATATACAATTGAAATGACTTTAAAATTAGAATGTGACTATCGTTTACTGCTTTTTACGTTTGTTAGTGATACATAAAAAATATACGAGCATACCAACTTCACACCTTCCCTATCTAGACCATTTGTCTGTAGGCTAATTTTACAACAATATACAAAACATTGAAGTTTTATGTGGGTGAATTTGACCAGGAGATGTTAATAAATGTCATTGCATACCAATTCTATCCGCCATTCATTTAGAACCGAATAATATTTGCTAAAGAAGTTTTTTGTTTTATGACTGTATTACGTCCATTTAACTTATATGCTGTTTGAAGAAGATTTGTCAGAGAAGGCAAATGAATTTAGAAATACCTTTCTGTATTACCGGAAAAAGCCAAAAGAAATTCCTGACATAATCTCGGTCAATATAAAAATATTAAGATTTGGTATGATTGACAATGAGACAACTCTACACAAGAGACCAACTGAGGTATAGAAGTTAGAAACTATAGGTCACCGTAAGCCTTCAACAATGAGCAAGAGCCATATCGCATAGAAAGCTTCAAACGGTCCCGATATGACAAATGTAAAACAATTCAAACGAGACAACTGATTTATGTACAAAACGAAAAACAAATATGATGTAACAGCAACAAACGACACACAATATATTGCTGGCTCCTTATTTGCAAAGCTTACAAATTAACTTTTATTATTATCTGTCATATATCCTACAGTCTTCCCTTGCACATTCTCTCTCAAAAAAGACAATTAACAAGTCAATGAGTCTGTTCGTGTCAACATGATAAGTATAAAAATTTTGACGTATATAATGATATTTTGACATTTGACCGCTGTTTGTGGATGTTTCATTTACTTTGGCTGTGTAAAGTTGTGACAATTTTATGACACAATTTAGTCACATGATTAAGTGTATTGAAACGTAACACAGTGACAAGTGTGAGAACCTAAACATGGCAAAAAAATGTCAACATTTTATTATTAATAAAACACGTGGAGAGATTGTTTTGTATCGACAGTACTTAATAATCTCAGGTGTGTATAGAAGGCTACAAATAAAGAAACAAATAAAATTTATGTAATAATAATTTCTGTTTTCTGTGCAGTTCACCAGGGTTGTCATTTGAATCCAACTGTATAATATCAAATTTTATTCCGAAAGTCAATCTAAAGAAATAAGGCTATGATTTGTTTGTGCTATTAAAATCCCCGAAAATGGGCCATCAAAAAATTAACATTTAATTCTTTACTTTAAACGTTCATCTGATCCACGGAAATTCTATTATATGAACACTTTAAAAAAGAAAGCAAAAATGACCTTTCACAGTGAACATTGGAATACAATCATGAACACGTGCTACCGGCGAGGTCATTAATTTCCTGGAATTTCTTATTGCTATAGAATCTAAAGGGACTGGGACCTCAAGTCCTTTAAAGACTAAAGTTAGTTCTGCTTGAACAAGTTTCAATTTTTCATTATTGTTTTAAACTCAAAACTCGAATCTTAAAAGTAACAACTTTATTTGTAGCAGGTTCTAGAGAATATAAATGGTTCATAAAAGTACCACTCATGGAGGTACTTCCGATTTATTGGATAGAGCTCCTAAAACAACAAAAACGTAGATTATAAACGGAAGTGGAACAACATATAGGTTATAAATATATCTTTCAACATTATCATGGTGGAAATATCGCCATATACAGAAATTTAATGATATGGGTTTAACGAGAATAAATACGGCTTCAAATGTTCTATTAATGTAAATAAAGACTCTATACATCACACACATTTAAAACAAAAAATGTATCTTTAGAAGTAATAAGTCTAGTTGTTGTTTAATTTAAAATCCCATAATCATTTTAAACACTTTCGTATTGAAATGAATAATATGGTAATAGTATGCTGACAACATATAATAGAGTCAGTTTTTTAAACATGTTAAACCTCGGTTTATTTTACGAAAAAGTTATAACTCGTTAAAATATTGTCTCTGTTTACTTGTGTTCGCACTCTACCATTAATACCAATTACAAAATATATTAAATTATATGTATAATATGCATACCCTTACCCTGTAAACAGTTTCATAGTCTACTTACCTATTAATAATACACACATCATATAAGTCGGTACTAAGGATATAAAATGCCTCATGATAACAAGTCCTAATACAGCATACACACTATTAAAAATTCAATTAAATTCCAAAATTTCAAAACAATGTTAATTTTTCTAAACCGTTAAACTTTACAATTTCCTTAATTCCATGGATAAAATTCGCTGGTCACTGGTGGAATGGTCAGGACAGAACATGTAGTAAGGATGACAGTTGAGGGGAGTGATCACTCGACAGAAATGACATTGATGTCATTGTCAAATAGATCATTATAGTCTTTTTATGACGGTTTAGGTATTACCAAACATGTTAACACTGTTACAACTTGCATTTTTAACTGACAAATTGTCACTATAAGTGCGTTCAGTGTTTTAATCTTACACGTATGTTCTTATGTAGGAATTACGTATTTCCAGATTCATTACGCATAGTTCAAATTGCAACAGTTTTAACTCCTCTTGGGATTATTTGTGTGTATCTTTTTATTTCATTTTTTTTTCTTTTTATTTGTTAGGGAAGGCGAGGTCTTATTCAGCGGGTTTTCTTGCTATTTTTTTTTAATAAATGCATTTTTCTTCTTTTTCAATTTTCTACTGCCGCCCATCGGCACTTATGTTAATGCCTGTGCCTCCTATTTTCAATGGGTCCTTGAACACCCTTGATCCGCCATTGCATATCAATTCATTTCGAATAGATAAAGATGTCTAAGAACAATAAGAACACCGTCATTTTTGGAGAAGAATATACAGCACAAACAACATTTTCCAAAAGACCAAAAAAGTGAAAAAGTATATTTTAACAAAACGCATTTGACTAACAGGTCGAACAACTGATGTTCTTAAACCCTGCTGACTGCCATTGGCGATTGTCAAATAAACGGATCACAAGATGTAACAAAATGGATCTTTAAAAATTATTAATCTAATACCAAACAGAAAACAATAAACTTGCGGAAAAGATGGTATACCGCAAACAAATGGTGCAAAAATTAGTTCACCATATCCGGACCACAACGAGGTTGGTCAAGGGCCTCGTTGTGGTCGGTAAAGGCCGACAGACTTGCTCGGGAAAGGTTTTGGATAGTTTCCCCAGAGGGCATAAATGAAAAAAAATAGAATGTGTCACTCTTTTTTCCTACCATCACTTGTTTCCAGCAACTCGGGCTTCCGTTTTGGACTCTTACAGTTTTAAGAAATTTATTCCTCCTCCCAAACATCAATATTGAAAAAAATTACCAGCGTATTGATTATTGATAATTTGTATAGCATTCAAGATTTTTATTTCAGTTTGACTACCACATGTCAAGATAAGATTCATTTTACATCTTACTGATGAAGGATATTGGTTATCCGAAATTTGTTCGTGATTTAATTATTTTTTTGTGATGTTGTACCCTTTTAGACTTGTTATATATTATATTTTGTAGTGTACTGTATCATAATTTTATGATCCATCGCCCCGTAAGATTTATCGTTGGCTATTATTCAGTCATTATATATATATATATATATATATATAACAGCACAACAATGTTAAATCTGCAAATTTGCTTCCGCAAATTTTTGTTCTTCCCTCGCCGGGATTCGAACTCATGCTATTGGGATATCAAGACAACACCGGCTGCACTGTGTCCAGCGCTTTTTCTCTTGATAAAATTTTATTCAAATATGTACAATGAAACATTCACCAGACAGTACCTGGTGTCACAAACAGACAGTTACATATAGTCAGTTATAAACAAATAGAAATTCAATGTAAGTTCAGATACTAGTATGTTTATAATTAAAATAATATTTCTGCATGGTTATCTGTTACTTTGATAACGGGATTGTCCAATATAAAATATTTTTCTAATAAGAAATGTTCTTTTCTCTGATTTAAAAGATAAAAATAGTGAGAGATGTATTTTTCTAATAATGTTTTAAAATAATCTACTAATTGAGTTTAGCTTGAGGATTCATTAATATGAAATTTCTTCTTTTATAGATACTAAATCTTGCTATACTCATAATAAAATTAGCGAAATAAAAATTAAACCAGTTACTTCTCTTCAAAAAACCCATAAGCATCGCTTGGTCAAAATCAAGCGTATTTACAAAGTTATCATCATCATTACACATGAAATTTAATAAAAAATCCTTAAAAAAATCAGTAAATTGTGACAAATTGACACAATTAATAAACATGTGTTCTAAATCTTCTCTAGATTGTGCACACACTGGACAAGTGTCATTATCAGACATGTTACATTTTAAAAGTTTTAACTTTAGTAAACAAAGTTCTATGAAGTACTTGAAAATTAAGTTCCCTGCATTCACCAGGCAAGATATATAAATTTGAAAAAATATAACATTTTGAAAGTTCTAATTCTGGATACTTTTCGATCCAATAAGATTCTGATACAGGCGATTTTCCAACAAGTTGTATTAAGAGATCATAACAAGTTCGGGTACTTTGTGGCATAGGAACTTCTTTATCTTCAACAGAAAAAGAAAAACAATCTGCAGTTATTTCAAAATTCTTTGAAACTGGATTAATATTTTCATTGATAAAATGTACCCATTCAGGAGGCAGACTGACAAGCACATTTCTATAAAATTTGCAGACATCATCATATTTTAGATCAGCATCTTTCTCAGATAAAATCTCATGAATTGCAATAAAGTTCAGAAAACCAGGAATTACTTCATACGTTAAATGTTTAACTTTTGTTATACCTGCAAAAATGAAAGGTTTATAATTTAGTAACTTACCTTCTTTTGTAATACTAGAGTTGAAAAATAATGGTATCTCGTGAATATTATTTTCATTCGCTTCAAAGGCAACATAAGTCTTCATTTTGCTCCATGCAAGCAACATTTCTCGCACGAAAATGGAAGCTTTGAATAAGACGACTGTTTCAATTCACAAATTAAAATTTCTTTACCAAGATTCATATTTTCTATTTTGACAAAAGTATATACAAACATTTTTCCACAGAGCAAAATAATCCGAATTTAATAGTCTACTAAGACATTTTAACCTAAAAGCAAACATTTTGAGCATTATGTCTGGAAAATGCAGACCACCTTTAGATTTTTCTAAAATAATTGTTTCATATGCCACTTGATGAGTTTTAAAATTCCATAAAAAATCAACACATATTTTCTTAATTTGTAAATAATACTTAGAAGGCATAGTCGGCACTGTAAGTGTATACCATAATTTTGACATCAGTAGAGATGATATAACAGCAAATCTACCATGAAGTGAAAGATGTCTCCGTTTCCATAAATTTAAAACAGTAGTAATGGAGCTGATTTTTTTCTCCCAGTTTAAAATATTGCATTTTTCCTGAAATTTTCCTACCCAAACTCCTAAAACTTCTATTACATTATCACATATCTTAATACCTAACTGCTCAATGTCATTTTGTAACAAATAACCATTTCCTAATATTAGTATTTCAGATTTTTTTTTATTGATTTTAGCACCTGAAGCACCACTATAGATTTTAAGAATATCAAAAACAATAAAAATTGACTTCCTATTTGCTAAGGAAAAGGTTGTGTCATCAGCATGCTGAAAAATAGTGGAATAAATATTTGTGCCAGGTATTTTTATACCAGTAATTTCTGTGTTTTGTAAAATTGCCTGTCTAATGTTTCTGAAACAATAGTGTATAGGATAGAACTTAAAGGACATCCTTGTTTTATTCCGTTATTAAAACTATAATATGGGGTCAAATGACCATTACACTTCACAGAACTTCTAACATTCGTGTAAAAAATTGTTATCCATTTTCTAAATCTTTCTCCGAAACCAAATTTTTCTAAAACACTAAATAAAAAATCATGACTAACTCTGTCAAAGGCCTTTTCTTGGTCCGTTTTTAAAATATAAGCTTCCAACTCTTCTTCATCTATTAAATCAATAACGTTAATTATACTACATACAGTGTCTGATATATCTCGACCTATTACAGAACAAGTTTGTGTATTACTAATGATCTTTGTCAATGTTAATTTCAGTCTATTCGCCATGATTCGGGCTAAAATCTTGTAATCAACATTAGCTAATGTGATTGGTCTGTAAGATTTTATATCATTTTTGTCACCTTTCTTTTTAAAAATCAAATTTATTACGCTATGTCTCATTGACCTTGACAACTGACCTTCATTTTCAATGCAATTGAAAACGTGAAAAAATATATCCTTAAATTCATTTATAAATTTGCAATAAAATTCACAAGTTAGTCCATCAGGACCTGGGGTTTTCCCTTTTTTCATCCCATTTACTGAACGACAGATCTCATCAAAAGTAATATCTGACTCGCACATTTCATAATCTGAAATATCTTTTGTTCTACTAAGAAAATTCAACATCTTGTTTTTGTCATCGTCATTTGTTTTGACACAAGAATATAGGTTTGAATAGAAATTAAAAATGATATCTAAAGTTTCACCAGTATCACGAGAAATTTTTCCTTCATTGTTTTTTAATTCAGTTATAAGTTTTGATTGTTGTCTCTGTTTTTCTAATTGTAAAAAATAAGCAGTATTTTTATCACCATCTACAGACCAAAAGGCCTTTGATCTCAATATTGCGCCTTGACATTTAATTTTCTCAATCTCCGCTAATTTAGAGTTTAAATCTTCATACTGATTCATATTATTACAAACACCATTAGCTTCCTTAACTGACATTTCTTGTAATTTATTTTGAATTCTATAATAATCTCTATTTTCTCCTTTTGTTTATCCTTACTATATACCTGGGCAAATCGCTTAAAACGATATTTTAAATTATCATACCTAGTGAGAGGACTAGAAAATAAAAATCAGAGTACACCTCTTCTTTGATTATTTTCTTAATGTTTTCTATAAAACTTCATCATCTAATAATTGATTATTTAAAATCCACAAACCAGGTCCAGTTTCTACATTTCTAAAATCTAAAATCATTGACACAAAACTATGATCACTAAAACTGGAGTCATTATGATAAATATTTTTAACAAATGGTTTTAAACTTAGAGAAATTAAATGAAAATCAATTCTTGACTGTCGTAAATTGTTTTCAACAATTTGTTTTCTTGAAAAAACCGATACATCCGGGTTTCTTTTCCTATAAACATCACAAAGTACATTATCATTAATAATCGATTTCCTATGAGAAATTTTACCACCTCTGTCGAGTGCACCTAAAGATGTATTAAAATCACCGCTGACAACAGCATTGTTCAAAAACTTTATTTTGGAATGAATATTCTGAAAAATCAAATCTTTTTTGTAAAGGATTCGGAGCATAAATATTGAATAAATCAATGTTTTTGCCATTTATATCAACATTTAAAAGTAAAATCTACTATAAAATTTTGAACTTCTTTTGACTTTTCAACAATATTTTTACGTATCATAATAGCTACACCACCTGTATTGTGTATATCGTTTTTATTACAATAAAAAATATCACCATTCCAAATAGTATTACTTTTATTAATTCTATCTGCAAAAACATCATCCCAATGAGTTCCTTGTAAGAAAATTACATAATACCTTCTGTCGTTAAACAATGTAAATACACAGTCAAGTTTTTGTTGGTCACGTAGACCATTACAATTGAAAGTGACAATAGAAATCATGATCAAACTAAATAAAAGAAAAACATGTTTTAAAAATCTACTTATCAGTTCCATTTAAATTTTGTGTTTGTTTTAAATGAGATTTATCATACGGAGTAGACATTCTATTTTTAGATGAAGCTTTCTTTTTCTTTTTCTTTCTTTTAATAGAATCATTCACTTCTGATTGGGAAGGGTCATTTTCACTCATGTTTTTATCCGGGGTGTTAATTTCATTCACAGAAATGGACCCCCCCTGCATGTAATTGTTCTTTTTCATTATTATTATCAGAGACATTGTCAATATCAATTTGTTCAATAGAGTGTTCATCAGAGTCTGAGTCATTTTTTTCCATGTTTTCTGTTGGTTCATCAGATTTGTTTATACTTTCAATCATCTCATCTGTATCATCATCCTTCGTTTCATTATTGTCAGTTTCTTTTTCTTCGTTTGTTTCATTTTTGTCAGTTTCAATATCTTCACCATCATTATCATCAAGCTTCAATGTATCCATATCATCATCATGATCATCATCATCTATCTGTGTTTGTGAATTACCATCTCCGGTCAATGTACTTTTCTCGTCTTGCGCTCTATTTTTATTATCTGGAGACGGAGCCTCTTCCCTATTAACAGTTTCGTTGTTCTTTGTCCCCTCAAAGGTTCTTTTTGCATCAAAGTGTGGTTCTGTTTGCGATTTACGCTTGCCACTCTTGGCACCATGGAACACAAAATGCGATTCTCGTTCACAAGAACATTTACTTAAGACTAAGTTACACGATCTGCAAGCTGGATGAGGACAATTTTTACGAAAATGACCTTGTTCATCACACGAATAACAAGTAAATTCAGGACAGTTTTTGAACAAGTGATCCGTCGAAAAACATTTTGAGCAAACTTTTTGTTGTTGGTTATGTATCACACGATAAAATGCAAAGTCAGTGTCCAGCGCTTTAGACCACTCGGCTACCTAGACTGAACTAAAAATTCAGCTTTCGGTGGCCTAGTGTTACCTTTCCTCGTCAGTAGAATCTAGAGTTGTAACACAATACATGATATATTAGGCATGAAGATGAAATTTTTAGTTCAGTCTAGGTGGCCGAGTGGTCTAGAGCGCTGGACACAGTGCAGGCGGTGTTGTCTCGATATCACAATAGCATGAGTTCGAATCCCGGCGAGGGAAGAACAAATTTAACATTGTTGTACTGATATTTAGAGTAATTATATATATTTACACGAATTATATATACATAACTATATAACTTATACTGTTGACTTCTGCTTGAAACTAGAATGCATTCCTTAAATTTCCTAAGTTTATTTCTTATTTGATGACTATTGTTATGAAAATAAGTTTCAATGAAAATAATGATAAATTATATTTTAAAATACATGCACATTAATCTGCTATTTTTTTTTTTTTTTTTTTTTTCATTTTTTATTACCTTGGACTAATACATAATGTGTTAGTCCCAGTCGTTACATAGAAAAAAATTTACATTTGAAAAACTGTTTTTATCATAATAGGATTAATGTATCAAAAACCATAACGGGGACTTTATTGCGAAAAAAAATACGATATAAAAACCTAATTTTGATTCGGAGTGTATTAAACAATAAAACACAAGTTCTATTGAGCTTTTGTCCGAATATATAAATATATAACTAATATTAAAACAATAGCACATGCAAACAACATATTCCAATTACCTAAAAGCACTAAGTATTAAGCAGCTTAGTTTAAAAATTAAGTCTTGAAGTATAATATAGCAATTACAATTTTATTGAAAAGCCCTACACTGGAAAAGGCTTAAATTGACAAATCTGCAAAAATATGTAAACAGTTATACATCCTTTGTTAGTATTGGTCCCAAAATATAAATTCATTTTTAGGAAACTACGGATATTATTTTGTGAATTACCAAATATAAGCATCATTAAAATGATTTCCAGTTATCAAAATTGGCAAATTCATTTCTACTTTCCAATTAAGCATTAACTATGTGTGCACATCTGTGCAAATTATCATATACTTACTATTATTTTATTACGTTTTACGCAAAATTGAGAATACCATTGAGATAACATATACATGAATAGTGTACAAATTGAGATTTCACCTTTTTTTCAATGTATTTTCAAACGTCCATCCATATCTTTGGAACGGATAGAGATTATTATCTTGAAATTTTGAATTGACTTTTTGTTATCAATATCTTGTTGAAATGTACCAAGTTTTGAAGCATTTGCTATAGTATATCAGCAGATAACAATTTTTTCGGCTTATGCCTTTCAACAGAGATCTAATCATGTTCCATGGCATTTAAATCGTTAATTTCTAAATTGGGTGTTTTTGCTGCATACTCAAAATTAAGAATGATGTCGATGCCTATTTGTTTGATGTAAAATCTTACATGCAGCTTTACATTGAAATATATTCCTGGGGCATAAATGTAATTTTACTATGATAAATCAATGTCTGATTGATTATTGATGTAGTTATCACATAAAGGGTGTTGTCCATTGTATTACAATGATCGTTAAGGTGAATTATAGGGTCAACTTTTTCAAAATGATCATTGTTTCTTTATTTGTTCACAGTTTTTTTTTCGAAAATATGTCAAATGTTTAATTTATGGAGACCGTTGTTTCTTTTGATGAAACGATGTTCTTCATTTGTGCATTGTTTTGTGATATTGTGACAGTGATATATAGTGTAAATATAGTCTCTTGTTTCATATTTCTATTATTTTACATCTTCGAATATAAAACAAAGCCGTTCAAATTTTATGAAATAGATTTTTAAATGCTACAAATTTAAACTATAAAATGAAAGCAACATTCAGATATAAAACAACAGAGAGAATAAATGGAAAATGTTAATCACAATATTATCCGTTCAGACGCTGGCTGATACATTTACAAAACTATATTATTTATTTTATATGTCCGCGATATTATCTTTATCAATTGAATAATATATGTGTTTAATCTATTCGAAAGTTTTTGTAAACATATTCCATTCTATGGTTTAAACTATGAAATAGATACAGATTATGATTTCTTGGGAGTTTAAAAATACATAAGAACTATTCATATATTTGTTACAGTGATATATTGTAAATATTGTCTGTTATATACTGCTATATATTTCCATACAGCCTATGGATTTCATCGGTACATACCAAAACTATTGCATACACAGTAAATACGATATAATACAGTGGCGAGAGAGGCCAATTCAGCAAATAACAAAAAATAAACTCATTGGAGGACAGACAAGACAAATAGAGAAACAAACTATAAAAGAAATAAAACACGGCAATTGCTAGATACCAAGAGATGGAATAGAAATCTCAAATTAACTATGTTAGGACAGAAGAAAAATATCGACAAATAATTATCCAAAAGGAGGACATTTCAGGTCATGGCGGTTAACAAAAATCTTGTGACAAGGACTTTCATCAAAATCCCGAATGCTCAGTAATCTAACGTGTGAGTGTAAAGCTAGGAATTCCCTATATTAATATTGATAATTCGGTTATGTAAATTAAATATGTAGGATGGCATCACAGCAATTAAATATTATCAAATATTTAGGTATATAAATAAAAAAAAATATATCAAAAAAAATACTTTTTCATACTTTTTTATTCTGAGTGATTTGATTTTTATCCATTTTTTTTTAAAGATTTTTGCACTGGTGATTTTAATAATAGTTTATAGCGATGGTGTAAGAAAGAGCGTCAATACGGCACGTAATAGTCAAAGTTATGACTGAGTGCGGAAATACGAAGATAGATAGATAGTTAAAGGACACCGCATATGAAAATCTGTTATATACTGCTATATATTCCCATACAGCCTATGGATTTCATCGGTACATACCAAAACTATTGCATACACAGTAAATACGATATAACACGCCATCACTGTATACATATATCTTGGACAGCTAAGCCAATCCACGTCACCGAAAAGGCAGTTTTCGGTTTCGGTCTAAATATACAGCACATACATATAAAACATCATTAGAGCTATTTTCCTAATGCTTGTAGTTTAAAGTTGTAGTTGGTTTGCTTGCTTTGTTTGTATAAATGTTTGCCTAAGCATTGTAATTAAGATTGAGCAAACATTTATACTAAAAAAGCAAGCAAGCCAACCAAACCGTTTAAATACAAGCATTATGAAAATAGCTCTAATGGGTGCATCTTAGATATCAAAGAGCAGTACGTCACAAAAAGATCTTCATTTCACGATTGAGTGAGTGGTATTGTTTTTATCTCGCACAAACAATTGCCTTTAATTTGACGCTTGGATGACTGGATAACTGATTTTTATCATGCCATTTTATATACATCTTATTCAATAAAGACAGTTCGAGCAACAATCGAGTCACCTTAATTTATGTTTGAATTTCTCATAAATCGTTGTTAAAAATAAGCAAATTCGTAATTGTAAGAATACAAGGATATATTTAATACAGTTTATTGTTACAAGTTTAATGGTTCTAAACCACGGAGTATAACCGCCGTGCAATTGATTCCGGACGTTAATCGCTGCATCGCGAAGCAATATTGGTAGATAGACCGGCCTAATATTTTCACCAAAGACTAATTGACGTACTGTTCATGCAGTTAAGTATTCTATGCTTATGAAAACAAAGTGTACTGTTCCTGACACGTCACCGAAAAAGCAGTTCCTGACAGCATTGTATAATATTTATATTACATGTACACCCTGTGACTATTCTAAATAGACAGGTCTGTGAATTACTTGTAAACATCGCGAAACAAACACTCTGTGTAACTTACACTTGATTAAACTACAAATAGAGCATAGTTGGTTGGCTCTTACACTAAATGCGACCGTGTATTTTGTGATTTGTTGTTGTTTAAAATACATTATGCAAATGAGAAACCCGTTGTTTTAATTTTATTTGCAGACATTTACTTGAAAAACTGACCTCAGAATTTTGGCAATGTACGATTCATTCTTTTTGTACTTTCTCTTCTTTCTTTAGTACCGTTCGTTATACATTCTTGTACTGTTCGATGTTTTCTTTCTTTAGTACCGTTCGTTGTACATTCTTGTACTGTTCGTTGTGCAAAAGCCTACCAATATGGTAGAAATATGTATGAAACGGCGTGACAAATTTTCAAGGCTTTTTAAAGCGAGTACTAAATCTTTTCAAGGAATGTTCGCCATAAAAATATATTAAATTCATGTATGTTCTGCTCTAGTAAATTTACGGATCCAAGACACACTCACCAAAAATATTTGAATATATATGCATGATATGAACGTGTATCACATTAAGGCAATGTGACGTATATCACCTTGACCTTCGTGTGAGCTTGACCATTGACCTCAAGATCAAAATGCTGGATTTCTAAGAAAATGGTTTCCAATCAGGCGCTCCAGATTATACAGTGGCGAGAGAGGCACAATTTAATAACATCCGATATAACAAAGCGTAGCCAGGAGTACATACACAATTATTTACACATTTGACGTACATACAAAGTTTCTTTAGAATTACTTTATGGTTACAGGACATCAGTTATAACAAAAAATATTGCGTTATGCCTGTTAGTAAAATAAGTTTTCAAATTTTTAATTCGCCGATTAAAAAAATCCATGCATTTCAATTATATGTATTGATACTATATCACCATATTGTCTCTTAAGTACATAAGCTACATAATCGGTTGTCTCTTTCTATATTTTGCATCCTACCACCATAACTACGTTCTATTGTCACATGTGTATTTCATGTTATAAATATACAAAATTAAACTAAATTTTGAAAACAAGGATGTTGAAATATTCTTCAAATTATGAATTTCGTTTTAAAAATCTTATGGTTTCTGGAGGTTTTAATATCGCCAAACCATTATCGAATACTGTGTTTATCGGTACTTATATTGATTTTGTTTTGCAAATAAAACATAACTAAATAAACATTTATGAACACGTATGGTCCTGTTGATATCATATACTAGTGTACATATATTTTAGCAAGGTCGTGCTTTTCTCAGACTGTTAATGACACCTTTACACTAAATACATTGGATGTATTCTGATAGATATTTTAGTCTAGGGGAGGGTCGAGCACTTACAAACATGTGTAACCCCGCAGCTTTCCATATGTGCCTGTTCCAATCCAGCAGCCTGCAATATTCAGTGGTTGTCGTTGGTTGCTGTCTGCAATGACTTTTCACTTTATTGTTTGGTCATAAACTAGGCTGTTGATTTTTTTGTTTTAATTGCTTACATTTTGTAATGTCGAGGCATTTTCTAGCTGACTATAGGCCTACGTCATTGGTTTTGCCCATTGTTGAAGTTCGAACGGTGACATATATGTAAAGATGCTTAATAGATATAGGAAGATGTGGTGTGAGTGCCAATGAGACAACTCTCCATCCAAATAACACATTAAGACCACTTTATTTTGGACTGAGTTAAATAGTTATCCCTTTGGCAATTAACACACAACCTTATATTATACTGTGTAAAACGAGACAACAACCCAACCAAAAGCAGAAAACAGCCCATGGCCACCATGGATCCTTAATGTAGCGACAAAATCCCGCACCGGAGGAGGGATTCAGCTGGCCCTTAATAATGTATACTAGTTCAGCGAAATTGACGCCATACTAAACTCCCAAATATACAAATGAACCAAAATAAAAATAAAAAACACACAAGACTAACAAAGGCTAGATGTTCCTGACTTGGGACAGGCGCAACAATGCGGCGGGGTTAAACATGTTCTACCTCCTCCCAATATCTCTGGTCAATGTGGAATAAACAAACACACATCAAAACGCACAGTTAAACTCAGTTTATAAGAAGTCCGATGTTAGAATAGGTAACAGAAGAAACTAAGCAAAATGACAATGATAAACATAAGTTTACAAAGGACTACTAGCTATCTATATATAAGGTTGCAATAGTTCGACTGTTTACTAGGCTACACATAACCCCAGCCCAAAATTAAATCATTCTTAGGCTAGTTTGTATGTCTATATGTATTGGATAGCTGCCATACATCATACAAATTCACGGGTGTCGACGTTTTTAAACTAATTAGTCATTTATAGAATTTCAGGACAGAAAATAAAATAAATGCGATCTTTCAATTATGTTTGAAATCTAAGACCGTCACGTCAGTACAAATTCAGATCGAACACACTCCAAAAGACGGATTTAACTGATCATCACTGTTAATGAAAGGAAAAGTAACAACAAGAAGGAACAAGTCTTCACGGTATTCGTTAATTTTGACAAAGAGAACACAATGGACATTTAAGATCGACTTTAACATGTTTAACGTTGGGTTAAGTTATAATAAGTGAAGGTTTATAAATTTTGTTAGTATATTTAGATAAATGGATTATTAAGAGAAAATGTGTCGTCTAAAAATCGTGCAGCCGGTGTTGTCGAAAAAAGGTTCCAAGTGGCGTTTCGTTTGGTCTTTATGAGGTTTGTCCGTTAAACTGAGAAACTGTGAAACTGAAATTTATGAAAGAAAATGGGCAAATCATTATTCTTAAGAGAAAAAGAACAAATCTGTTTAAGAGGGACATAGTGAGGCCCATCGAAATAAGCATTAACAATCAAACGACGTTATACCTTATAGCTCCAAAATCGAAAATAGTTATTTTGAGAAAACCTAATGGGTTTCAACGTTTAGAGGTTATCCTTTTATGTTTTAGTATTAAAATGAATTATAGCGATTAACTCATACGTCGTTATTCTCGATTTATCGATAATATTCAAAAGTAAAACTTATGTTTGACCAGGAAATATGACAGCATCGTTTGAGGTTCAAATAAATCATAAAAATCAACGGGGACACACTAACTCTCAATAGAATGATTTTTTACACTCCAGAAATATATCATATCTTTAATTAAGTATGTTTTTGTCACAAAATTTAGTAGCATGGTCCTAAACACGTTATGAACACTGGTGGTTATTTACAGTTGAAGAATAATTGAGTGTAAATATAGATATTAAACGAAACTTATAACCAAGGGTTCCAAATTGTAAAGTTGAAGTCATCCCTTCGAAAGTATTACGCCATATTGAATGTAGAAAAAAATATAATATAATAGTGTAATGATAAAATTGACAAAATTGTGTAAGGAACACACTGCAGCTTAGACCAAATTAGTCATGAATCCATGTGTTATGAATATTATTATTTTTATTTTTTTTTTTTTAAATTGTCGGCCAGTAAAACGTGAAACTTGTGGTGTTCCTTAGCAGCTTAAGAATAGAAAATAATTAACCTCTGTTCGTTTTTCTGATTACGTCAGTATGAAAAGGACAATTATTCTCTGAGGTACAGCAATATTCTTTAAATTCCACACACAGAACTACACGGTGTAAGGTAAAAAAGTTATGCTACTTTTTCAGCCATAACTCTAACTATGGAACAGTCTTTGGTGCTATTTTTGTTCTAAATTCAATGGCCTTTAGATCTTCTCCGTGTAGCCCTGGAACGTCTCGAAATCTCCTTATTTTGTGTGAAGTTACTAAATTTGATTACTCTTGCGTTTTTATTTTTTCATTGTTTGATTCAATGAACTGATAAAATAATAATAATACTTGTTTTACTTTGTTAAAATATTTAAATAGATCTGAAATCATGTATGCTAAATGCTTTAACACTTTTTATGATAGGTTTTTTCTACAAGTATCTGTTTTATGTTTCTTTTAATGTTTATTATCTTGTATTCTTTCATATATACTGCTATACATGTGCAAAGCGCGTTCCTCAAATACTTTGAGTAATGGCTTTGTCGTGAAAAATATGTTCCTTTATACTATTAGTTCCAAGCAGAAGAAATATTCTGTAATATTTTTTCCACTTGAATAAATATTACAGAATTTGTTCCTTACGGAATAAAGCGTATATGATATGTCTTCCAATCTGAACAGATATTATGGCCTTGTTAATAACAAAGTTTCCAGTCGGAACCTCTGTTAGGTGGAACAAATATATTTTGACAGCTTTCATACATGTTTTATATTGCAATGTTTAAAATCATGTATATTTTTGTATGGGTTTTTATATTCTGAAAGACGGCTCTTAACAAGTTAATGAATTGTTCTTCAAATCTTTCTTGTAGGCTTATTTGAATTTGTTTGCTAAATGTTTATTACTAGTACTACCGTATATTTATGCGTCAGAATTGGTAATGACAAAGTAATAAAAATTTAAAACAAAAAGACAACTTGATATTTAAAAAAGTCAATATATACTGACCAATACCTGGAAAAGTATCTTAAAATGATCTTTATCGGAAAGATTGGTGACTGTCATATCTATGACTTGATGATACAGGTACTTTTCAAATAAAAGTAGTGTATATTTGCTGATATAGATGTTTGTCTATAGATATAAGAAGATGTGGTATAAGTGCCAATGAGACAACTCTCCATCCAAGTCAAAATTTATAAATGTAAACCATTATAGGTCAAAGTACGGTCTTCAACACGGAGCCTAGGCTCACACCGAACAGTAAGCTATAAAGGGCCCCAAAAATTACTAGTGTAAAACCATTATTGCATGTGCATGCATTGTTTTATAAGTATTTGCATTATAAGATAGTTAAAGCTTATGTTTTGATATTTGTTTTCAAATATCGAATAGAAATTAAGTTTTCTAACTTTTACAGTAAATAAATAGAGATATTTTCAATTTTTCATACTTTCGCTCCGAGTCCAGAGGCCAACATAGAGTCCTCGACAGTAGACTTGTTTCTATGCTATTTGATTATCCACGAGTCTTCAATGCTATGAATAAATATAACAGTGACTTTGAACAAAATATACCATCATCACTAAAATCTCCATATGATAAAAATTAATAACAAGTCGAGTGACAAAGTACGACCACTGAAGAGGTTCCTGGCCTGAGACAAGGACATGAACATGTGGCGTGCCTCAATTGGTTTTGTTTTAAAATATCAAAACCTCCCAATTAAATCGCGATCGTTGGAATCACAGACATCCAACAAATCATTTTATTCATACATAAAATAAAAATCAGTACGGGAAACTGAGCTCTATAATGACATTACATTATATAACAAAAACACAAGTTTAGTTTTAGAATATTTTTTTGCTTAAAGCCAACTAGAAAAGACACAAGTAAAACATATCGATATGCAAAATGGAAGAGACACAAGAAAACCATACATGCATACATCAATCTTTGTCTCGATCTGGTGAGTCAAGTCTTTTTCAACTAATTTGTATAGTTTGTTCGTATATTGTGCTTTACACTACTATCCCAGGTTTGGGGAGGGTTTGGCGATCGCGTACATGCTCAACCCCGCAACAATCTGTATATGCCTGTCCTAAGTCAGGAACGTGTAGTTCTGTGGTTGTCAATTTTTACTGTATATCATATTTGTTTTTCGTTTATTGTTTTGTACATAAATAAGGCCGTTAGTTTTCTCGTTTGAATTGTTTTACATTTGTCATGTCAGGGCCTTTTATAGCTTGCTATACGGAATGGGTTCTGCTTATTGTTCAATGCCTTACGGCGACCGTTATATTTTAGTTGCCACTACATCATTTTGTCTCTGGCGAAAAGTTGTCTCATTGGACACCTTGCCACATCTTATTATTGGTATATTAGTCTTATTTCGACAAATGAAGAGGTGGATGGTCTAATTAGCAACCTTTAGGAAGCCAGTTGAGGTTATACAACATGGCAGCACAATTAAATCTAAAAAGATTTGACAGTAAAATGGAAATGGCGCATACCCTTAATAACAAAAGTGCAAACAAAACAATACTAAATAATGCACGACCAAAGAATGATCGCAGTACGGAAATGAAGCTTATAAGTACTTTTAAACATTCTAACATCTGTGGTTCCACTTCGAAGTGCATTCTATACAGTAACATCAGAAACAGTGCAAGAGGACACGATATTGTACAAAGACCAGACTGTAACAAACGCGTACATTTCAATGCAGGAAAAAAAAAAAAGGAACATATAAAAGTCTTGCTTCAAACTATTAATAAGCGAATTGACGATCACCCAAAATCACCAGACGCAATGATTGAATAAAAACAGAACTATGACTATAACCTTTGCGTCAAAATGTTTTATTCAATGACAAAACAATTAAATCATACTATATATAAGATAATACATTATAAACAAATACTTAATAGGATCCAAACCAATCTACCATTGCTTTTTCTAAGGGTGAGTTTTTTAAGCCAAAAAAAAAAAAATTTGTAAGAAAAAGTCTCAATTTTTTATAAATAATATTACCGTAAATAGCTGGCGAAGACAAATCTCCTGGTTTAATAAATGTAAACTTTGATAATCGCGGCAGGATTATTAGCATAGAATATAATTATCAAGAGATCACTGTTTATGGGCCGATGATAAATTTTATTTCACGTACCGATTCACAACAGTTGATATAAATTGTCTGGAATAAAAGAAACAGGTTAATTTTTCAGTGGTTTTAGTTTGGTTTATGATACATATGGTCAAGGATTTATATATACGATTTATATCATATAAATCATTGATATGGTCTGGGACTAGTGTCATTCTTTAATGTGTGGATTTTTATTGCCATCTTTGTTATTTTTAAAAATACAATTATTCAACATACATAATGAAAGTATGGTATACAATCAATGAATCCATGCAAGGAAAAAATGTATATGTATAACCTAAAACACATAAAATCTGACAGCTACCGGGATCGATGTTTATTTAGAATAAGAACTTCCGGTTGTTTTGAACTGAAATTGTAAACAACATGAACTTTTCAAAACACATTTTCCCATCTATTAAACAACTGTCACGCTCAAGCAATTACAGAATTGGTTACAGATTACACAAGGTTCCATGCACCTGCAGTTTGCATCATCGGTTCTTCGCATCTAAGGCATACGATGACAACTTTTCACGCTCTATCAATTCACCGGAGGACTTTTGGGCAGAGCAGGCAGAACAAATAGTTTGGCATAAAAAATGGGACAAAGTACTCGACAACTCAAACCCACCTTTTAGTAGATGGTAATTTCCATAGTAATGACCTCAAGAACTGATGCAGAGCTTATCTTATTTATAGATTTGAACATTGACTTTAACTATTTAACCCTTTGGTCTGGCTGACCGCACTGTGTCCCTCCTTGGACTTTTATACTAATATTAGTAAAATAGGCCCAGGCCCCTCAATAGAGTATGACAAAGAGAGTTTTCCAAACAAACTAAAGAATAGTTACCAAACTGGAGACTGGAGTGCTTATACAACAAATATTGAAGTATTCCTTAATTTAAACCAATAACGATAAGGTCATAATGACGTTAGAAAATGAAGTTTGAAGATGTTTACCAAAATTCTTTGCACAAAATAATTAAATGAAAAATACTGTACACGCTCTGATGTTCATTCTAAAAATTTAGCAGTTAAAGGGTTAAGGTTTCATCAGAAGGAATTAAAAAATATGGCCATCGCCCATGTTTACAACACAAAATTTACAGACATACATGTTTACCTGGAAAAGTTTAAGGCATGACAACAACTAGAAAGATAAAGTTTGAATGCATTTTATGTTTCAGAAAATTATACAGCATGCACCAAACATGCAGTAGACATGGTAGAGGTTTAATTGTAACTTTGGAATTTAAATTTATATACATATACTTGCTAAAGAACATGATACAGTTGAGGGATGATGTGATTGTTATAAGATTTTGCATACAAATTTTGGCTTCTTAAAATTTAGATGAAATGAAAAAATCCCTTTGTAATTACTTACCTTTTTTAATCAAGTTAATTAATTAGTATTTCTCTACATATTGAAATTAAAATTTTGAGGTTCATGTATCTTAAGTTAAAAACAGTGTCTGACAGTTTAAAAATAAAGTAATCAAATGAGAAAAAATATTCCCACCCTCAATTTCTTTGCAGTTAAAGTTTTATTTCTGTTTTGTACCTTAAGGTTTGTTGGTGGAGAGCTGAATACATGTTACAATGCTGTGGACCGCCATGTTGAAGCTGGTAATGGAGAACAAGTGGCTATTATATATGACAGTCCTATAACTAAACAAGTACAACATATTACTTACAAGGAACTTCTTGAAGAGGTATGAGTTTGTTAGCTGATTGAGTTTACCATCATTTTCTATGAAGCTAGAAACACACGTTGTTTAAATAATGGACAGTGTGTGCCAAGTCAGTTTGACCAGAACAATGTTATTGTGGGTTAATGGTAAGCGTGGTAATGATATATTAATGAGGTCTTTATAGAGGTGTTTGTTGGTCGCTATCAGTACAGCTTGAATGCTTCAACAATGTTTTAAATAAAATCGATATGTGTTTTCCATGTTCTCTTTTCACTCTGAAAATTGACCATAAGAGAACATCTACTTTCAATTAAATACAGATTGCAAATGGAGTAAGTTCATGAATGGTAAATTGGCTCTATGATTATTTTTTTTTTTTTATCAAGTCAAAATTCTACAAATTTTACATAGAAATAGTTATGATATTATTATTAATACAAAATAACTTCTTTCTTGCACAACACATTATAAATTACAAAGTAATGACCACTTGATTATATGCATTGTGTTGTAACGTCAGTTTTGGTCAAAATTTTCAATACTTCTTAACAGTTTTTAGCATAATTAACTTTGGATGCCACTACCGATCCAGAAAATTTTGTGTATAGGGATTCAATATCATTATTGACATCTTTTGTTTACAGAACATTTTTATCATAGGTTGCAGCCAAGGGTTTCCTCAAGCTTTAAGGTGTGAAGAATGCACAAAATCATTGTATTTTGACAATATATCCAAAAATCAGCTGACTTTGATGCCTAGAATCTATTTTTATGAAGAGATTTGTTTCAACTAGTAGTAAGGTTTTTAAAATAGGTCCATTTAAGAACCAAATTATGGCCATTTTGATATTTGATGATAAAGTTGAAATTGAATGTTATATTTGGCCTAAACATGCTAAAGTGAACCTTGTCTTTTCTAAACATATGTATTAAAGCGTTCTTTAATTTTTCAATGTTCCCCTAATTCTGGTGTACATGCAAAACCTGTATTTTGCACAATGATACTGTATACAGGAGGAAAAAAAGAAAAAGTAATGATTTATTTTAGATATGTTGCTATGATCATTACAAACTTATTACCTAACCCTGTAATCAAGCATCCTCACAAATACAATTATTCCACAAATTTGGTACCTTCAAAAGTAAATGAATACACAGATTACAGTACAAGGTGACAAAAGAGGGATCGACTTGAATTTATCAAATTATATCTCATAATGGTCCTTCAGGATAATTGACTTTTCAGTTGTTGGAAAGTAAACCACAGTTGGTTAGCAATCTAACTGATTTACCATATGAATGAAATGAGATGTAGGGTGGCTATCAATTATACAGCAGTTCAATGTCTCAAAAAACAAAACAGAGGGAGACATACAGTCTTCAAAAATTGACATGGTTTTTTTTCACCAAAAACTTATATTGTGTTAGAAAATTATAATTATATTTAATGTATGAAACATTTTCCATGTTGTATCTTTTCTTTTTGTTGGTTAGTATATGAAAAATAAGAAGTAAATCTTTGCTAGAATCTTTGACTTTATAGTAATAAATTTCAGGTCAGTAAATTTGCCTGTGTATTGAGGAAGTACGGTGTTGAGAAAGGAGATAGGGTACTTATATATATGCCAATGATACCCCAGGCAGTAATCTCTATGTTAGCATCAGCTAGAATAGGAGCTATACACTCACTAGTTTTTGGTGGATTTGCTGCTAAAGAACTTGGTTCTCGAATTGATCATGCAAAGGTAAGTCAAAAGAACTTGGTACTCGATTTGATAATGCAAAGGTTAGTCAAAAGAACTTTAGTCAAAAGATTGATAATGCAAAGGTTAGTCAAAAGAACTTTAGTCAAAAGATTGATAATGCAAAGGTTAGTCAAAAGAACTTGGTACTCGATTTGATAATGCAAAGGTTAGTCAAAAGAACTTGGTATTGAATTGATCATGCAAAGGTTAGTCAAAAGAACTTGGTACTCGAATTGATCATGCAAAGGTTAGTCAAAAGAACTTGTATGATGTCCATTTATCTGACCTTACTCAATTTAGGTCTGTGCGATTTTAGTTTGCTAGCAAGATAGTCACTGGAGAACCCTAGTATCCTGGTTTATCTGTTTATCTATTTACTTTTTTGGTCTTTTGTCTTTCATTATAAACAGATACCAGTGGTGTTACAATGTTTACAGAAAGCTACTTTTTTATCAAAGAAAGAATTCCATAAAAATCATTTCAAGGCCGTCTTAAAATTTCAGTGATTTTGTGTCACGAGTTGAAACACCATATCTCTTCTTTTGAACCACCTCTGTGGTGCTGTTTTAGGATCATCCTAAGTGTTGAGGTTGGATCCATGACTTGGTTAAACTAAAGACTTGGAAATTAGGATTTGCTACTTTTCTGAAAAGCTTGCGACATTTAGGAGTAAGAGCTAAGATTTGTGGACTCAGGAGTCAGAATAGATAGGTATTTTTATTTTATAAAGTACAACTTGGTACATGTACATGAAATACAATATATTATAATTTTAATCATACATATGTAGTCAATAAACATGTATATCAATATCAAGCAGAGGATTATGATGCACTTTCATTTATGTAAGAAATATTATATGAGTCAGTCCATGCAAAAAGGTACAAAAACCAAACATTTTTATCCATTTTTCCATGTACAGTTTAAGTATCTTAACTTGCCACTCGATTATGTTCACTGGGTTGGCAGTGGGGATAAGGCTCTCGCTCACAAAGCAGAAATCAATGCAATTTGATAAGGGTATCAGTTTGAATCCCGTCCAAGGACGCATGATTTATATAATATTAACTTAACTTAACTTTCGATTTCAAAAACACAAAATGACATCTTATTTGCATTTTTGTCTCGCCTTGACGGAGTCAAAAAGCGAGACATAGGTATGCTGTTTCCCGCGTCGGCGACGGCGGCGGCAGCGTCAACAATGTATTAGTTTGTGATTAGGTCTAGTTCATAGTGAACCACTAGTGGTAGGTCAATGATATTTGGTATGCAGTTGTATTAGCATTAGCACATCTCATTACCATGGAGATTATTTTGCCCCACCCCTCAGTCAAGGTCTATTGACTTTGAAACTTTTCATAGTTTACATGTATTAGTTTGTGATTAGGTCAATTTATGGGAACCACTAGTGGTAGGTCAATGATATTTGGTATGCAGTTGTATAAGCATTGGCATATCTCATTTCCGTGGAGATTATTTGGCTCCGCCCCTTAGTCATGGTCTATAGACTTTGAAAATTTTGCTAAGTTAACATGTATTAGTTTGTGATTAGGTCAGTTCAAGGGAACCATTAGTGGTAGGCCAATGTTAATTGGTGTTCAGTTGTATAAGCATTAACACATCTCATTTCCATGGAGAATATTTGGCCCTGCCCCCTCAGTCATGGTCTATTTACTTTGAAACTTTTGCTTAATTTACATGTATTAGTTTGTGATTAGATCAGTTTAAGATGAACTGCTAATGTTAAGTCAATGATATTTGGTATGCAAATTTATTGGCATTTGCAAGTATCATTTCCATGGAGATTATATAGCCCCACCCCTGATCATGGTTCATTGACTTTGAAACTTTTACATAGTTTACAAGTTAATGTTTGTGTTTAGGTTTGTTTAAAGGAGCGACTTATAATAAGTCAATGGTATTTGGTATGCAGTTGTATTAGCATTGGCACATCTCATTTCCATGGAGATTTTTAGCCATGTACCTTCAGTCATTGTTCATCGACTTTGAATATTTGCATAACTTACATGTTAAAGTATTGCTATTTTAATTTCAACATTTGCATTATCAAAATTACAAAAAGGCGAGACATATCTCTGTGATAACAGTTTATTCTGTACATTTAACTATTGTGTTCCTTTCTTTAGGCATAGGTAGATATGATGAAAACTGTTGACTTTTTCTCTCTATAGTGTTTCACCTCAGTATAGCATTGTTCGAGGAAACAAATGATTTTTACACTTGCCAAAGTACAAAAATTCAGATATTTCTAAGTCTTTACCATTTTAACTGACAAATTAGGGACAGAATTGACTATATATGAATGTTTACATTAATACCATATTTTACGAATAAAACTGTTTTTTCAAAAATATTTTAACCAACTTTTACAACATGTACAATGTGTGTGTCCTGTAAAGTTTATCAAAAACACTTTTTTTACCTTTTCACATGGAGTGGCTCATATCAATAAATTTCAAAATTATATTAGCCCTGTTATATCTGAAGCTTAAATCTTCTAGATAGCTTCAATATATCATTTGTGTTTAATAAAGTGAAAATAAAGGTGAAAGTATCTAAATAATTATTGGTTTGATAATGTAAGGGATTTTGCTGTGAATGTAAAATTTGTGGATCTTCTATAACTGTTTGGGATATTGTAGAAAATGCTTTCCTAAACTTCCAGAGCAGTTGTAGACCCCTTTGTATATCTATAAAGTATCTAGGTTGATGACTTCCTGCAGACTGTTATCTTATGAAATAGCATGTCAAATATCTGGCTCAGTGTGTGTGTACAGTATACAACAGGGTTCATATTCACATTAACATGTTCTCTTCCTAATATGTGTGTTATATTTACCACTGGACCTAAAACATCAGTTGAGCAACAACATCATATCTTTCACAATATTTGAAAACTGACTTTGAAAAAGCATATGATAAGAATTTTATATTATCATGATTTCATGTTTTTCAGCCAAAAGTTGTAGTTAGTGCTAGCTGTGGGGTAGAACCAGGAAAATCTGTGCCTTATAAACCAATGTTAGATGGAGCACTGTCAATGATTGACTTCAAACCTAATAAATGTATCATTTATAACAGACCTGGGGTAGGTATGACACTACAACTTGTGATATTTATTAGAGTCAGATGGGGCAAAATAATTGACTTCAAACCTAATAAACTAACTTGGTGGTCTAATGGTAAACCAAAGACTTTCAAATTTGTTACTTGAGACTTCTTTGCTTAGCATTTTGAATATGAATATGTCAGGATTGTGTGTCCTTGTGACATGTCTCCCTGTGTACATCAGCACTTTAATACTCTGACGCCTTGTGCTGGCTAAATATAAAGCAAACTGCTGTACATCAATCAATCATCACTCCATTTTAATCCTAACTAAAAACTGTATAGTTTTTATAAAAGTCATGTGGTAGTTATAACAATATATCATGTTATATAAACTGGTGACAGGCAGATACTTTTGCATTGGTAGTTATAACAACATATGTTATATAAACCGGTGACAGGCAGATACTTTTGCATTGGTACATTTTTAGTACAATGTACAAACAGTTTAAACTACTGAACATTTATACAATAATATAGTACTGATAAAGTGCTTCTAAATTATTGCACTAATTTGATTTCATAATTTTGCTGGACTAGATTTATATTACAGATTTTAAGTACATGTACAAGTTGTTGTTTAACTTTTATTGG
The DNA here is from genome assembly GCA_017311375.1 of Mytilus coruscus. Classification (NCBI taxonomy): domain Eukaryota; kingdom Metazoa; phylum Mollusca; class Bivalvia; order Mytilida; family Mytilidae; genus Mytilus; species Mytilus coruscus. Next base: position 76,981,043 of record CM029604.1, read on the forward strand.
GCAATGCAATGCAGGTATAAAAATATTTTGAGATTAACAACAATTATTTGGTACAAAAGTAAGAAAGCTACTGAAGAGGAGTACTAAACTACAATACAATTTCTATAACTAAAATAATAAAATAAAATAACAACCTTGCATACCATCGGGTATCCTCTTTAGTGACTCTACTTTCACTTTACCACAAAGGCGTTGGTTCAGCAGCTTCTTATTCTTATTCTTATCTTAATTTCTATAACTATATAATAATTCAGTAAAACGGTACAAAATTGTTTTAGACTTTTAAGTATTAATCTATAAAATTATTGTAAAATTTTGTCTGGTGAACACTAGAAATATTTTGACCTACAACCTTTTATAACGGGCAATTATGTATATACTGTGGTTTCATTATTATTCATGGGATATCTAGGCTGTGCGTGGGTATAGGTAAACCACAAATTTAAATCTTTAACAAATTACAAATTTACTGTAGGTGTGTATTCTAAATTCAGTGAAACCACGATATCAAATATCCAGAAAACTACAGTTTTCCCTCAATCCACGAAAAATGATATCCACCTTAACTGAATCCACAGTACATGTACAATTGTATATGGAAAAAAAAGGTTTAATTAACAACTTGAACTAAAAAATCATTTTTGACACCTTATTTTGCACAGTTATTATGATATTTAGAAAAATGTATTCATATATATTTATCTGTGAACGAGTTGTGATTAACAGAAAGACAAATTTCGTTGAATTTAAAACTATTTATACAAAAGCATGTACTTTTTAGTTTCAAATAGCTGCACTGAACCATAAAATGGATGTCGATTGGCAGTTAGAAATGTTAGAAGCTTCACCTGTTGACTGTGTCCCTGTCCTAGCTACAGATCCTATCTATATTCTGTATACATCAGGAACAACAGGCTTACCTAAGGTATGTGTCATGTGCTGACTGTATCCTTGTCCTGGCTACTGATCCTAAGGTAGGTGTCATGTGCTGACTGTATACATGTCCTGGCTACTGGTCCAAGCTTTATTTTATATACATCAGAAACAACAGGTTTACCTAAGGTAAGCATCATGTGCTAACTGTATCCCTGTCCTGGCAACTTTTCTTTTTCATGGCAAAAATAATTAAGATTGTTTAAAATTTCCATTAGGTTCAAAAATGGTCTAACAAACTCTTGTTTTAACAGAATTTGTATTTTTTCTCATCAAAGTAGCAGGTAAGAAACATTTATACCAAACAATAAAATTCAGTCTTTTATTTGATTTTTAGGCTGTAGTAAGACCCAGTGGTGGACATGCAGTGGTACTGAAGTGGTCAATGTGGAATATATATGGACTTAAACCAAAAGATGTAAGAAGCTAATTTTTTTAGATAAATTGTATTCCCAGTTTGAAATGATATAGATATCCAAATACATTAGTTATTTTCTTACATTTAAGAAATTGTAAAAAAAATCTTGAGGCATTTGGTCTGAAAAAGTGATGTTGTGCAGTCTCTATACCTGGGTGGTTATTGGACATCTTGACATTCATTAGCTCACCTGGCCCAAAGGGCCAAGTGAGCTTTTCTCATCACTTGGCGTCCGTCGTCCGTCGTCCGTCGTCGTCCGTCGTCGTTAACTTTACAAAATCTTCTCCTCTGAAACTACTGGGCCAAATTTAACCAAACTTGGCCACAATCATCATTAGGGTATCTAGTTTAAAATTGTGTCCGGTGACCTGCCAAACCAACCAAGATGGCCGCCATGGCTAAAAATAGAACATAGGGTAAAATGTATATTTTGGCTTATAACTCTGAAACCAAAGCATTTAGAGCAAATCTGACATGGGGTAAAATTGTTGATCAAGTCAAGATCTATCTGCCCTGAAATTTTCAGATGAATCGGACAATGGGTTGTTGGGTTGCTGCCCTAAATTAGTAACTTTACGGATTTTTTTCCGTTTCGGTTATTATCTTGAAAATTATTATAGATAGAGATAAACTGTAAACAGCAATAATGTTCAGCAAAGTAAGATCTACAAGAAGTCAACATGATCAAAATGGTCAGTTGACCCTTAAGGAGTTATTGCCCTTTAAAGTAATTTTTACCAATTTTTGTAAATTTTGTAATCTTTACAAAAATCTTCTCCTCTGAAACTACTGGACCAAATTCAACTAAACTTAGCCACAATCATTATTAGGGTATTTAGTTTAAAAATTTGTGCGGTGACCCAGCCAACCAACCAAGATGGCTGCCATGGCTAAAAATAGAACATAGGGTAAAATGTAGATTTTGGCTTGTAACTCTGAAACCAAAGCATTTAAAGCAAATCTTACAGGGATTAACTTGTTTATCAAGTAAATATCTATCTGCCCTCAAATTTTCAGATGAATTGGACAACTGGTTGTTGGGTTGCTGCCCTGAATTGGTAATTTTAAGGAAATTTTGCGTTTTGGTTATTATCTTGAAAATTATTACAGATAGAGATAAACTGTAAACAGCAATAATGTTCAGCAAAGTAAGATCTTCAAATAAGTCAACATGATCAAAATGGTCAGTTGACCCCTTAAGGAGTTATTGCCCTTTAAAGTAATTTTTACCAATTTTTGTAAATTTTGTAATCTTTACAAAATCTTCTCCTCTGAAACTACTGGACCAAATTCAACCAAACTTAGCCACAATCATTATTAGGGTATTTAGTATAAAAAGTGTGCGGTGACCCAGCCAACGAACCAAGATGGCTGCCATGGCTAAAAATAGAACATAGGGTAAAATATAGATTTTGGCTTGTAACTCTGAAACCAAAGCATTTAAAGCAAATCTTACAGGAATTAACTTGTTTATCAAGTAAATATCTATCTGCCCTCAAATTTTCAGATGAATTGGACAACTGGTTGTTGGGTTGCTGCCCCTGAATTGGTAATTTTTAAGGAAATTTTGCTGTTTTTGGTTATTATCTTGAAAATTATTACAGATAGAGATAAACTGTAAACAGCAATAATGTTCAGCAAAGTAAGATCTTCAAATAAGTCAACATGACCAAAATGGTCAGTTGACCCCTTAAGGAGTTATTGCCCTTTATAGTCAATTTTTAACAATTTTCATTAATTTGGTAAATTTTGGTAAGTTTTACAAAATGTTTTCATTTTGTAATCTTCTTTCTGAAACTGCAGTAGAAAATCAATATAGAAAACAATCTACTAATGAACTGGCAATAAAAATAATTGATAATTCTATAACATGAAAAAAACCCACATTAATACCTGATGATGGTGTTTCTTTCTTTACATTGAAAATGATGTCACAACTATAATCCCGAACAATAGGTCGAATGTCAGATATGTTTCAGTACTTTGGCTTCATTTTCTACAGATTCAAGTGCAAATGATGCTTGAATTCCTACACTAATTTATACAGACTTCATCCCCTTTCACAGGTAATGCCTGCCTCATATTATATTTAAAACTTTACTAGAATATCAGAAATTTTGAGAGAAAATTAATCAACCATGCAAGATCTAAAACTTAATTAATATTGTTCAAATTATCAATTAACTATAAAAAAAAAATTCTCATTAACAAAATATAGTTCTTCATTTTATATTTTATCAGAAGTTTAGGGAAAAAAATTGAATTTAATTGTGTCCCTTGTTCTCATTTCCTGGGATAAATCCAATACAAATTAAAGTATTGGTATTGAATTAATATTTAAGAAATATTTCAAACCTTACCATTTTCTTCACAAGAATGAAGACCATATTTTCAGTGTCATGAGTATCAGTCATCATATTTGTTGTACTTTGTTGTTTAAAAGTTGAATACAAAAAAAGATCAACAAAGCAATTCAAAAACCACTTGAATTATGCAACAACAAATGAGAGTTTTTAACGACCTCAGCTGGCTATACAACCCTTGCACAATCAACTGAATTTTGCAGAAATCATTAATAGGAAAGATTGCCTTTAAATGATAATTTTTATTACCTTTTTGTTTTTTGTTTTTGGGATGGGGGTGTTGCGCAACAACAAAACTTCACAACAAACTTTCTCATCACTTAGCATTTCTCGTTAGATAAATTTTACAAAATTCTCCCTGAAACTACTGTCAAATTAAACCAAACTTGGTTTAAATTACCACTAGGATATCCAGGGACCACTGTGTATGATGACCCTGCCTGCCAACATGGCACACATGGCTGAAATAAAACATAGGTTTCAAACGCACTTTTTAGTCTTATATCTCTGAAACTAAACGACAGTACAACAGTTGCATTTATCATGCATCAATTGTAAATAAAAATATCAGTTGAGCGACACAGGGTCCTTGGAGCCTCTAGTTTTTATTGGGGTTCAGTTTCCTGTATGCTGTTTTGTGGACTACTGTTTGTCTTTTCATTCTTTTTTTTTAAATTGTTGATTTTGTCATCAGTGTTCTAATGATTTCTGATCTCCTCTGTATCCTTTAATTTTACAGCTATTTACTTACAGGGTGGAACACAGTGAAAGTTGAGTCTATTGTCTCTTTGTTCATTTGCAACATCAACTTTGTTTACTAGAAACTAGAATTCAATGAAACTTTTAGGGAATCTTTACTACTAATGACATTGTGCTAGCACCTTCTGCAAGTATTTTGTTTTTGTTTCAATTGATTTCTGGTTTTCCATTAGAAAAGAAAAAACTTTTTAAATTTATCAAAGGGTAGTCATCTAGTATCAAAATCCAACAACTGACTTGATTTCAATGAAAATTTCTCAGAAATTTTTACAATATTGTTATGCCATTGTGGAACTTTTATATTTTGATTCAAATGATTTTTGGGGTAAACATGGCAACACATAGACATGGCGATTTTAATACATTTTGTAGATAACAAATGAGGAGCAGGGTAATGAGTTTGTGAGCTATCCTCATGTTTCTTTGATGAACAACCTCTAGTATCTAGCTATATAGTAGGACATTTTTATATTACAATGTATATTTGAGGAATGTTGGGCAGGATCTGACCTTGGCTGGCTTGTAGGACATTTTTACATTTTATTGTCTTAGGATTTAAGGTATGTGGGCAGCAACAAACCTTCGCAGGATTGAAGGTCATTTTTTCATTACAATGTCCATTTTTGTATGGTGAGCAGCATCTGACCTTAGCTCGGTTGTAGGACATTTTTACATTACAATGTCTATTTCAGGTATTGTGGGCAGCGTCTGACCTTGGCTGGGTTAAAGGATGTTTTAACATTACCTTGTCTATTTTAGGTATGTGGGGCAGTGTCTGACCTTCGCTTGGTTGTTGAACATTTGACCTTGCCTTGTTTGCAGGAAATTTTTACATTACATTTTCTATTTTAGGTATGTTGGGCAGCATCTGACCTTGCCTGGTTGCAGGAAATTTTTACATTACATTGTCGATTTAAGGATGGTAGGCAGCATCTGATCTTAAGGTATGGTGGGCAGGGTCTGACCTTGGCTAGGTTGTAGGATGTTTTTACACATTCATGTCTATTTCAGGTATAAAATGTATTTGGGGCAGCATCTGAACTTGGCTTGGTTATTGGAAATTTTTATATTAGGTATGGTGGGCAGCATCTGACCTTGCCAGGTTGAAGGACATTTGTACATTCCATTTTCTATTTAAGGTATGTTGGGCAGCATCTGACCTTGCGGAGTTGCAGGAAATTTTCACATTACATTTTCTATTTAAGGTATAGTGGGCAGCATCTGATTTTGCCTGGGTTGCAGCGCATTTTTATATTACATTGTGTATTTTAGGTATGGTGGGCAGCGTATGACCTTGGTTGGGTTGTAGGACATTATACATTACATTGTGTATTTTAGGTATGGTGGGCAGCATCTGACCTTGGCTGGGTTGTAGGACATTATACATTACATTGTGTATTTTAGGTATGGTGGGCAGCATCTGACCTTGGCTGGGTTGTAGGACATTCATATATAGCATATGCACCTTTGCTCAATGGTAATACAACTATTTTGTTTGAGGTAAATTTTATCCAGTAAAATATGTGCATATGATTTAAATAAATTATTTGGTAGATGAAAAAAATTCTATCCTTAAACCTGTAGAATATGCCTAGTAAATTTTAATATATTAAAGAAATTTTTGAATATATATTCAAAGGCATATCACACAAATTCCCTTTTATTATGGTAAAATTGCTTATAGAGGTTTACCGCCTCAGTGGTTTCAAGGTAGCATGTTCCCCTGGAATGTGGAAGGGAGTTGGTTGGAATCCCCGCTGGGTCAAACCAAAGACTTTAAAATTGGTATTTGCTGCTTCTCCACTAGGCGCACAGCTTTCATAAGATAAAAGTAAAATAAAAAAATACCGAACTCTAAGGAAAATTCAAAAAAACAGAAAGTCCCTTATCAAATGGCAAAGTCAAAAGCTCAAACACATTAAACAAATGGAAACAACTGTTTACTGACTTAGTACAGGCATTTCCTTATGTAGAAAATGGTAAATTAAACCTGGTTTTATAGCTAGCTAAACCTCTCACTTATATGACAGTTGCATAGAATTCCATTATATTGACAACAATGTATGAGCAAAACCAACAGACATAATAAGTAAAAATGTCAAAAATTGGGGTACAGTAGTGGAGAAAGAGCAAAGGCTGGAAGTCAGAATAATGTGTCCATGTAGGGTTACATGTCTTCCTGTGGAATTATACCTAGCATGTTAAAAATCTGGCTCAATGTGTTGGTCTAGTACAACTAAGGGTAAATATTCATATTACATTAACATTTCTCGTCCTAAATATGTATTTAATTTGCTGCTGGACATTAAGCAGTCATCTATCACCATCATCTTATTGAGGTTCATTGTGAACATTTATACCCATAATGAATATAGAATAATGGCATTTTTGTTTTTGATACTGACTTTATCAGCAAGAATAGCGAGCCTGCTAGGGCGAGCTTATATTCCAGCTGATGAAGTCAGTATCAAAATATAAAATGCCATTATTCTTTTAATCGATAAATTTGTCTTAACTGTATGTTTTTTTGGTTGAGAATATGAAGAAAAATGAAATAGTTAGCAAAACTACTTTTACGCGTACAAAACGTAGGGATAATTGTTTGGTTGTATGAATGAAGTCACATGCATTTCATTGATAAATTGACGTGGATGGTGCATTGCTGCACTGATACATGATGTCATTGCCTAATATTTTCGACTATCAAGTCCTGTTAATGATCTTTAGATATTAGGCAGTAAGATCAAAGGGAAAATGTACAAATTGCAGATTAATGTAAAATATTGGAAGGAACAATACCAAATGAATGTAAAAGGAATTACAATCTAAGGTCATTGTCACCAATATGAGTCAGAACTTTAATTTCAGCAAAAATAACACTCACAAAAAAATTAATGAAAACTACATGTAAAAAGTTATTACTTGTGAATCTTGGAAAACATTGTTAAAGGTTTAAAGAAGGTTTATAGGATGGATGTACATGAAAAACTGAACTATTGAATTCTGAATCCGTTTCTCTTTTGAAGGTTTTGTCTGTTTTTAACGACATTATCAGACATAACAACTTTTTAGGCCTTGAGAAAAGGAAAAATGAAAATGGCATTAAAATTTTGTCATTAAATTATGTTGTGTGAAAACTTGACAATTAATCAAACAAGATGTAGAGTACGAATCTTTAACAAAGTAATATTAGTCTTTTAATATTTGTTTTTATTCATTTCAGTATAAAATAAACTCAATAATGAATCACCCAACTGTGTTGACAGTCACGAAAAAAGTTGAATAAACAAGCCTTTAAAACAAGCTTTACATTTAATTCCAAGACTTTTACAGCATAGAATGTGAAAGAATTTTACAACAGAAAATTTAACACATACTAAGTTTATCATAGATATACAGTAAACTCGAATTTGCAGGGGAAACCTGTAGGAACCCCTGATCCAGGAGTGTATTTCAGAATTCTGAGGGAGCATGATGTGAAGGCCATGTTTGTAGCCCCTACTGCCCTTAGGGCTGTTAGGAGAGAAGTAAGACTTGATTAATTCACAAGAATTTTATTAACTTTAAATTTGGTAAACAAAATGCTGTAAAAGATTCATAGGCATTTTTTTAATTATAAAAATCTGAATTTAAGTTCATTTAAATTCTGTGAGTTTTGTTAGGTTATTTTATTGAACAGTTTTTTAGCAGTTTTATCTTACTGTCAAATCACAATACAAAACAAATCCATTTTTGAGAAAGGAAACTGCTTGAAACTGGATTTATGTCACATTTGTTGTTGGTGTAATAAATTTGTATCATAGTTCTATGGTTTAAACTTTGAAAACGGCAGAAATGAAAAAAAAAAAAATGATATCTTTTACAGTATTTATAAGAACTTTTGCATGAATTAGAGTTTAGTTTTCAATTGTATTTTTACTTCTTATATTCATTTACCATATGATGTTTCCCATATCTTTTCTGTTAAAAAATTGTTGTTCAGATTAGTGTTCAAAATGTTACAGAGTGGAGGCTTATTTCATTTTTTTAAGGAAGAATTATTTTAAATAAGTAGAATTGGTGAAAATATCAGTTATCTATTTTACTTACATTGTAATTATTAAAATTAAATCTTCTGACCAGATTTTGAAAAAAACGTTTTTTTGTGTGTGTTTTTGAGTTTTTTAAGGATTTTCTGTGTGTTTTTAAGTTATATCAGTATTTTGTGAGGAAATTCTGCATGATATCTTTCTTATTCAGTATGTTATCAAGAAATTTTAAAAAAAATAGCTCCTACAATGAAATAAGATCCTTAGGTAAGATATAATGTTATTGTTTTACACAGGATCCAGAGGCTGACTTTGCTAAAAAGTATAAACCTTTACATGAGTGAGTAGTCAAAACTGTAGTTCATAGAATTAGTGCAGTTTTCTTGTTGAAGTGTTTCATTATAACTATGTGGTATTGGTTGAAATACAGGGAAAATACTAATCTTTCACATTATTAAAGATACCTTGCAAAAGACTGAAATCTGTGTTCTTTATCTTAGAATCTGTACACAATTTCTTTAAGTTAAGGATTTAAGCATTTTTTTTTCTTTGATTAAGCACACCAATAAAAATATTGCATGTCCTCTTCAGTTTTAGCTGATTTCCATTATACGGTAGTTGTTCCCCTTACAATTTTAGTCTGCTTATAGCATGAAGTTTCTTTTAAGATGTTGAAGAAATTAAATGATATTGTTTGTTATCTAAGATGTTGAATGCCTCTTTTCAAAGTAAAAGAAATAACAAGATTTTATTTGATTTGTTTATTATAATTACTGTTACTTTCATTAGGTTTGTGGGATTTTCTTTTTATTTTATTTTGATTTTACATGGTTTATAATTTCTATAAATACATTAAAGTTTCATATAAGATTCAAAATTTAAAGATTAGATCTTTATCTTTAGGTTCCAGGCATTATTTGTAGCAGGGGAGCATTGTGATAAAGAGACAATGGAATGGTCCAGGAATGCTTTGGACGGCAAACCTGTTTTAGATAACTGGTGGCAAACAGGTAAGGAACAATGAAACAGTCCAGTAATACTTTTGCATGCAAACATAACTTTTGAGAAACAAGTGAGTGACAATGGAATAATCCAGAACTGCTCAGGAAGGCAAACATGACTTGGGGTTAACATGTAAGAGATAATGAATGGTCCAGGACTGCCCAGGAAGGCAAACATGACTTGGGGCTAACATGTAAGAGATAATGAATGGTCCATGACTGCCCAGGAAGGCAAACATGACTTGGGGTTAACATGTAAGAGATAATGAATGGTCCAGGACTGCCCAGGAAGGCAAACATGACTTGGGGTTAATATGTCAGAGATAATGAATGGTCCAGGACTGCCCAGGAAGGCAAACATGACTTGGGGTTAACATGTAAGAGATAATGAATGGTCCATGACTGCCCAGGAAGGCAAACATGACTTGGGGTTAACATGTAAGAGATAATGAATGGTCCAGGACTGCCCAGGAAGGCAAACATGACTTTGGGTTAACATGTAAGAGATAATGAATGGTCCATGACTGCCCAGGAAGGCAAACATGACTTGGGGCTAACATGTGAGAAATAATGAATGGTCCAGGACTGCCCAGGAAGGCAAACATGACTTGGGGTTAACATGTAAGAAATAATGAATGGTCCAGGACTGCCCAGGAAGGCAAACATGACTTGGGGTTAACATGTAAGAGATAATGAATGGTCCAGGACTGCCCAGGAAGGCAAACATGACTTGGGGCTAACATCTAAGAAATAATGAATGGTCCATGACTGCCCAGGAAGGCAAACATGACTTGGGGTTAACATGTAAGAAATAATGAATGGTCCAGGACTGCCCAGGAAGGCAAACATGACTTGGGGTTAATATGTCAGAGATAATGAATGGTCCATGACTGCCTAGGAAGGAAAACATGACTTTGGGCTAACATGTAAGAGATAATGAATGGTCCATGACTGCCCAGGAAGGCAAACATGACTTTGGGCTAACATGTAAGAGATAATGAATGGTCCAGGAATGATTCAGAGGGTAAATCTGTTATATCACTATCAACAAGCAAGATAGGGCTAGAAAACCATTAAGAGACAATGAAAGATCCAGGAATGTTTTCAAAAGCTGTTCTAATTTAGAACTGTTGTCATGAATCAATACATCATCTGAGTGTTGTTCCAGCCTTATAAGAATTTATCTTTTTTCATTTCTAGAGACTGGTTGGGCTATAACTTCAACATGTGCTGGTATGGGAATGAATCTAAAACCGCCAACTGGTACTGCTGGTAAAGCTGTTCCTGGCTGGGATGGTAAGTTGAAATTTGGTATGTCTTGATCTTTAGAACTTGATCTTTTAAACCAGAAGTTTGAAATAGTTAATTTTTGGGTGACATTTTTTATACATGGATAGAAACAGCCCTAACATACACATCAATAAAAATGTACATCAAGTCAAGCAGAAGTCAAGTCTACTAAAACAATCACATTTAGTTTTGATATTGTCTTAATGATATCTTTTCAGTGAAAGTTTTGAGGAAAGATTTAACCCCAGCAGAACCAGGAGAACTGGGTCAAATTGCTGTAAAGTGAGTAAATAAATTGAACATGTTATAATCACATGGTGATATATTGTATATAGTCATAAACACATTCAATTGCTACCTGTTTTAAACCAAGGACTTAGACGGAATAGATATTATTTTACAGCACTCTAGCAATCACCTTGTCTGTCTGTCCGTTTGTCGTCCAACAAATGATATTGTCACACTTTTCTCAGAAACTACTGAAATATATTTAGTCAGCAGGTTGACAGTGATGAGTTGTAACAAGTGTTTGCTTTTCAAATCTGCCGATACTTTTTCATTATGTTGAATGAAAAAAAAAAATTTGTCACATTTTTCTCAGGAACTACTGAACAGAATGACTTCTTATTTAGCCAGCAGCTTGACAGTGATAAAATGTAACATATAAGCACTTCATTTATTTATTTTTCAATACTTTGAATTAAAGAGTGGAGGTATGCTTAGTATGAAAACATGTGCAAAGTTGTTCAAAATACCTTTAAAAATACCTCTGATACCATTTACAAAATTTTATGTACAATGAAAATAATATTCTGAATTGAATATTTAAAATTATTATGAACATAGTCCACATTGCAGATGTTCTTTACTAGCTTTTTAACCAATACATGCTGTAATAAATTGTAGGCTGCCTTTACCACCTGGAGCTTTCAGTACACTGTGGGAGAGTGAGGAGAGATTCAAAGATACTTATTACAAGACAATACCAGTGAGTGCTAATTAGTCCTCTTGTTTATCATTTACTGTAAATTCAGAAATTATTGCGATGTTTTTATTATTGCGAAAAATGCAACAGGATTATAATCGCAATAATTTAAACTCGCATTTTGAAATTTTTCATATGAATTAAACTATATTTATCTCAATATCGCAAAAATTAAGATCGCATTTTAGTCTAAAATGATAAAATTGCAATAATTTCTGAATTTACAGTATATTGTTAAGGAGGATACAATTTGAGTGGGAAAAAGACCTTATAGTACTATAAATTTAGAGACTTCTACATGCATTTATTATTGCGATTTTTGATTAAAGGAAAAAATGAGAGATTAATTATAACTACTTCCAGGAAATACTGCATACAAATATTACCACAAAATTTGAAAAAAAAGAAACCTTTTTGTCGAGCTGTTCGACTTTAGTCTTAGATCTCACAAGCTCTTTGATTTAACATAGTCAATCCGGGTAATTTCGTCAGGCGGGTAATTACCGTACATATTACATTTCGCTTGTTTTTCTTAAATATTCACTCTGTGGTTAAATTTTTTTGAAATTTTAATAACTTTCTTAAACTATCCTGGATTTCTACCAAACTTGGACAGAAGCTTGTTTATGATCATAAGATAGTATCCAGAAGTAAATTTTGTAAAATAAAATTTCATTAATTTAATATAAGAACTTTCTATTTTAATCGAAATTTAGAAAACTGATGGAAACTGAATGCCAGGAATAGTTTTGAATTGACAGACACTTTTCCTGTAGTATAAGTGCAACAATTTCCAATAAAACGGACTGGAAGTGGGTGTACGGTATTACCCTACAGGATATTTTAAATACAAATGGACGGAGTGTAATATCGTACGTCAGCTCTTAAATATGTTAATGACATAATAGTTATTGAACAACTGTCATTATCGTGATATATGGACTGCCCACAGGACAGTGTTATTGACTAAGACAGTGATAATGACTGAGCCGTGGCGAGGTCATTATCGCTGTCGCAGTCATACCACTGTCTCCATGTATCACGATAATGACCAGTTCTTCAATAACTATTATGTTTATTCATTGAGGAACCATATTTTCATAAATTCTCATAAATTCAAAATGTTCAAAGCAAACTCGAGTTATTTTACGATTTCTATAGCAAAGAGTGAAGACCAGTCGTAGTAATGTACATATAGTAACATGTAGCTATAAGTCACTGCCATTCATTTTAAGTGCAATTTTTCAGTATACATCTCATATATCGCTAGCCAGTCAACACTAAGGTTGTGACTTCAAACCCTGCACATGCTTGGTAGGTGTGTTCGAATATTAGTTGACTAGGATTGTCAGTTTTCCTCCCGAACAATAAAACATGAAAAAACTCTACCACAAAAAGTTGGCAAACAGCTATGAAAGATGTTAAATATATACGTTATTAAGAAAATGTTCCAAGAAAAGCTACTGGAACAATTGTAGATGATGCTTTAATTCAGGAAGACCAACCGACTTAGAATTAGTAAAAACTGCTGCAGCCTCTCAGCTTACAATGCTGGACTTGATTGTAAAGACCAGTTTGCTCAGAGTTAGAATTCTTTTCTGAATAGATTGACATGTCTCTTCGGACTGAACTAGAACGATAAAAACCGGATGAAGGTATCTGTCTATATAATACAAATCAGTGTCTATATTCATATCAGTTATCAAACTTAAGCAGATAACCTAGCCGTATTTGGCACAACTTTTTGGAATTTTGGGTCATCAATGCTCTTCATCTTTAGCTTGTCATAATGTTCTATTGTATTTTTTATTTGTGTGTCTCTCTGTCCTGTATGTTCTTCCATTTATTTGTATTGTAGTCCTGTCATGTAATGTTGTCATTTTAGTGTTATATTTAACATTGCCATTATACCCCTATTTTTGACTTTTTTACCTATTGTGTCTGTTTGTTTTGTTCACGCATCGTTGTCAATGTAATGGAATTTGATGCGACTGTCATACAAGTGAGAGGTTTAGCTAGCTATTAAACCAGGTTCAATCCACCATTTTCTACATAAGAAAATGCCTGTACCAAGTCAGGAATATGACAGTTGTTATCCATTCGTTTGATGTGTTTGTTTTTTTTTTTTTGATTTTGCCATTTGATTGGGGACTTTTCCTTTTTGAATTTTCCTCGGAGTTCAGTATTTTTGTGATTTCACTTTTGGCTAGCCACAAAACCAGGTTCAACCCACCATTTTTTCTTAAAATGTCCTGTACCAAGTCAGGAAAATGGCTATTGTTATCTTATAGTTCGTTTCTGTGTGTGTTGCATTTTAGTGTTTCTGTTGTGTCTTTGTTCTCCTCTTATATTTGATGTGTTTCCCTCAGTTTTAGTTTGTAACCCGAATTTGTTTTTTCTCAATCGATTTATGAATTTCGAACAGCAGTATACTACTGTTGCCTTTATTAAGTCATGCATATCACATATACCATCAAGTTCTCGTCCTGATGTCCATGTATTATTTGCAACTAAACGTTACTGTGTGTGTGTGTGTGTAACGTTACTGTCTGAAACACAAGTCCATCATAATCATATCTAAATTCGTACTAATAAGTTATTGAAGCTTTAATACAAACACAAATCTTAGGACACTTGCTTTTTGGTCCTTCTTTTGCAATTTTTATACGACCGCAAAAAAATTTTTGTGGTCGTATATTGGTATGACGTTGGCGTCGTCGTCGTCGTCGTCGTGCGTCGTCGTCCGAAGACGCATTGGTTTTCGCACTCTAACTTTAGTTTAAGTGAATGGATCTCTATGAAATTTTACCATAAGGTTCAATATCACAAAAGGAAGGTTGGGATTGATTTTGGGGTTATGGTACCAACAGTTAAGGAATTAGGGGCCAAAGGGCCAAAAATAAGCATTTTGTAACTTCCAGACATAACTTGTGTGTTAGTGTATGGATCTCTCTGACATTGTACCACAAGGTTCCATATCACAAAGGAATGCTGGGATTGATTTTGGGGTAATTGCCTCAAAATTTTAGGAATTAGGGGCCAAAAGGGGCAAAAAACAAGCATTTTTCTAGTTTCATGACAATAACTTTTGTGTAAGTGTATGGATCTTTCTGAAATTGTACTACAAGGTTCCATATCACAAAGGGAAAGCTGGAATTGAGTTTGGGGGTAATTGCCTGAAACGTTTAGGAATTAGGGGCCAAAAAGGGCAAAAACAAGCATTTTCTAGTTTCATGACAATAACTTGTGTGTAAGTGTATGGATCTTTCTGAAATTGTACTACAAGGTTCCATATCACAAAGGAAAGCTGGAATTGAGTTTGGGGTAATTGCCTGAAACGTTTAGGAATTAGGGGCCAAAAGGGGCCAAAATAAGCATTTTCTAGTTTCAGACAATAACTTGTGTTCAAGTATATGGATCTCTCTGAAATTGTACTGCAAGGTACCATACCTCAAAGGAAGGCTGGGATTGAGTTTGGGGTGATGAATCATAAGGGGTTCAAAAATTTTGGGGGTTTCTTTTTTCTTTTTTTCTTTAAAATTTTCCATTTTTCCTTATTTTACTTTTAAATGGACTTAGATTTTCTGCCAGGAAATACACACCTTCACTCTGTGGTTAAACTTATTAAAATTTTAATAACTTTCTTATACTATTTTGGATTTGTACCAAACTTGGACAGAAGCTTGTTTATGATCAAAAGCTAGTATCTAGAAGGAAATTTTGTAAAAGAATAAATCCATTTTCTCCGTATTTTACTTTTAAATGGACAGATTTTCTGCAAAAGAAGATACTTTGTATAAATTGCTTATTTCTTGACTAATTTCAATGGGGTTTTATTTTTGAACTCTTGGGGAAACTGAATCTAACAGTTTTTACTCTGTGGTTAAACTTTTTAAAACTTTAATAACAAATTTTCTTATACTATTTTGATTTCATCAAAATTGAATTCTTAGGGTTCTTTTTGCTACCAAACTTGGACAGAAGCTTGTTCTTTTTATGATCAAATGCTAGTATCTAGAAGGAAATTTTTATCAATTTTTTCCAGTTAACATTACATTCAGTCTGATTTCATCAAAATTGAATTATTGGGGTTCTTTGATATGCGAATCTAACCGTGTATTTAGATTCTTAATTTTTGGTCCCGTTTTCAAATTGGTCTACATTAAGGTCCAAAGGGTCCAAAATTAAACTTAGTTTGATTTTAACAAAATTGAATTCATAGGGTTCTTTGATATGCTGAATCTAAACATGTATTTAGATTTTTGATTATGGGCCCAGTTTTCAAGTTGGTCCAAATCGGGGTCCAAAATTAAACTTTGTTTGATTTCAACAAAATTGAATATATGGGGTTCTTTGATATGCTGAATCTAACCATGTATTTAGTTTTTGATTTTGGGCCCGTTATCAACTTTGTCCACACTGAGGTCAAAGGGTCCAAAATTAAACTTTGTTTGATTTCATCAAAATTGAACTCTTGGGGTTCTTTGATATGCTGAATCTAACCATGTATTTAGATTTTGGATATTGGACATAGGTGAATGTCCAATTTAAAATTTTTAAGTTCTTAGACCACATTCATTCTGTGTCAGAAACCTATGCTGTGTCAAATATTTAATCACAATCCAAATTCAGAGCTGTATCAAGCTTGAATGTTGTGTCCATACTTGCCCCAACTATTCAGGGTTCGACCTCTGCAGTCGTATCAAGCTGCGCCCTGCGGAGCATTTCATTGCATCTATACTCAATTTTGCCAATATATAATCAAAATAACAGTTAATTGAGATATCTTTTGACTACTAGTATTTATTATGTTGTGTTCTGTGATAAAATATACTGCCAGAATCTACATCATGACATGAAGCTGTGATACTATGAATTTAAGTAAAGATTGAAAGACTTGAAGATGATCCTGGTTATAAATTTACTAGTCCAAGTTATTACCAAATAGCAATCCTATTTTGAATTTAATCAATGTGCGAATTACACATTAAGGTGTGCGAAATACACACCATCCGTGCGATATTAGCCACAGTGACTTTTCTGTTCGATATGCTCATTCTAGGTAATTTCGTTGAATGGCAAGGAAAAGTCAAACATTAATACTATCTACGATAGATCTAGTTACGGTTTCCTTCTAAAATATTGTAGTATTAAACAGGGAACCAAATGACATTCATTTCTGACCAAAAGTGTACGGAATTACCGGACCGACTCTAGTGTTTAAATGTTTTATTTGATAAAACCTTGCCTGTGGGGGCTTGTCCATTCCTTCTTGACTTTTCTTAAAACATATAGTAATATGGAGTAGCAGAGATAAGGATTTTGACATCAGTTTTATCATTATCCAGTATGTGTGTCACAAGTAAGTCTACAACTAAAACATGCTTATTTTGTGACTTTACTACAACTGACCTTTTTCCACCAATTGACCTAATGACAATGTTGGTAATTTAATCACTTTTGTTTTATAACATCAAATATTTTTCATGTAAGAAATTTTTCAAATTTTCACAATTATAATTGACAGACAATTCAAAAATGTCAGACAATATTCAAACTCAATGCAACTATTCTATATTATAATGCTTTCTTTATATAAAACAGATCAAAGAAAATATAATTGTATGTTTTAAAGTTCAGAGGAGCACATAGTTCACATATCTTTTTCACTGCAAGCAGTAATGCATTCATAGATACCTTATATGTCGTTCCTTCATTCAGTTACATCTGCAAGTGCTTTGGCTATAACTGATCATTTCATATTGGCAAATATTTTATCAATTTTTTTTAGATATATATCACTATGAAAGTAAGAGTTTGTAAAGGAAGAATTTTACCAGGGTTATTTTCTAGAACTGATGATTTCAGTTTATCATTGACAACAATAATCATTTATTTTTACAATGCAGGGGTATTATGACACAATGGATGCAGGGTTTATGGATGAAGAAGGGTATGTAAGTGTAATGGCTAGAACGGACGATGTTATCAATGTAGCAGGACACAGATTATCTACTGGTCAACTTGAAGAGGTAAGGTTACATATGTTTCTGTTATAATACTCACAGTTAAACTGGGATTGTATAGAGATCATTATATGCATTTTTTACAATCTACTCTCATCAGAATTTACAAGTGACTTTTTTACTAATGCATTTTTACCTAATTTTTTATTCCAATGATTTTGATGTGGTTTTCTTTAGCAAAACATAGATTTTGTCTGTAGAATAAGAATTGGGAGGTGTTGGGTGAGCTATTCTCATAAATCTTTTCCATAAAATCTCAAAATATGTCTGTCTGAAAAAAATGTTTCTGTAATATCTTTACAAACATTTATTGTAAGAATTATGAAAGAAACTGATTGTCTCCTTTAAAACTTCAGAAAAGTCAGTTCAAAATAGAATAAAGACAACACTGGAAACATGTGGTCCGGGAACACAATCATAGTCCTTTGATTTTTGTTGTCTACAAATAAAGTCCTAGTGTGGACAGTGTATAACTTGCTAATTTTTTTCATTCACCTTCCAAATTTATTTCTTTATATTTTATGCATAAAATAGTAAGTACATATTAAGAAAATTTGGGGCCTGAATTTTTAGTGTAAGTTGTGATTTAGTACAGTTTGAAAAGGTGAAAAGGTATGTCTGAAGCTGTCAAACTGAATTATAGACCCTCCTTTACATAAAATTGACCATATTTTGAGGTAGAGCCAATTAAAATTTTCCATAATTTTGATATAATTTGTCCCAAAAGTATTACACTACACTGTAAAAAATCTTTTTTGGATAGAACCGGTTCAATTTTTTAATGTGCATTTTTATCTAAAAGAAATGAACTAAAAAATAACTGTTCTTGGGCCATGTACTTTATGAGTCTAAAATTATATAAAATGACTATCTTGTGCACTATATCAATAAACCAGAACACTTTTAGCATTGATGATTAAAGTTTTGTTGATGGTGCTGAAAATAGGTTTGTGACTTGTATAGAAATGTTATTTCTTTACCAAATTACTTTAAACAAGTCTTTCTGGAGAAAATTTTGTAAAATCATCTTTTATTTGGAATGTGATGAGGCAGTGTTAAGAAGTTGAAAAAATATCACTCAATCTATCAATATGGTCATTTTTTGTTTGATATTTTTTCCCAAATGCATGGTAGAATTCATATGAAATGTTCCCTAGTTTTGCATAAAAATTGTTACATATACTTTTTTTTATTATATTTATACTATATTTTTACGGAGTTACTTCCCTTTAAATGATTCAGAAATTAGATATGGGTTTTGTCATCTGTGTAATACAGGTAAGCATAAAATCTTTTCCATTCAGCAAGTTCTAATTGAAAGAAAGATTAGTGAAATAAAAAGTGCATCTAATGAGAATAGGTTTTAAAATATTGAAATATTGTTTACATTAATATACCATTTGTCATTTCTATTTGTTGATCATAATTAATCCTTGATAATTGTAGATGTGTTGGAAGAATAATAATAATAAAATTTCTGTCAACACAAAAATGTGTTTATTATAAAATTAAGTTGAAATGGAGTAAATGTAAGATAATATAGGCAACCATACAGCCTTCAATTCTGGAAAATAACAGCTAAATTTATCACAAAACAAATTACAAAAATTAAATATGACAGACATGAACCAACAACAACCACTGAACTTCAGGCTCCTGACTTGAAACAGGCACATTAGAATGTGGCAGGTTAAACATCTTGAAGGCGCCAACTCTACCCCTAACATGGGACAGTGGTGTAACAGTACAACATAAAAACAAACTATAAAAATCAGTTGAAAAGGGCTTATCTCACCAGATCAATACAAAGCAGGAAAACATCTAACAACAACACAGACCAGAAGTGGCAGGGTATTTATACATCCCTAAAAACAAAAAAGAGACAAAGTACAGATCTGAGAGTACTTCCAGTTACTGACAGCTAGTTCAAAGCCAATAACAACTAATACAAAATCCTGTATTTAAGACTAAAATAGCAATCAGTACACAAACAACATCCAATGAATTTAGGGTAAAGAATTCATTAACAGTCAGAGAAAAACATGACCTTGTGCAATACCAAAATATAGGTATCGAAAGATTGTAGTACCGTGAATGTGAATATGTGTATAACAATAATATTTAGTATGGTTTTAATTACTGATAACAAAATTAGTATTTATACCAATAAAAACAATATTCAAAAAGATCTAATTACAGTGTTGAATTGGTAACCGTTTAGAATAAGTTTATTTAAAGGATTTATAAGTTTACTCGGATTGTATCTAAATTTTCGGGCCCTGTAAACAATATCACTGTCAAAATTGGGATAAATTTTCTACAGCCAAACTTGCAAACCAAATCTTTGTATCTATTGAAGAATTTAGTAAAGGTTTTAAGTAATCTGTGGTAACGAAATCCCTGACTTAAAAATTTACCAGTTATACATAATTGCACTCATTGAACTCTAAGATGTCAATACAGACACGAGCATTGTGAACGATTTGTGATATATAAACACCATAAAACGGTACCAAAGGAACATCAAAATTTTGGCCATAAAATTCATAACAGTACAGGAACAATGTGTGCTATTAAAGGGCACAATTGGTGCCCATAGGAATACCTACAACCTATTGATAAACTTTATTTCTGAAACATACATAAATTAGTTTTTTGATGATTTTATTTATTATTTCACTTCAGGCTATGTTAGAAAGTGAATATTTAGTTGTTTTCAGATTTTATTTATTATTTCATTCCAGGCTATGTTAGAAAGTTAATATTTAGTTGTTTGAAGATTTTATTTATTATTCCATTTCAGGCCATGTTAGAAAGTGAATATTTAGCAGAAGCAGCAGTAGTTGGAATACCTGATGAATTGAAAGGAGAAGTTCCACTTGGACTTTGTGTTCTAAAACATGGTATGTATAAAGAGAATAAAGTACCTACCTTCTCAAGCAATGATGCTCTTTCTGCTAAAAACTCAACCTTGATGTAATTTTAGTACTGTTTTTTTATTTCTGTAATGTTAAGGATTTTTTATTTTGGCCACTCCGACTTTTGGTATTCAAGCATACCTGAGGAAGGTTATTTTAGCAAAATGTGGTTTGCTCACTGAATTGGTATATAATATATTCAACCTACTGTAAGTGTTGAATTATTCATGCTGGAGTTATTTTCACTTATTTCTCAATCACTTAAGATGCCAGAAAATATCCCCTGTGTGAATAGTTTGTACAAAATCAACAATGTTGACTTATCTTTTGAATCACCAATTTAACCTCACATGAAAAATTCATGCATTAAAATCATGAAAATAACAATGTGGGAAAATTTCCATGTTTACAGAATTCATAGTCATAAAAAAGTTAGGTACTTTAATATAGATTCATTAAAAATGGGTCAGTCTAAATCACTTAAAAGTACAATGATAGCAAACACACTGTTGAGACCTAAATGTTAACAGCAGACTTGTATAAAATGTGTTCAAGTTATTAATGTTTGCTTGATTGTTCTGTGGACCATGAAATCAATACTACCTATTCAAAGAATTACTATTGTCATTGTAAGCTATCCAAAGAATTACTATTGTCATTGTAAGCTATTCAAAAATTACTATTGTCATTGTAAGCTATCCAAAGAATTACAATTGTCATTGTTAGCTATTCAAAGAATTACTGTTGTCATTGTAAGCTATCCAAAGAATTACCATTGTCATTGTAAGCTATTCAAAGAATTACTATTGTCATTGTTACCTATTCAACGAATTACAATTGTCATTGTTACCTAGTCAAAGAGTAACTATTGTCATAGTTATTCAAAAAATTACAATTGACCTTGTTAGTTATTCAAAGAATTACTATTGTCATTGTTAGTTATTCAAAAATTACAATTTTCGTTGTTAGCTGTTCAAAGAATTACAATTGTCATTGTTAACTATTCAAAGAATTACAATTGTCATTCTTTGTTATTTAAAGAATTACAATTGTTGTTGTTAGCTATTCAAAGAATTACAGTTGTCATTGTTAGCTATTCAAAGAATTACTATTGTCATTGTTAGCTATTCAAAGAATTACAATTGTCGTTGTTAGCCATTCAAAGAATTACAATTGTCATTGTTAGCCATTCAAAGAATTGTCATTGTTACCTATTCAATGAATTACAATTGTCATTGTTAGCTATTCAAAGAATTACTATTGTCATTGTTTGTTATTCAAAGAATTAATATTGTTGTTGCTTGTTATTCAAAGAATTACTATTGTCATTGTTACCTATTCAACGAATTACAATTTTCATTGTTAGCTGTTCAAAGAGTAACTATTGTCATTGTTAGCTATTCAAAGAATTACTATTGTCATTGTTAGCTATTCAAAGAATTACAATTGTCATTGTTACCAACTCAAGATTAACTATTGTCATTGTTAGCTGTTTAAATTATGGATCAGGTTACCAAAGGATGCTTATACTATAGAACTTTATATTTATAAACTTATACAGGGCTCACGGTTTGCCAAACAAACAAACAAGAAGTTTTTAAATCCATACATTTTAGTTGGACCGACAGTAATAGAAGATATATCTTTCCTATTTTAGGAATAACTGTAGATAATGAGAAGATATTTGACAATGTACGAGGTCAAGTTAGGAAGAATATTGGACCTGTTGCTAGCTTCAATCTTATGGTGGTTGTACCCAAGCTTCCAAAGACAAGATCAGGGAAAATTGCCAGAAATACCATTGCTGCAATGGCTGCTGGGAAGGAATATAAGGTAGAATGTGGTTTTACAATTTGAATTATTCAAAAGCAAATAACACTTTGTTTTTTGTATGTTAGAATTATGTTAAGAATGAGGCAATCTTACACTTTATACCTATTCTACTGTCATCCACATCCTATATGCATCTGTTTTGTCATCATAGTTTTACTAATTCCATTCTTTCTCAGTCAACAACAAATACAAACTGAAGAAGTAATTTTCTTCTTGGGTATCAGTTTTATTGGTTTGTTAAAACATTATTGGTTTGTGATTTAAAGATTAACACATTCATACTGATGAAAAAAAAAAATATGGGTACTAAATTTTATGTTGGGAGGGTACTAAGAAATCTGCCAGATTTATACCCAATGACCAATAATACTTTCATAGTTTGTACTTTTGCAAATAGAGACCTGGAAAATTTGCCTGTGTCACCAAAGGTAAACTATATTTGATGCACAGTTAGGGAGTGCATAGATTTTTATTGGAATATGCAAGACTGCCATTAAGGAGGATTATGGATAATGTAATTGATTGATATGCACTTGTGTATATATATAAGTGTTAAAAATAAACCAAATATTGACAACATTCAGTTCAATATCTTTAATTAGCACACAATTTATTGTGAAAGGGACTTAACGTCAGACAAAATCATCAATCATTTCATTTTGTCAATAAAAAATTCCTGTTTGCCAGTAAATTTCTCAAAGAACAGTAAAAGATCAATGTCAAGTTTTGTATTTCTGTTTGGCTACATTTTACTTTTGACAACCGAGAAAAGTAAAGTAATGGACTATTCAGTATTTTTTTTGTGATGTCACCTGTTACAGAGAGCACTGATTCTCTAATATTGATGGTATTGATTAGGTGTTAGACTTAGTCGAAAAATTTATTTTTAATTCTAGATTACAGAACTTCATTTGACTATTTGGAAATAGATCTGAGTAATGCATTTTATAACAATATGATCTAATATTTCATACTAAATTTTATTTGAAACTTTTGATTATCTAATATATATTTCTTAATAATTAAAATTAAAATTAATGTTCCATTCTATGCCATGATAGATACCAGTGACTATAGAAGATGCTTCAGTATATCCTGCCATCCAGTCAGCATTGGAGATCATCGGTTATCCTAAAAGTTGGTGAACATTTCACTGTTGTGCAATGTGTATACCACTAATAATTTTTGTCTCACCTGCGACGAAAGTCGCGGAAAGCGAGTCATAAGAATTGCTTTTCTGGCAACAATGGCGACGGCTCCAGCTTGATTGTTTGATAGGAACTACTTGTGATAGATCACTGATATTTAACATAAAGTTGCATTACTATCAGTACATATCAGTTTGACAATTTGAGGCCCTGCCCCCTAGGACATGGTCCAGTGACTTTGAATAAATTAGCAATTTTCAATGTTAAGTTTTCTGCTTAAGTTAGTTTGGTAGGATCTACTTCTGATAGATCAATGATATTTTGTATGAAGTTGCATAACTATGTGCACATATCAGTTCAATGACTATTTTGAGGCCCTGCCCCCTAGGACATGGTCCAGTGACTGAACTAATTAGCAATTTTCAATGTTAAGTTTTCTGCTTAAGTCAGTTTGATTATAACTACTTGTGATAGATCAATGATGTTTTGTATAAAGTTGCATAACTATCAGTACATATCGGTTTGATGACTATTTTGATGCCCTGCCCCTAGGACATGGTTCAGTGACTTTGAACTAATTAGCAATTTTCAATGCTAAGTTTTTCTGCTTAATTTATATTGATAGGAACTTCTTACAATAAACAACGATATTTTCTATAAAGTTACATTACTGTCTGTACATCTCATTTTGCCGACCATTTTCAGGCCCTGCCAACTAGATCAGGGTCCAGTGACTGAATTAATAAGCAATGTTGCTGTCCTTCAGATTGTCTTTTTCTGAATTTTATGCTGACAGGCGAGACATAACTCTGTGTCAACAGTTTATTATACTAATATGTTTTAGTTCTATGGTGGATTTTTATCTCCTGCTTTTGTGTTAATACTTTAATATTATGCTACTTTTTCTTTTGTGTGTAATACATGAAAATGGATTTTAAAACATATGCATGAAGTTCAGAGTTTTATTATGTACACACTTAAACTTCATTTTGAGATTGAAGACAAACTCTTAGAAATATCTGTTACTGCTTTGTATTTGTGTGTATTATATTTATATAGTAGACTTTTAATTAATGAAAAAAATCTGCTTTTAATTCCAAATTTTATGTTAGGAAAAAACCCAAGAGTTATTGTTAGGAAAAGGAAAACTTAAATTAAGATAATGAGATAAATGTATATAGAACTTATTATAATGTAATACACACAATATGTAGCATAATACTTTTTACTTATTTATGCATGTGGCATTTATACTTATTTACATA
Source organism: Mytilus coruscus (assembly GCA_017311375.1). Lineage (NCBI taxonomy): Eukaryota > Metazoa > Mollusca > Bivalvia > Mytilida > Mytilidae > Mytilus > Mytilus coruscus. The sequence goes on from CM029604.1 coordinate 77,006,010, forward strand.
TTATATATTAGTGTTTAATTTGAAAATAATTCATTTAAAGCTAATGGTTGTAATTGTTACCTGTAAATTCCTTTTTGTTTTATATAGAAATACTTGTACTTTACAAACTGTAATGTTATGATGACATGTATATAGAATTCCAGTTTATAGAATGCTTTCTTTTTCCTGTAGAGAGAAGAGTTTGTAATGTTCTTTTAAGTTATTTTCTAGCTACATGAGTTAATATGGCGGAAGTGGACACATTTATAATATACTAAATGAAATCATCCAAAGATGGCAAATTACACAGACTGTTGAATACTTCTTAGATTGCCATCTTTCAGAATGAAAGTTACAATATAATATTTAAATCAATATGAGTATTTGAACAGTGATAGGTTTTTCATAAATGAGGTGATAATTTTATGTATTCTTTTCTTCTAATCTGTGTAACTTGTCAGTGGCCTTGATAAAACAACTTATAACTTTTCCTTCAGGTGCCCCCATCTATTGAGGATCCAACAGTATTTAGTGCCATTCAAACAGCATTGAAAGGAATAGGATTGATAAAGAATACAGACTATGTAGAACTACCAGAAGTTTTATAGGATGTAGAACCTCACGGAAGATATTATTCCAGATCTCATTTGCATTTACATTGTATTCAGTTAAAATTTGAGCAGAAGGGTAGAGCATATATATATACTGGAGATGCATCAGTTGCAAGAAATTAATATGTATGCTGTTGTGCCATAAGTTTCAGGACTGCGTGTTGGAATAAGTTTTGTTTTGATAACATTACTCTATCTCTGAGCGTGCATGAAACTTTTCTTAACATTAAGTGATGAATTTCTATAATCAATCAATCAATTTATTAATCTTTTTATATAATGGCTTTATTCTGTTTGATGTAATATCCATCTTGTTTTTGTTATGCCAATAGTTTATATGTTTTATTCATTTTATTATGTATACACTATATAGTTATGGTTGTTTGGTATGTCTGTGCCATTTTTTTACATAATATTTACTGAACGTGCCTATGGGACTAACTTACTTACCAGTATTGTATCTCACTGGATGTAGACTGTATATAGTGATGTTCCCTAACTACAGAAACGATTTAAATGATAACTATAAAATAGTCAGCCATTTTATTCATTATACATGTAACTGGTTGTGTGTATAGGGAAGGTTTACAATTCATATATAAATACTAAAAGGTATTTAAATGGGTTATATCTTAACTATTTTACAAATTTTATAACCACAACAATGTAAAACTGCATCTGAAATTTCCAAAAAATATTTTTTTTAATTTTATCCTTCCACAGTTACAGTGAATTAAAAAGATATCAAATTGGGGTATACATGTACAGAAAACTCTTTATCATTGAAAAAGTTTCAGTTTAAATTATGCTTTCTATAACCTATTTATGTACCTTTTTTGTTTAAGTTAATAAATTCTTAAGGTTGAAGGTTTTAAATGAATTGGAAACGAGGACATTTTGTCCCCAAAACACTCATTTTGCAGACTTACCATATTTATCTAAAAACTACTTCTTGAAAAAAGGAAATTCATCGGATGATGCTTATTGAAATCTGACAAAAAATGCCTCAGGATCTCTTTCTGTAACGAATAATTTATGAATTCTGACTTAATATTTGATAACATTTTCTAGTATGATAGTAAGGATGCAACAATAATCAGATTGTAGTAATGATATTTACATGTGAATAGTCAATTAATGTGGTGCTTATTTAATGTATGAATAAGAGTGGAGAGTCAGACTACCAAGTCAAGTATGAAATATGTGTTATGTTTGTTTGTTCTTGTAAAATAATTATTTCTTTTTTATATATCATGTGATAATGCAAGTTTTATTTAAAAATTGTTGCATATTATATATTATGACTAGGGCTAAAATGATACACCTACCTTAATTATGCATCGTGGCTTTTATAATTCCGTGAATTTTGTTTTTTCTATTAATAGCCCCAAATGCAATTCAGCATTACTTATTAACAAACATGTTTGGTGCCATCAAATGGACAAATAGACTACTTTTAGACACCATTAAATCTATCTGACTGTCAAAGTTTTGTAGAAAACAATTTAGAATGGTCAAAAAATATTTTAGTGATGACATTTTGTACAACTGATCACATGAAGGATGAATTTATCATGGTTTAGGGCAACATTTGATTGCTTGGTTAAAATACCACTAAATCCAGGAGTTCAGTTATGACAATAACTACCCATCAGATCATATTTTTTTTTATAGAAGTCCTTCATTATTTTGTTCAAATTGTAAGAAAAGATAATCATGACAGGCAATTCTTGATTTTGTGGTGGCATGGGTAAGTTTGATTTTCATTTTCTTTTGTGAGACTTTTAAGCAAGGTGAGCAATAATGCAAAACTGAGTATTTCAAATTAACAAAGTTTCTTACAATTGTCATAAGTCTGAATAACTAGTCTACAATGTGATATAAATTAATACTGTGATGTTTGGATTAAGGTATGATATTTCTTGGGCAAAATATTTTTGTATCTTGATTTTTCCTTTTCTTTCTCGATGCTTAAAAGAACATTTTTATGATCCAGTCAGAAGTTTCCATTTACTTCATTTGATTTTTTATATATTTTCACATCTGCTTTGAAAAGTGAAATTATTTTTGTATTGAATATACTATTTTTGAATAATCTGTTTTTTAAACTAACACCTGCAATGTATTGTGATAGTCTTTAAGTTTATGTAATAGTTTATTTACCTTGGGTTCCAATAATAGTTGTTTTGGGGTTTTGAAATTCTTTTTATTACTAAATTCATTTCATCCGTATCTGTGTTTGTTTGTTATTTTTTTTCCAGATACATGAATCCTAACAAAATCTATTAATAGAACCTTGGTCTTATGTTTGTACATTTTGTAGTTAAATGGTACTGTACCTATATTTACTAGTTGTTTTATCATATATTTATACTATATGTATATATAATCAGAGAATTTTTACATGACAATGTAATAATAAATACATCTTTATAGAAACTTCATGTTTACTTTTTTTGCTGATGTTAAATGGAGTATTGGTGGAGCATTGGTATATCTGACAGAATCGGTTTATCATTACAATGCTATGACAATGTTAAGTAATGGTGAACCCTTGGCATCCAAGTCTATGGAAGTGTTGAATGGAGACCTATCCCTCAAGTAAATGATATAGGTTCATATAATGTTGCATATAAATATCAAGTAATGTCAAAGAGTTGACAAACCTTGTATTTCCCTTGTACAAAGAGGGCATGGTGCTTTGGTAGTTTATAAAGGGATCTGTGATTTATTCTAAACTATTTTGAAAAACAAACATGTTGCATGTCAAAAAACCGAAATGTAATTTGCAGCCATTTAAATCCATAAAATAAAGTAATAAACTGTTGACACAGAGATTTCTTGCCTGTGTAATATTTTGATAGAATATTGGAAATATTGAACTTTAAATAGCAACACACTATGAACTTATTTAGGACTGTATTCCTTAACATATCTGATATATATCTTATTACAAACTTTAAAATGTATATAATGCAAAAGTTTCAAAGTCAAAGGACCATGACTGAGGGACAAGGTATATAAAAAAATCTCCATGTACACAAGATGTGCCAAAGCTAATACAACTGTATAACAAATATTTTCATTTTATTGTTATCGAGGGTTCCTCTTATACTGGCCTAATCACAAACTTTAACAATTGTTAACTCCCGTACATTGGAAGCAGCATGTCTAATAAAGTCTTCTTCTGTGACTTTCAATGCAGGGAGACTAAAACCATTTTGAATATCGTTTAGAAACTAAATTTTGACAAGGATTCCCAATACATTAGTTGTTGGTTCCATGTATACAGCTTATCAATTGAACAATTTGCAATGTACATATATAACATAATTATCAAACATTTGCAATCATTTGACCCTGCAAAATCGTAATAAAACTAAAGAATCATCACAAAAAGGTTCCTACTATATCACTACACTTATATTATCAAAGTAGTTCACCCGTTAGAAACTTGTATAGGACTGCAATTACTGATTATAAAATTTCATACAAAAATCAGCTTTGTATCTTCTGTAAGGTTGCAATTAAAACTAACCTCATATAGGTCTGTAATTATTTTGTACACAATTTTAAATGAAAATCCTAAATATCAGCACAATATCTGCAAGGATGTTTTTGGTGTATAGTAATTGGTTAAAAATGAATGCCAACTGGAATGAAACTCAACTTGTAATCTCCTTCTGGTTATCACATATTGATGTACTGATATATACTTATATACAGTGAAAGCCATTCAAAATATAAAGGGATTATCATAAGCACATGATCTATGTTGAGGTGAAAATTAAACAAGTTCATATTATAACTTACCTCTAGAAAATATTTGGTATATAAACATGTAATATTAATTTCAGGGCAGAATGCCTTTTTAGAAGAACTCATTAAGTAATATAGAGATTTAATGTAGGGAAGTCAAATACACCGTTCCAAAACCCAAAATGGCCTCAACTCAAAAGCAAAAACTATTAGGGTCAATTGGTCTGAAAATTTATAATCAAAATGAAATTTATATCCTACCAATACCAAGAAAATTTCAGCTGATTAGTTATAAAAGATGATGTTGCCAGAAAAGTGATACTTTAGTTCCGTTGGCAACAACAATGTAAACTATTTGTTAAAAGCATTATATTTCAGAAGATAGACGACCTGGATGCTTCATACCTTGTATGCAGTTTCCGTCTGTCATGAATATACATGAATGTCCATTATTCTTGACTTCATTTTCATGGTTCAGGGACTGCTTGATAAAAAAATATTGTTTTGTCAAGTGAGACACTCACTTAATATGATTAATAGGATAACTATATTTGGTATATTGGATCCTTGCCTTCAGACAGGGTTCACATGACCTTGACTACAAATTTATGGTTCATTGGTCAATGTTTATTTTTTCATGGTAATGTGTTTCTCAGATACTAATAAGCAATAGGTCAATTATATTTGGTGTATGGAATGATTGCATGGTGTACATGTTGTCTGCCAGGGTTCATCTGACCGTGACCTCATTTTTTATGGTTCATTGGTCAACGTTCCTTAATAATTGGGTCTGTTTCTTAGATGCAGTAAGCAAGTCTTACTTTATTTGGTGTATGGTATGATTTTTAGGTGTTCATGTCGGTCTGATCTCTGACCTGACCTGACCTTTGCCTCATTTCCATTGATCTTTGATAATGTTATTAAGGTTAATGTGATACTTGTAGTAAAACCTTCATATTACAGACTTTCAAAAAGTTCAATAACAATAAGTTGAGCAGGGGAGACAATTCATTGTGTGCACTCTTGACTACAATTATCAACATTCAGACAAAAAAATAAAGGCAAACTCTCTTCGACTATTTATTTTTTAAATTAATATAGATGATAGAGTACCAATGTAAATAATGGAATAGACAGAAAAGTTTAGTGAAGAAAGAATACAAGAGATTCGGATAAATATACATGTTTACATTCCTTGCAATTTATTTTATCAATATATTCTTGGTTTCAAAACTTGTGACATACATAATAAAAAAATTTCCATTTAAAACAAAAAGTTGTTTTTTTACTCTGTGAACAAGAAAAAAATAGTTGTTTGCAGTTCTTTTAGTTTATTGAAGACAATGTGAAAAAAATAGAAGACCTAACATATATGTCATAGTAATTATCAATCCATCTGATGTATAATGTATGACCTCACAAAATTTAAAAGATTTTATAATCATATTCTAGAAATACTTGATAATATGAAAATAAGGAGATATGGTATGATCGCCAATGAGACAACCATCCACCAGAGTTCAAATGATGTAGTGTTAGCAACTATATGTCATTATAAGGTCATCAAATTGTGTTCCAAATTGAAATAGTGTTCTAAATGACATCATGAGGAAAACCATAAATGGAGACAGCTAAATGCGATAGAATAAAACAGTTATCTTTTTGAAATATTAAATGTCAATTCAAAATGAAAATTAACAGTAAGAGGAGTAAAAAGGAAAGTCTCAAGACTCTCCCAAAGGAGATTCATAATCTCCAAAGTGTGGGTTTTCTTCCAGGGATACAAAAATCTCCACCAGACACTTGTTTCTTCCCTATTACCTTGCCTAAAAGAATTCAAGCAAAGAATTTAGAAGGCTTTTTTCATAATTGTGGTTTCATTTAGTTTTGAGGGTACACATTTCTGTGGATTAGAGAAAATGTGTTTGTTTATATTTGGTTTGTTAGTTTTGACAAATTCTACATACAAGCCTATAGAAAAATTTTGTTTTGTTCAACACTTAATTTTTTCCCCTATGCCCTTAAAATCTGGTAATAAATCCACATGTCAAATTAACAGAATATTTTATTTTGTTAACCATCAAACTACAAATTACTTTTTTCAATTGTGAAGTTCATTTAAATTTAGTTTATTATATTCAAATGTATATAGTATTATTCAACTGAAATGAGTGTTTGCGTTTCATAGAATATATAAAGTTTAAATTGAAAGGTATATAAAATATTTACATATTTACAGATGTAAAATGAATGATCATTATTTACTGCCATGGACTACAGCATATGAAATGCCATTAAACTGATATATAGACTACAGTACATGAAACAACAATTTATATAGAAACTAGAAAACTAAAACCCTCACAAAAAAGATGCATACATGTGGCACACACTCTTCTTTGTCAATCTCATTCATACATATACTACAGAGACTAGCAAACACATAATAAAAATCTGGCACTTACAACTTTGATATCTACATGCAATTAAAATTTCTGAATGCATTATGCTGCCTTTTAAATATGAACACAATATAAAAAAACTCATAAAATTTACTTGAAAAATAAAACTTTTTGTTGTATAGCAACATATTATTTCCCACAGAAAGTAAAAGAAAGTAAGAGTTCAATATTCTATGATATTGTACTAGTGCAAAAATAGCTTCAAATGATCATCAGTGACAAGTATTTGTTTGATCCAGTTTTCCAAGCTTTGCTGTGCAAAAAAGGGTTATTGCATGAATATTATCCTTCATAGAATGAATAGTGCACTTGCAAACTCATGTAATATAAAAATTTACTCAGGACAATAGTTTCCAATATTCATGCAATAACCCTATATTATATATATATATATGAATATGACAGTATTTACATATTTTGATCACTTGTATTTATTCCTGCCCAAAACTTCTTCCAAGACAACTAGTGTGCGAGTATTAAAAAAAACAAAACATGCTCATATTACTGTAAATTCAAAAAATTTTGCAATGTGTTTATTATTGCAAAGGGATAAGTTTCACAAAAGTTAATACTTGCATTTTAAATTTTGAAAGCATTATTTGTATGCTGCATTTCCAGAAATCACAGTAATAATTTTTCTCACATTTTTGTCTATTGTAAAACGATTGCAATAATAAAAACACATAAAAATTTGTGAATTCATAGCATTTTAACAAGAACGAAAAATATGAAATTTCTACCAAAAAAATTTATATAACACAAAAATCCCATTTTTTAGTAAGTAAATTTGAAGAGTTACAGAAATTTGAGAATAAATATTCATATGTTTACTGTAAGATTAAATAAACATGCATTTATTAGTGAAAGTTCTTAATTCTTAATTATAATAAATTATTTCCTGCTAATTTTTTAACATATTAACATCAACAATACCGACTTTGTCTGTAGTTTGATATAAGTCTACAGTAATAAAACATTTTTCATTCATTATTCCTGAAAATTCAACCAAAAAACTTTGACAGATATGTTTAGGTAATGATCCTAAATCAATTTGCTTTAAAAACAAGGGTAACTTATATCTATTGTGTTAAAGTATTCCATGTACAAATATTGAAATGAAATACATGTATAATAAATAAGTGTTGAAATTCTTAATTCAACTATGAACGTCAAATTGATACAACAATACATATAGCAGACATTTTTGTGCTTTAAAATCTTATGTCAACAGCACTACATAAATCTAAAAATCTCTAAATGTTTATCTCTTCTGTTGTGCTGTTCCTATATTACACTGGTTCACCTAAAAAAAGAAAGAAATAAAATGAATCATACAGTTAACTTAAATCACTCAATTATCACCATGGAAATTTCAAAGTAAACAATTTACTTTGACTTGTCAGAAAATTTGACTAATTAGAGGATTGCTATTTTTGGTTCCAAATTTTACTTATCAATTTCAATCAAAATAAAAGTACACTAAACATATTCAAATATATACATATTAATGTAAATCATGACAAATAATATTTGACAACAGCTTCTGCAATAAGCGGATAAAATTTTTTTGTAGATTTGAAGAAAAAAAAAGAAGTTGCACACAATTTCATAAAAGTATAACCCCAAAAATTCCATACAGCTGGTATAATAATAAAATTTCAAAATTTTAACAAACAGGAAATTAAAGCTTAGCAGATCTGAAACTCAACATCATAAATTTCCAGACCACATATTGAATCATTACTTAATACAGAAGCTAAGTAATATGAAAAAATCAAAGCGTCGTCAATGTTGTGATCCAGCCATATTCATAGCTAGTCTGATATTCTCTCTGACCATACTTTTTCAATATTTTTTGGGAAAGACGGCTTGAAGCCATCAATCCCTATGTGGTTGACCAGACTGACATCCCTAACGTCATTCATTTTGTTTTTATAGTGTGGAAAACACCCCAAAAATCTTACTGAGATTGATGAGAAGGAGACACACAAATGAATAGATTGACTTTAAAATAAACACTTTTATACACATTTCCCTTCTGTTTCTCATGAAATTATCGTATCTTAAGCTCTCCTTACACTATGTATGTTTCTTTTACAATCCTGAAAAATCAGTATGACGAGATATTCTAAATATATCAACCTACATTATAGTGACATCATTGTTGGAATGCCACACTGCGTATAATTAGGGATATCCTTTACTGATTATTTAAATCATTCTCAGAGTTCGTGTACTAATAAAAAATGGTATGTGTTCAATTGAAACATAATTATGTTTGCTGTAGATGATTACATCAACATGCAATGCTTTAATTTGTAGGTCAACTCAGTAAACAATGGCCGTGGGGATACATGAGATTGGGAGAGAAATGACAGTTTTCCTTTTTCTGTAAAATTTTGTTTTGAGAATCTTCCTCCAATACAGGAGCACCTCAATTGATGAGTAATTATCCACTAAAATAAAAGTTAATGTATCTGAACACTTAAAATGTGACATTTAGTATATGATTAGTAGTCTTCAATTAAAACTAAATTTTGTGTACCAACATAATCATTGTAATGGTAAAAAAAATTAATTAAAATGTTGCACTTTGTAGTTTAAACCTATTTATTCATGAAATTTACAAATATTTCAAAATGTAGGATCTGAAACAAGCTCCACACAGTTGAAATCAATCATATTGGTTTTATTAGTACCTGTATCCCTGTGATTAGAGTTGTAACTGGGAACTTTATCAGTGGAAATTTAAAACTGAATAGATTTTCAGTCCTCACTTTCTTGAGAAAAAATAAAAATCTTAGAGTACTGTCACAAAAATGGAAAATGGCCTTAGCCTGCAGTTCAGTGGTACACAATTAAAATTTCAAAAATATTGTAGCTGTTGTTAAATGATAGAATTCAGTTGAATTTTAGATAATTAACTTTCAACTTTAATCGAATGTCTTGATTTAGAAGATGCAGATCTCTTCCATTTGTCCAAATTGAATCCTTAACTAAGGAAACAAAATTACATTAAACAACAGTTGGTTTCAATATTGTCAACCTTTCTACATAATCTAGCTGTTCTTTTCTTCATTCTTTATATGAAGACTATCAAAGATACCCCCTCCAAAAAAAAAAAAAAAAAAAATTAAATAAAATATAGAAACAATGGCCGTCTTTCCCTCAGAGCTCTTCTCTTTTCATTTCCAATCTTACTTTTAAATTTCTATGTTATTGCCCACAGGTAGGAATTTTGCAATATTGATGCAAATAATGATATATATATATTGATATTTCAATTTTAGACTCTGTCAGATATTTTTTTTTTATATAAATATTTGCAATTTAATGGTAGTGACATGAATGGAAAGAGAAATCGTCAAACAAGTAATATATTTTTATATGCCATTAATAATAACTGGCTTGATAATTTCCAGAAAGAGGCCTTGGAAATGCACTTGCTCAACAACAAAAATGGAAAAAAATAATAACTAATTTTTATCTAAATTGGTGTTCATTCTTCATTAAGAAAAAATACATTTCCTGCATTCAAATTCAAATGTACAAATACCTAATGCTGAGATATTTCCAATTACTGTTAAATAGCAATATAATGGGATATAAATGTAGAACAAACACATAAATTTTATTGCAGAAAATGCTCAGGTAAGAGTTATGCAATTTTGTTTATTGTTTCAACCAAATTTCTGATAATTGTAACTAATTAATTAGATCTTGATTATTGACTTATCAGACATCAGATGATGATGACACTGATTTTACAAGTGAAATAAAATTTGCTTGCATTTTTTATACATATTTTTACATTTTTTGTCTTTTCTTTGAAAAAAATAACACGTCTGATTAATCATTCAGCTAGCTAGCAAAATTAACAGAATATTTTAATGTAGTGTAGATCAAAATAAATAATACATTTGTAGGTTTACTATTGATGTCAAGAATGTGTGTATTCAGTTAGGTGTGTAATAAATTGTGTCTATTTAATCATGTAACAGGTCATGAGATATTAAATGTGGTGAATTAAGACTGGGGTTGTTTCCAATTAATACTTACACCTTTGAGCGTAATTATTTGAAAATCATGACAGTTTATAATCATACTGACTCTTACTTGCCTATGGAAAGAATTGGAGTAATACCATTTCAAAAAAGTGTGGGAATCAACTTAGATATATTAACACACATGTTGACCTAAATTTCATAGAACAAAAACTTACACAAGCATAAGATAATGATATAATACTTTCAAAATTGTTATCAACTGATTCAATTGATGTAAAAATACTTTTTCAAATTAATTCATAAATACTAAATCATTATAAATTTTGATTTACAAAGGAACTATATGCAAGTGTATATCTAAAATAAAAGGGTTGTTAGACCAATCTTTTCTTAATTTAAGGGCAAATAACATGTCAAAAGTTGGCAGTTGATTAAAATGGTGTAGAAAGTTTCCGCAAGTCATAAAAACACATAATTAGTTTCATGATATGTCTTCAACTTAGTATTCTGCACCATCTCCAAAAACAGTGATCGCATAGATCCAGCATGGCTGAATAAAAAATTACAGTAAAAAGATGATTTCAGTATACCAATTTTGAGTGGGGTATAATTTAACTGGACTATTGCTGTACTCTTATTAATATACTTGAATATTTTATTGAGACTTGTCCTTGCAATACTTGGTACATTAACAAGTACAACATCAATGAAGTGTACAACAAATGTATTGTTGACTAAGATATTTGTACACTTGATGTCCCTATTCCTTCCGTCACTTACCTTTGTAGCAAACCTAAGTGAGTTTAGTGTTTCCTGGAAACATTCTTCTTTAGGAGAAACATTAACAAACATAAGAGTTTTACTATTTCCTCCTAAAGAGTTCTGTAACAGGTAAGTTAACTTTGAGTTCCTGTAAGGTATATGGTTGTCCTGAAAATATATAAATTTAGGCTTTAACTTTTTATTTCAATAATTCTGATTAATATTGCTGGTATTTGAATATCAAACAAAATTATTCATTTGGTACTGAAATTGACTTTATACAAGTATTATCAATTTCAAGAGCATTATTGCACTAAAAAAAGGAAGGTTCCTTTGAAAGTATTACAATATCAATGCTAAAATATAATCTTCAGTACATACAGGATTTACCAGGAGGAAGTAATTCCCCTTACAAAAATTTTAAACAACAATGTGATGGACGGACAACGGTATACCATAATACGTCCCGTAAACGGACGTATAAAAAGCATGATAAAATTCTATCTTTGAACGCTTTTAGACCAACTTTTATATTGTTGAATGTGCAGAACTTGTTGCAAACTTGAAATCAAAGGAAAATGCAATGTTTGTGAGTTTTCATTTACAGAAACCTCCTTCAAGTCTTGCATAATTCAGAAAATGTTCACTGATATATTTCTACAATCATAAAACAAACCTTATTTCCTATAGCCATGATGACATTACCAAGGTTACTGAGTGATTTGTTAATAGCTAATGTCTCCTTCATACGTTGACCTTCTGACCCAGATTCTTTGAGTCTCTCACTACCAGCCAGATCTACCAGATTTAAGGTACCTGTAAGATAAAACTATTAAGTCACTAACTAACATTTACAATATCAGTATATAAAACCATAAAATGATGTTAGATGTTGATTTCAGTGTAAAAACACAATGAATATTGACAAGGCTGGTATCCTCATTTGCAGAATTTTCTGTTAATTTTGTGTTATCGCATTGAATTCTACATGGGTTTGTTTCCCCTATTTAAATATTTTTCCATTTATCTTGTGTAATCACATCAAGATCTCTCATCTGGTTCTTCCCAATGGTAGATTCCCATATTAATTTTGTGTAATCACATTGAATTTTATCTTGGTATGTTTCCTAGAGTTAAAGAACTTCCCATTTATTTTATGCAATCACAGTGAGCTATCTATCTCTTGTCTTAGATTTCCATCAGTCAGATTTTCCCTGTTAATATTGTGTAAAGGCACTGAGTCCTACCTTGGCTGGTTTCCCCAGTTATAGAATTCTCCCCTGTTAATTTGAGTGTAAACACACTATGACTCCTGGATGACCTCTCATTGCACTTAGTTTCTCCGACTGATCTGTTCTTAGATGCTTTCTGTAACAACTGATACACCTATAAAACAATTCATATAAATATGATCACAGACATAACAAGTGAAAATGCAAATAATGAATGTCAGCATAAATTATTTCAAAAAAACTTTAATATGTTTTCAATTCACTGAACTTGATGGTAAATATGTAGTTACAAGTTAAATGTATATGTCATGCCAACAGTGAATACAATTTCTGTTATTAAATCTCTCAAACTGTTCATCATCATATAAAGTGTTGTGTGGACAAAATCCTGGGAAATTATGATTACTTAAACTACTATGAAGGGTAACTCTCTATTTCTACTTGTGGATGGGACAGAAAATACTAAAAGGGACGACATCAAAAGTTCAATGTAGGATAAAAACTTAATTCACATAGTTTTTCTCTGAACCCCACCCCGTCTTAACTTAATTTGGGAAAAATTAATTGACCAATATGGATATAACAAAACTTGCAGCAATTTAACCCCCACCCCAAACTATTTGATTTAAGTTTTTATCCTACATTGATCTTTTGATGTCGTCCCTAATAGAGCAAATGTTTTTTTAGAAAGCAAAAATATTAATTTGATGTACAAATTTATTGTTAATTGCAAGAATTTATCCCTATGCAAAAAGTGAATGCAATGAAATCACAAAAATAACAACCATGCAAAAATATCAACGTTTACAGTATTGGACATTTCTCCAACAAAAGAGAGTGATCACCACACTAATAATCATTTTACATGTATCAACTAACTTGATTATATGAATACAGGACATACAAATACCAAATAATTTTGTTATACAAAATCTATCATGGTATACGTTTATATAGTAATTTGTCAGCTTATTCCAGTGGACTGTTAGCTGATCCCTGCTACTTTTGTCAGGTGAGATCTTGACTTACCATTTCCTCTTTAGTGACTGGAACAATAGTCAAGTTAGTAACAAACACCTCATTACTGTTTTTCTGACCAGACATCTTAATGTCATGTTTGAGATCTTCATCACCAAGCAAGTCATGGATCGTTTCATTGTATATTTCTAAAAATGAGGCATCTAAAGAATACTGCAAAATAAATTGATATATTTTAATAGCAATTATTAAGAATTTTTTCAGGAACATTTTTATGTAGAATTACTGTTTTACCATAGGTAAATTTCAATATTTTTGATTTGTAGTTATAGAAGTGCCTTGTTCTTACAGTTACTACTCCTCATGTCATTTCTTTAACTGGAAAAGTGTGCCTGTGCTAGGGAAAACACAAGTAAAAAGATTGCCTGAAACTTAATTTTATTTTATTTGTAAATTATGTAAATGTAGCAAACTCATGATACATGTCAGTCAAACATCAGGCACACAAAAATCAAGTTCGCAGGCAATGTCAAGAAAATATACCCTTTTGGGAGTCATAGGAAACTTCACTCCAGCAAGTGTTTAATCTTGTGGAGGTTAATTTTATTTCACTCCCAAATATGTATGGATTATTTATATACAGCTTAAATGATCCTTTGTCACAAAGTAAGAAAAGATTCTTCCACTCTTCACATTTTCAAATCAATTTATGAACTTTCAAGAGAGATATTTAACACCATCAAATATGAATACTGTGAAAAATCTATCAACTTTTGTGGTTTATGCAAAAATCATTGACTGCTCAACCTTTAATTGTTTGGATTAGAAATTAAACAATTACTGTTAATTCATATTGCAATGATATTAATGTGAAAAATGAGACAGCATTAGGTTCGCAATAATAAAAACTTGCGTTCATAATTTCGATAGTAATTTACCTTCACAAAATGTTTGCAAATCACATTAATAAGATCTAACATTTTTACCAGTATTCAGTGATTCGCAATAACAAATGTATGCATTGATTTCTGAATTCACAGTAACACAGTTAAGGAAAATATGCCTATTGTTTTTTGCTTTAATTAATCAAGAAAATCCAAGAAAATTGTTATCGAATGAATAAAAGTACTTTCACAGAACACTCACTTTCCATCCTTTACTTTCTAGTTCTCTGGTTGAATCAAATATTTGTAGAACTGCTCTGGGGATCATTCCCCTATTGTCCACATCATTAACAGATGTACCTTCCATTGTATAAGTCTTTCCAGAACCTGTCTGTCCATAGGCAAATATACACACATTATAACCATCCAACGCACTCTGTAAAATATAAAAACTAATTCAGGAACAGTATAAAGTATAGAGTTTTTATATATATATATACATATTATAACCATCCAACGCACTCTGTAAAATATAATATATATTTGTATATCGAGTAGAATTTATTTTATTGAAGATTTATATACAAAGGTAGATAAAACGTATACAAACAATTTGTGTACCAAATGCAGGATGAAAAACAGTATTCACTGTATTATAATTACCTGAATGTTTAAAACTGATTATATAGATTAGTATATCTATTCACTGTATTATAATTACCTGAATGTTAAAACTGATTATATAGATTAGTTGTATAAGTATTGATAAGATCAATGATGAGCTGATCTGCACTGTTTACCAATATGATAGTTGGTTCCAAAATCAAAAGCTTTGACTAGCAGTTGCTCAGAAAAATGCAACATTTTTTATATATGTGCCAATGTGAAGAACATACATGACTGTGGCAAACAGAGAGTAAACAAGAGATGGATCTAAAAATTGTGTCACACAATATAAGCTTTCCAATATGAACCTAATTTGCAAAAAAATCAAGTAGCTTTAATTGGCAGTTGTTGAGGAAAATGTGTCAGAAATTTCTTATACCTGCATCAATGTGAAGCACATACATGCATATGGCAAACAGGAAGTAGATAAATGACTGACCTTAAACAGTGTAGCTTATAAATATGAAACTAATTTACAAAATTTTGAAAAGGTCTAATTTTTAGTAGCTGAGAAAATAAACTGTTATCAAAGAGATATGTCTCGCCTTTTTCTAATTTTGATAATGCAAATGTTGAAATTAAAATAGCAATACTTTAACATGTAAGTTATGTAAATATTCAAAGTCGATGAACCATGACTGAAGGTACATGGCTAAACAATCTCCATGGAATGAGATGTGCCAATGCTAATACAACTGCATACCAAATACCGTTGACTTATTATAAGTCGTTCCCTTTAAACAAACCTAAACACAAACATTAACTTGTAAACTATGTAAAAGTTTCAAAGTCAATGAACCATGATCAGGGGTGGGGCTATATTATCTCCATGGAAACGATATTTGCAAATGCCAATAAATTTGCATACCAAATATCATTGACTTAACATTAGCAGTTCATCTTAAACTGATCTAATCACAAACTTATACATGTAAACTAAGCAAAAGTTTCAAAGTAAACAGACCATAACTGATGGGGCAGGGTCAAATATTCTCCATGGAAATGAGATGTGCTAATGCTTATACAACTGAACACCAATTAACATTGGCCTACCACTAATGGTTCCCTTGAACTGACCTAATCACAAACTAATACATGTTAACTTAGCAAAATTTTCAAAGTCTATAGATCATGACTAAGGAGCGGAGCCAAATAATCTCCATGGAAATGAGATATGCCAATGCTTATACAACTGCATACCAAATATCATTGACATACCACTAGTGGTTCCCATAAATTGACCTAATCACAAACTAATACATGTAAACTATGAAAAGTTTCAAAGTCAATAGACCTTGACTGAGGGGGTGGGGCCAAATAATCTCCATGGTAATGAGATGTGCCAATGCTAATACAACTGCATACCAAATATCATTGACCTACCACTAGTGGTTCACCATGAACTAGACCTAATCACAAACTAATACATTGTTGACGCCGCCGTCGCCGCTGCCTGCGGAAACAGCATACCTATGTCTCGCTTTTTGACTCCGTCAAGGTGAGACAAAAAGCACCAGAAATGTATTAATGATGGGCTGAACACACAATGGTAAATTAGTACCACTTCCCCATCATTGGAAATGGTGTATATTTTTACATTTATCTTTATGTTGGAATGATGATATGTTGATTTGGGATGTCTTAACTTTACCTTATAAAAATAAAATGTGGTATGATTGCCAATGAGACAACTCTCCACCAGAGACCAAATAACATAGAAGTTAACAACTATAGGTCACTGTACGGCTCAGTTCTATATTGAAGAATATCTATTCTTGCCTTTTTCCAGGCTTTAATTATTTTTTTTTTTTGCAGACAAACCTGAACTAACTGTGAGATTTCTTCAAACACTTGTTGCTGTGAAGTATGGTCACTGAATACTTTGTCAAAACCAAACTCATATTTACTCTGGGCATTATTACCTCCCTTCCTTGTCAAACAACTCTGAAAAGATAAGTCATATTTACTGGTTTCATTATAACCTCCCTTCCTTGTCAAACAAACCATTAATGTGCCTCTCCTACATCAGAAACTTCATCAGTAATTGTCTTAAGATAATTTTTAATGTTTTTTGTCTATATTCATTCAGGGTTTACAGCAGTCACCATTTAGTGAAGACAGAAACCTAAGTAGCTGTCCTACAAGGTGAAAATACCTATAATCCACAGCACAATACAATACAATATTACTGACTGAATTCTTTCACTTATTTTGAAAGAATTCAATAAGTAATATTTCAGAAAATAAAGAGATACAGTCGAACACGTTGTGTCGAAGTCGAAGGACGGACCAAAGTATTCGACTCATCCGAGGTCGAGTGTGTTGTCAAAAATTTGGAATGCAAGAAAAACGGTATGAGATTTGCGTAAACTAGATACTTTGAACAGTGTGCCTTTTTGCGATATGACACACTTTATAATTGTGTATGCAATCGCTATTGTTGGTCCTTCATAATAAAAAAGCACACAAGAACAGATACAAATCATGCACAAATAAAATCAATAGTCTACACAAATATTTATAAAGGTCTGTCACTATAAATTATGAAATCATTCGCGGAACGAAATAAGTTCTGAACGGTCTCTGATGAGGGTGTCTGCTGTACATTAAATTATCATGAATTTATCATAATTTTCATTATCCTTTATTTATTATAATTAATGAGTTTTAATTCTAACGATTGATTTAATCTCGGCTAGTGTCATTTAAATTCGTTTCGTTTTTATCTCATGTGAAATATGTTCAACACACTAAAGTTCCGCTTGAACAATCAACAAAGGTGTTAATTACCGGCAACCATAAACATGTCAATTTAACTGTTATACAAACAAGTATGTTTACTCAGCTTTAATCTCTTGAAAATGATTAGGTTACATAAGAAATACATCCGATTTGAGTTTTTATCATTAGGTCTGCATCTTTCGAAAATTCTTACTTTCGAACTTCGAGACATCGGGGTCAATTTACATTAATTTTATATCGACGGGACTATAAAATTTACTCGACATAACCGAGTATTCGAATCAACCGAGTTCGACTCATCAGAGGTAATTATGCATTGATCAAGCGGAATTTTACGGGACCAGAAATTACTTCGACTCATCCGAGTTTTCGACACAACCGAGTTCGACACAACGAGGTTCGACTGTAAATGTATTTTTTTTGTTATAGTTCAATAAGCCACAATTGAGAGCAATATATTACCAAAATCTGAGACATAGCCCATTTACTGTACCTTGCAAGATATTAAAGTTTTCTGTCCTTAAAAAACAGTTTTATTAGTGTCTGTAAAATATTTTCTCAACTTGCCTAGAATAAAAACAATTTTGATGTGATACATGTTATCAACACTTCATTATTGTTTGACATTTTTTTTTTTACTTTAAAACTGCATTTTCTGTTTCTTCTATTGTTTGGTTTCTGGCTCACTGATGTTTCCCCTTTTGTTTATATTAAAACTTACCTTATTCAATGTAGCACCACCAGTTTTGTTTATATTAAGACTTACCTCATTCAATGTAGTATACCAGTTTTGTTTAAATTAACACTCACCTCATTCAATGTAGCACCACCAGTTTTGTTTATCTTAAGACTTACCTCATTCAATGTAGTATCACCAGTTCTGTTTAAATTAATACTTACCTCATACAATGTAGCACCACCAGTTTTGTTTATATTAACACTTACCTCATTCAATGTAGCACCACCAGTTTTGTTTATAAATATTAACATTTACCTCATTCAATGCAGCACCACCAGTTTTGTTTATATTAACACTTACCTCATTCAATGTAGCACCACCAGTTTTGTTTATAAATATTAACATTTACCTCATTCAATTTAGCAACACCAGTTCTGTTTATATTAACACTTACCTCGTTCAATGTAGCATCACCATGTTTGTCCAGCTCTATTATCCTTTGTTCCTGATCAGGAAAGTTCATGTGACTTATTATTCCATCGTTTCCTAGTGTTTCATCTCCAAGTAAAGGTCGAACTCTACAGAACACTCTGATGTTGCCCTGAAATGATCCAAATGGCATTTTTCATCTAGCATTATAATATCATTAAAATTACTCTAATTTTTTTGGTTTAATTTCACTTATACATGTAATATTACATGAATTTTCTAATTTGTGAACCATAACAGAAAAAAAGCAATAGGTTTGTATGATAGTCATTTATGTTTCAATATAAAATATTAGATGATACACGTTAAAGGTTATTCTTCTCATGTTGTCATTAAGATTTATGAAATGAAAACTTGGGTTAAATGAAGAAATGTTCCATAATTGGGTTCTACAGAAATTCCTGTTTTTATAATAATATCTTATTTTAAGTATTTAATAAAACTAGTTATACTGGTACTAAAAGTCTCAATGTACATGTATTTAATTTTAACCTGAAGATCAACAATAATCCAGTAAAATTCAGTTCCATTACAGTTACCTACCAAAAGAAGAGGGTGGGGTTATTTGATTTGTTATTCAAGTTTACAAAAGAAGGGGTTGGGGTGACCCCAGGGACTCCCAATATTTCTGATATATATTTGGTTGTGATCCAGACCGTTTACAAGATAAAAGCACATTTTCAAATTGAAGGGGTGGATGACCCCAGGACTCACCCTATATTTTAATTTTATTGTCCTGTTATTATTCTCTGTTTCATGACTTCTGAGTTCTGAAATCAATTAAATAATCACAATCTTCTTAAATGAAGAACATCATGATTAACAAAACAGTTTTGTTCTTCTATTAGCCAGCTAGATAATAACTCTCATAGCTTAACTGCCTAAAATTCAGTTCCATTCTCTATTTTCCAGTAAGTTTCTCAGTCTCTCAATCTCAGCATCTTTGGTTTTGTTTGATGTAACAGCCTGTTGAAGTTGTAACTGTGAAGAAAGATTCAACACAGGTTATATTTTTACTTCAACTCTATTGTCACATGAACAAAAAACTTTTGTTAGCTCTCCTGGTCTTATTTGGCCAAAGAATTTTCAATTATTATTTAATATTAGTAACACAAGAACAATGGCAAAGGGGGAATTTTGTGCCATATCAAAACAATATCTCTTTTTACTGTCAGCTATTTCTGAATCCTGAAATGACCTTAAAATTATATTTCCGTCAAATAATATATAAAATTGTGCAAACATTTTGTCCCTAGGATATGTGATGTAGGTTATTCCAGAAACATGTGTCATGAACAAACAAATCATACCGTTTTTTCTACATCCCTTCCTTAAAGTATCATTAGTTTGCTGCATTTTAACTGTTAAAGTACACAAAATGTCAAGAGTATTCAACTTACAAAAATTTCATGAAAAAATGAAATGTAAATTTCATATGAAAAAATTGCAATGAATTTTACATGTGAAGTTATTTTACATAATCTTTATTTTAGCCTCATATTTGAGAAATTTTACTGATGATTTAAATAATTTACATTTGAGTCCAGTCACTAATTCAGCAAGAGTAAAGAATGGTAGACAGGCAAATGAACATCTCTGCCAATATATCCTTTGACTTTACTGAATGATAGCCTACTTTAGTATTCTCTAGTTCTGCTCCCATTCCAGCCTGAGCTGATGTTAGCTGTGCCACAGATGCTTTAAGTCCATCCACCTCTACTCTCCTGGCATTCAGATCACTCTGTAAACTTTCGTTCTGACGAGATAATGTCTCCTTTAGAAATGTCATATCGCTGATTTCTCTCTGTAGTCCTCTTTGAACTTCATCACGTTTATCCTCTTCTTGTCTGAATTTGTAAGGTTTACCATTTGAGAATTGAATGCTTCTTTTTATAATTTTATTGCGGTGTAAAAGCGCTGACCGAGGCACATTTTGTATGAAGTGCAGAACCATTCAATTCTTATATTTGAATGCTATGACCATGAAAATTAAGAATTATATCAAGCTTTTGGTTTGTTTTTCAATGAATCATTTTAACATTGTCACAGATAGCATGTGCAGTCTTAACTGTTGTATTTTATACGGAAATAAAATATGATATTGGAGTGTGTTGCGATATCGTCTCTCATAAATCTGGAAGTAAAATATGATATTGAGACCTAAATAAAATATTGTGTGTTGCGATGGTTGTCAGTCAATCAAAATTACATACATGAAATGTAATTATTGTAAAATTAAAAGATCTAACTGATCCTGATTTTTTGTATTAATTCATATCAATTTTTCAAGTTATATTTTAATGCTTAATAAACCAGTCAAAAATCTCATTGATATGCATAACACTGATTTAATTTTGTAGTTTGCTACAAAGTTGTCTATTTAAGAGAGAGATCCTTTTTGTTGACCACTAAGAGACCTGTATAATGTAAGATATTGAATGTTCTCTAATGATAACTGTATTTTGCACATTCCTTAGAAACTTTTTCTTTACTCCTTGATGTCAATCTTCTTGGTAGGCATACTTCATTCAGGTCTTCAACTTTGTGATTTCAGTGACAAATAAACCATTAAAAAGCTCACAGTTGATAATCAAATCATGTGCATCAAATAAGACTATGTAAACCATACCTGAGTTTTCTTTTTAAGTCTGTGATTTCCTCTGAGGCCTGACTAACTATATTTTCTTTAATTGACACAGTCCCAGACAGTTGATGGTTCATTGATTCCAGAGATTGGATTCTCTGATTTTGTGTTTCCATTTGATTCATAAGACCTTCCCTGTTATTGGTTTGTTTCTCTAACTTAGCCTCCATGTCTTCAAGTCGACCCTTCAGATCCCATGCTGGCCTCTTCTTACCACCACCTCCACCATTACCAGCTAATGAATAAATTTTTTTTTTAAATAAATTCAATATTGTAATTTTTAAAGAGAAATACTGAATAAAATTTATAAAAATAAACTGTTTACACATAGCTTTGTCTTGCATATATGGAATTTGGATAGTATAATGCAAATGTTGAATTTGAACATGTAGTTTACACAAAACTTTCATAGTCAATTTGTAACAGTAAATCTAGTCCATTAGTAAAAGTTGTCCCCTGGACTTTTTCCTAGGTAATCAAGTCCATGACCACAATTTTCCTAGGAATGTAAGTCACAGGATAAATTTTCCTAGGAAAATAAGTCCATAGCTAGTAAAATATGTCTGGCACTTATTTTTTTTATGTTTTTACCTAAGTGTAGGAATATTGATGAACTGGACATGCATTCCTAGGAAAATTAGTCTGAGGACATAAATTTTATTAAAAGATTAATGCACAACTGTTAAACATATTATAAAACATAACAATTAAAAATTCCATTGTTTACATGCAAATGATTTCACTCCTTACAAATTTTCCTAGAAAAATTATGGACATGGACGTTTTAGCCTAGGAATATTAATGACATGGGTATGATTTCCTAAGAAAATTAGTCTGGGGACATAAATTTATTAAAAGATTAATGCACAACTATTAAACAAGTTAGTAAAACATAACAATTAAAAATTCTATTGTTTACATGTAAATGATTTCTTTCCTTACAAATCTTCCTAGTAAAATAAAGGACATGAACGTTTTTACCTAGGAATATTAATGACATGGACATGAATTGCTAGGAAAATTAGTCTGTGGACATACATTACTGACATCGGACTAAAAATAATAGTAAATTCTGTAACCATGGACTTTTTATACTAGTAATATGTGTCCACCCGGACAAATTTTACCAGGACTAATTTATCTCTTACAAATTCACCATACTGAAGGGATGGGGCCAAATTATCTCCATGAAAATTTAAACTCCTATAATCAGGACTAACCTGGTGGTTTATTAGCAGATGATGTCTTACTGGTTGCAAGTCTAACTGTTCCTTGTGCTCCTCTTGCAGGTGGTGGTCTGTTATTGGTGCTTGATGCTGCTGTTAAAAACATAATTCATTCAAGATATAACTGAGACATGTAAAATCTTTTAATACATAAGTATAATCAACAGAAAATCTATTATGTACATAAAAACAACACATTTTTTACAAATTCTGTACTGATTTGATTTGCTTTTTATCATGGCAATAACTTGGTTTATGTTATTACTACTTTCTTTTTCAGGTTATTGTGCATAGTAAGGCTTGAAGGGGTGTCTGCCTTATCATCCAAATCTATCATTCTAAAAAAATCAATTGTTGGGTGGCTTGTCTTAATCTATTTTGGACAAAACTTACCCATTCATCCCATTAGTTAATATCAAAGAGAAATACAAATTAGAGTTACAACCAAATCAAAGCTTTACCTTTTGTGGTTGGTTTGACTACAGCAGTGTTAGCTTTTGGACGGACATTATTAGCCCTTAGACTTGATCCACTGTTAGATGAACGAAGACTAGTATTAGATATGGTAGACCTGTTAAGAGAAGTCTCTGATCTTTGTCTAGTGAATGTCCCATTTGACACAGTCTTCCCATTTCCAGTGGATGTAACCTTGCTTGTTTCTGATGATTTCCTTGCTCTTGTTTCTACTGTCTTTTCTGAATAATCTAGACATCGTCTTTTATTGTCTTGTTTCTGGAAAATTAAAAAAATTTTCAAACAAAGAAAAAATATTGTTGGCCATTGATCATTGATGGATGTTATTGAATGTCCAGCAGCTAATATTTCATGCATGTTTTATAATACAAGAAAAAGAAAAAAAATCAAATACAGTAGTTTCTTTATTGTTGTTTAACTGTAATATATATCATGTATATAGAAAGCAGAGAGGAACTGCCATTTTTTATGCTCTTTATTATATTTCCTTAACATTCATTGATTAATTGTCAATACCCCATGTTGAGAGACGGCCTTGCTCTCCACATGCCAAAAAACTCTTCAAACAACACTGACAGGTGTAGATAACCTGTTGCAAGAGGAAATTTCTACACCTAGCCTGCAATTGTCTTCTTATGCCTACTAAAGTGGAGGGGCATTATGTTTTCCAATATTTTAGTCTTTCTGTCTGTCCAGTATCAGTTTATAATTTTGGTTTAAGGTAGGTTTAAGCTTTGGATAAAGGTAATTTGTGGTCTAAACAACTTGAAACTTAGTACTCATGTTCATTTGGGGGTGAACTGTTTAATACCTATGCCAAATCAGGGTTTTGACCCCGATTTCATAAAAAAGTAATAGTGCAATGCAGGGCATTGTTTCATTTGGACACATGCTCTTGTTGAATATATATATGTCTAGACAACAGAGGAAAAAAGTCCAACAGAACTGAACAAAAATCTAACACCAACAATAATACAATGTATCTCAACAGACAAAAAAAAACAACCATAAAAATAGTTACAACCAATGAAACATTCATGACTAAGGTATAATTAACTACTGTAAATTCAGATATTATTGCAAATTTTTATCATTCAATGTGAATAATGTCAATCATTCAATGTGAATAATGTCACTGGGTGAGTATTGCAATAATAAGAACTTGCAGTCTGGTATATCTAAATATATGTATGTAATTTTCCACGCAATTGCAATTATTAATCTCAAATTTTTGTAGGTCATGTTAAAATCGCAATAATAAACGATTGCAATAATTTCTGAATTACAGTACTTTATCCTCAGTATGTACAATTATTCTTATCTAGCAATAGTTTCATATCTTGATATGTACCTCTTCTGGACTCCTTGGTCTTTTCACAGTTGATGGTGGTCTAAGTTTACTGGCAAACATAGGTAGCCTTGAGTTACCTTCTCCATTTTTTGTCGCTAATGGTTTTCTCTGCAATTAAAAAGAAAATATGTCCATTACTTTGAAGATTATAAACTTCATTACAACAAAGTGTTGTACCTAAAAAATAATCTAGGGGAATAATACTCCAGTTATTTCTATGGGAACCAGCTGTGTCCCTCTTTAGAAATCTAAATCCCACTCTTTCATGTCTTTTAAAAACATGTTAAGGATAGGTTAAGCAATCTATGTCATCATACAATTTTGTAATGCAGATTGAATAGGCAGTCCAAAAGGTTAGTCACTAGCCAAAGTTGACCAGTAGAAACTCATTTTGGCAAGTTGAATGAAACAAGAGTACACAGGCCAAATGTCTAGCCAGCTTTAGTGATTATGATTCAATTCTACAGTTCTATGTCATGTATGTGGAAAGTCTTTGAAATGAGGTTTTTCTTCAACTTAATGTTTTCATTGATCCATGAATATGAGCCCCAGGTCAGATGAATTCTGCCAGACAGACCTATTCACTTTACAATCACCAAATATACATGTACATTATACTACAATGTAGTTGCTTATAGTATCTGAGAAATGGACCAAATCATGAAAACTTAAGGTTGACCAATGAACCATGTTTACACAATTGTCACAGGATAAGCATTCGTTTGTCTTGAATTCTGTTACATTTGTCCAGACTGAGACAAAACCACTCATCAATTTGATGAGAATGGAGAAAAATTGATCAGAGACACAAATGGCTGGAAACGATAAAAAAAAAGTTCCTCAAACACTTCTATAATAGCAGGGGCACAACTTCAACATACATGCAATCTTTCTGTGAAGTTTAAGGGATCTGGGAGGTATAATGTACTGTAGGATGAGTTTATTACACAAAACTTGTACCCTCTTTCATAAATTTTGCTGAAAAAATGATTAAGTTCCCAAGTCTCGAAAAATGAGAAAATATTCCTCAAAAAATTCCATAATAGCAAGTGCACAACATTAACATATGCGCAATCTTCCAGTGAAGTTTCAGGGATCTGGATTGAAAACTGACACTGCTGGAGGAGTTGATTACACAAAACTTGCACTCTCTTTCATAAATTTTGCTGAAAAATGACTAAGTTCGCAAAATATCTGGAAATATGAGGGAAAATTCCTCAAACAATTCCATAATAACAGGTGCACAACTTCAAAATATGTGTAATCTTCCTGTGAAGTTTTTGGGATCTGGTTTGAAAACTGTGGCAGTAGTTGATTACACAAACTAGGAACACACTATTCCCCACCCACCCACCTGCCTGACATCACCATATTATAAGTGTGTTTTGGACTTAGTCCAACCTGGCCAAAAAGGGTTCCCACACTGATTAAATTATGATGGATTTGACAAATAAGGCAATTTTTATACCACAAATTTTACTCTCAGCACAGACAAACATGTGCACCTAAGAAAGTTTTAAGGCATGGCTGAATCTAAATATGCATTTTTTTATGTACCAGAAAATAAACAACCTTTCTGGATTCAATGACTATTTCATTTCTTTTTTTGTTCCTACTGAAGGTGCTAAAATAAACTAAGCAGGGAAATATGTTGGAGAAGTTGCCCTTGTATTGGAGTGAGCTGTACTGATTGATATGAACAATACATATCTACACAACAATAGGTGATTTAAATTGTGTAACTGTGTGGACCCTATCATAGGAAATTCAGATGTTTATTTTACCATCGTCTGATGAACTGGAAAAATTTTTTTTTGAGTTAAAATGCATGAAATATTTGGCACTGGACATTCAAAAAAAAGTATATATATGTCTGTTTAAGGTTACATCATTAAAAAAAAATAGGGTAGGTAGGTCAGTATTTCCATTTTATTTTTTGGGACATGATTTTGAGTCGTGCACTCCATCTTGTTGTGGTCCAAGTTGTCCATGGGCAGAGTTTACCCGCATTTTTAATGATTGGATTATTTCCCTTGGTTATTGGTTGGAAAAAAATGGCGGCAAAGTTTTTATTTCATCACACGAGTCGCGAGTTTCTTAAAACAGCTGTCATATTCACAATTATGAACATTTAGATGTATCAGGCAATTGATTTATTTTGTTGGCAACTTTAACTCCGCTTTTGACACGAGTTCAGTTAATTTTCACTATACGACAGGAATAAAATGACTTAGGGTCAGCGCTCAAAGTAGGGTTGGTCGGGTAACCGTAAACAGACATATATTATTTTTTTTGGCCTAATAGCTACAGATGACAACTTATTTGTTTCCATATAAGAAATTAATTATTTTCAAGCCAAACTGAAATGTTGATGAATGACAAGTAGTTTTACCCTTAAGATTTTTTTTGTGAAAACAGTCACACGGTTTTATTGTCTTCCTTTTTTGATTAAAGCAGCAAAACCAGTAGAAACTGACAAAAGATTGTCACATATGATGATGATAGTGTCATGGTCATTACGAGTCCAAATAATTAGACGTCATAATCATTTGGACTAGGTCGTTAAATGTCATTTCCATGACAAAAATTATTTTATGAACACATCCAGTCATTTCAATACATTCTGTAATCACAATCCTGAAAACTTTGAATGAACCAATGCATTGATATGAGATGTAGAGTTAACAGATACTTAATGATTTTGCAACATTTCACTGTAGATGACTTTCAAATTTGTGCACTTTCCCATAGAATTCCTGTCACAGTAAGAACCAATTGTTTTTGATGATGTTGTTTATTCTGAATGACTTCGGGTCAACTGGTGCAACTCATTCATAAAAAAAACAACTTGAGATTGGTGTATAAAGGTTTGAAGTCGTTTTATTGGGAGTTCCTCTCATATAGTACTTCCAAAGGTTGGAAAAGATCCTCATAAATGGGTACTATCCCCATTTATGAGTATTATACCCAAAATCAGGTATCAATTTACAGTAATAGAAAAAATAATTTTGTATTTCATCATGATAGCTGTCATGTCGCAAATATTCATATAAATGGCAACATTTTTCCCTATAAGACATTAGTTGAAATGAGAACTGAATACAAAGATAATGGCCTCCAAAAATCCTACTTTTGAAGTCTGTTAGTGTTAACTTTTATCCTGATGATATTTCAGTCATGGAGTCTTCAGGCAAAATGTTGTCCTTTAACCGAATGTTTGCGCCATGACAGAAAATATCTGTATATCCAAAGTTTATATGGAGACAAAGTCCCCAATTACGGTAGAAAAATCCAATCTAATGAACTCAAAATCGTTAACTTTTTTTATTCAGACTTTTTTTATTTTCCTGCATCTGCGCAGAAATCTTTTTCCGGTATCGTTATAGGCTCGGGATTTCAGTAAAATGTTATTGGGACGTACCTTATAATAGTAAGCAAATCAATGAAACGACTAAAAATTAATATAAAAAATCAATATACTAATGAAATCATAATCATAAACGTTTTTTCTAACTTTTTCCAACAGTTGCATTGCTGTAAGTCATACGATTTCCCGAAAATTTATATATATGATTACCAAAAAGAATATGGACAACCACACAATAACAATAAAATTTGTATCCTTTTGATTTCCTTTGTTAATTTATGGTAGACTTTGCTTTAATTTTATTTTGTTTTTTGTTTGATATTTTACAAAAAGACATGGAGATTCTAAGTTGTATGAAGTCATATAACATAATTTGTCAATTGGTCATCGAAATGATTGATGATTATTTTAACACTTGTCAGTAATGAAAATAGGACAATGCTTCAAAGCAACATGTCTTCTTGTTTACATTAAAATAACAGAGTTTTTTGTCCTTCTTACCAATTAAATTTACAATTTTTTAATTCAGATTTTGATGTGATAAAAAACATTACCTGATGATAGCGTTTCTTTGTTTACATTGCAAATGACGTCACAATTTAAATTCCTTAACAATAGGACCAACATCGGAAATGTTTCGTATTTCCGTTTCTTTTCCAACAGATTCTGAAGTTGAAATATTCCTTGAGTTCTCTGGGGAAACTTACCGCTGATCAATCAGGCAGATGTTTGCATCTGTACAAAGATCCGTAATTAGCAGTTAGTAATCATAAACAATATGATGGATACAACTGGATACCATAAGAAAAAGTCGACTTCGTATGTTCTGTTATCAGAACATATTTTTTAAAAACAATGATCTCATTTTTTGTTTATAATCTTCAGGAAAATTAACTTAAAATCGTTCTTAATATTTCATTTAATGAGTTTTGAATAAGCATGATAAGAACGAGAACAATGGACAAAATGCGCAGAATAAATGGCAAAAAAAAATAATAGAGAAAATAAGGCAAAAAAAGTTAAAATAGAGAATAATGGGGCACTAAAATATAAAGAAAAGAGAATAGTGGCAAAACATATGTTATGGTCTTTTCCTAAAAAAATATTCTGATCCCGAATTTGATGAAAAAAAATATCGTGGTCAAGCAGATGACAAAAAAAATATTCTGTATCAAAATTTTCCCCAAACCTTGTTAAATTTTGAAAAAATAATTTGTTTGAAAGCGTAAAAACACAACATGTTTGATTTTCCTTAATCGTCTGAGTCTATGTGCAAATTAATCGAAATTAATAGAAAATTGAAAAAAAAATATTGAAATAGATTTATTTTATTTTAATTATAAAATCATTCTACATGGAATGTGTCATTTACATCTACATAAAATTGAGAATGGAAATGGGGAATGTGTCAAAGAGACAACAATCCCACCAAAGGGCAGAAAACAGCCGAAGCCCGCTAATGTGTCAACACAGCGAAAAAATTCCGCACCTGGATGCGGGCTTCAGCTGGCCCCTAAACAAAACGTGTACTAGTTCAGTGAAAATGGACGTATCTTTATAATGTACCTACAGGATTTGAGCAGAATCAACACAACTTTTGTTTTCTCCATGTATGACTAACATGACGTAGCATCACAGGAGTAAACAAATTTTTAAAAATGAAACAATGAGAAGTTAAAAGACAGATCAACTTTACATCACCAGATCTATTAGTAAAAAGTGTTGTACTGTGATGTAGTGAACATGGGGAAGAAAAAAAGAAAAAATATAGCATGTCTAGAAAAGTTTCCTTCAGCTTGTCATATAAATTCAAATGAATGGTTTGATGTTATCACCTGCTGCATTCAGTCAAGGATTGGTACTATACAAATCCTTGATTCAGTGCAGCCACTTGCAAACCCATGCATCCGAAGGATATACATGTAGGATGTATAATGATTTATACAACCTTCGATCAGAGCTTAACGTCTGAAGCAAGAAAATAAGATACTTTCATGACCACCAAATCTGTTAGGGTTTTTCTGCTCTATGTATATATAGAAGCACACACACTTCTGCCATTTTCTATACTGTTTAAGAGTGCGACGTTTCTCAGATGTTTATAAAAATAAGGAGATGTGGTATAACTGCCAATGAGATAATCATCCACCAAAATTCAAATGAAGTGGATGTAAACAATTATAGGCAATCGTACAGCCTTTAACAATGAAAAACCCATACCGTATAGTCGGCCTGACATGTTTGTATGGTTTTTTTTTGGTAGTACATCGTCAGGTAATTTAACCTTTTTCTGTACGTTTTTAGAAGATTTTAACTGTTATCAGCTATTCGTGACATTGAATAGACTTTTTGTCGCCTTTCGAGTACTTGGCAAAAATCAACAAAGTGGAATTCTTACTTGAACTCTTCATGACATTTTCTTGAGGTTAACAATCTGAATTAATACACAACTTGACTTTCTCATCCGCTTGCAAACCTACTAAATGTACCTGTATACACATCTTCTTATTTGTATATTCTATTCATTGAAGACCACAAAAGCACAGAACTGTTCAAGTTTTAATAAGTTGCAGCCCTCAAGCTTCAATAATGTTATTGTCTATTGTATTGGTGGTAGAGTGTCTGACATGTCCGGCATCCAGATTCAATATAGTACCGCATATCACCTTCCACATGTTCCATGTAACCTGAGATTACTATATCCATGATATCAGTGGTTATAGGAATTTCAGGTGTAACCATTCAGTTTGAAAATTTACCCTACAGGTTGACTTTGCAAGTGTTTGTGCACATAGCATAACTCATAATTGTTGTACATAAGGAAACTGATGCACGGTAATCTGCAGAGGAGCTAAATACATGTCCTAAAACAGGTATCATTCGTGTCGTGTGTTACATGCAGTTCTTTTCCAGTAGTTCCCAGGTACGTGGTTTAGTCAGTAAGTCTGACGTAACAAGACCTTTCAGTACATGTAGCCCGTTCAGTTCAGTTCTGTTTTTTTTTTTTTTTTACAATTTCTGTATTTTAAAATCAATCTATCGATCAAAATATAATACCTCTATAATTGAAAATGTATTATATATTTTTAAAGTTTCACTGTAAATGTATCATATACTTTGTAATTTTGTAAATGGCTAGCTTTAACCGACACTTCCAAAGAATTTGAAAGATATTAACAAATGTATGATGACATATACTTCATTTGTACTTCTGAATAAATAAAAGGCATATATTTTATCATTTTAATAGAATTTCAATTCTACCTAAATCATCAGATTATCGATAAAGATATCAATTTACGTATGCATTATAACAATTATTAATAAAGTGAAAATAGTTTAAATAGATGTTTCATATAATTATTATTTTTTGTCTTTTTCATACCATGAAATGTGTATTGCCAGGTTCTATAATTATAAGTTAATCTCGGTTATAGAGTGATCAGCTTATCTAATGAAAAGCTTCTTCTACAGTGACGCCTGGGTGCTATATCCAATGAGCTAAATCCTTGCTGAGACTTATAATATTTTTAATAATATGTAATATATATTTCTATGTTTAATGTATAAATCATGTTTTTTTTTTATTAAATTCAGTCACTTTCTCATCAGAAATTATGCTGGGAATTGCAAAACATGTTTCTATAAATAAATCTGCTGTTAACCCTCTTGCTGCCGAGTTTATTTCTTGTTTTGTCGCGCCAAAAGCATCTCGACGTTTCATATTTGTGACGTTGCAAAACTTGTGTTGCTCTGTAGAACAGCTCTTTCCTGCCGTCCACGTTTTCCCGCGTCAATTTAGCCGTAATTAAGAAAAGCGATGTAAAAGTAATATTATGAAAATATTGCTCTAAGATTGTTCTAAACAATGTTTTTATTACAACATTATTTAAAAATACAATTTTCAACCTTGAAATATAGTTTTTTTATATTTGTTACCTTTAAAAAAAATGAAGATAATATACTCATTGCTAATAATTTTATGAGCGCTTTTGTTTTATATTTGTCTAGTGAAATGCATAACTAATTTTAACCACCTCTAAAATACTAGAATATATTTATCCTTGTTATCTGATTAGCTTAGTAAACTGTGTTATATTTCATCAATACCATAAAGAATCTCTCAAATAATTATATAAACAAAACAACGGCACCAAATAAAAATAAAAACATTGCATGTACAAATAGAAAATAAACAAAACTCTGAGCAGCCTATGAACTACTTCGTGTTGTGAAGTATTATAATATGCGTCATATTAAAATTTTGATTCCAAGCCTTGTTTCGGTTGACGAAGAAAGAATTTATATAAACGTTATTATCCATATTCATTTTGTTTATTTTTTAATCATGTTTATTATTATTTTGTTGAACTCTTATAATTATTGCTCATTATTTCAGGAAATGTTTGAAATATGAATTTGAAAAACAGAAAACGAGGGAAGAAATTCTAAAATTAATTTCTATTGTCTATATGTGAACCTGAATCAATCATTATTCATGACTTGAAAATATTGTATATTTTCATTTTCATTTTCTATGATGAAATACACATTGTAATTGGCATACATGAATTTTCTATTAAAATCTGTTGATCGATAAATTTTTGTTTGCTCAACGTTCAGTGGCAGGTATTTCATGCAATATTATCGATGACTGAGATCAAACGAACAATAAATCTGTTGCTCAGTAGGTCCTACAAAGTAAAAGACCTGAGACGAATGGCTGAAAAATGAGATTGCCACTGGGAAAGGATGATATGTTTGGATAGAAAGAGAAATCATTGCGGCACTGACTAATTTAACATCCCCATTTCAAATGCTTCCATGATGAAATAGGTATAAAATGTATAGAAGTATCATATCGCAATACAAGTTTATCATGTTACATTTGGGTACCTTTACAAAAAATACTTAAGAAGTCAATCGCAGCATTTGAGCCCAACAAATATTTTCCAATTCTCTTAAATAAAGCGTGTATTGTGAATATAATATTTCGCGTAATCAATAAGTTGATATTTTAGTACTAACAAGCTTGTGATCCTGTAGTCCAAATAATTATGACTTCTTGGAAGGCTATTTTAAATTTTTGCTTTGACGCCTTCCTGCGACGTCATAATGCTGAAGCCACCATTTTCGGTTGGACTTTGAGAGCATATTTTGCTCTCAACTTTGAGACCCAATTTAGCCATAAAATTTTCATTGAAAGCTAAAATTTTGCATATATAAAATTTCTTACCTTTTATTTGTTTGTTTGTGCAAAATATTTCCAATAAATCCCTACATTAATAATAAAATAAGTTACAATTCCATCCGAGGTGGACGATTATCTTCTGCTTTTTTAAACGTTTATCGGATTTTTTAAGAGAGTATAAAATAAATTTTGCACCAAACTTGGTAAAATTTGACAGACCTGAATTTCCGGAACCTTTGTTTTATATTATCCGAAATTCAGGTCCGTCAAATTTACAGAGTTTGGTTCAAAAAATATTTTATACTCCTGAAATGAAGCATCTTAAGGAGAAATCAGCTAAACGTTTCAATAAAGCAGTAAATTCCTCTCAAAGTCCAACTGAAAATATGAGTTCGGCGTTATGACGTCAATGTAAGGCGTCAAAGAAA
This sequence comes from Mytilus coruscus, assembly GCA_017311375.1. Classification (NCBI taxonomy): domain Eukaryota; kingdom Metazoa; phylum Mollusca; class Bivalvia; order Mytilida; family Mytilidae; genus Mytilus; species Mytilus coruscus. The sequence goes on from CM029604.1 coordinate 77,039,941, forward strand.
AAAAATATAATAGCCTTTCAAGACGTCATAATTATTTGGACTAGTGATCCTGTATCATTTGTTGACATCCATTATAAGTATACAAATAATGGATTGAATTGTTTGCTTCATTCCCGCCAAAATTGTCCTTTTGGCGCCGTCTTTTGACGTTGTCAGTGCCCCTCTGTATTGTGAAGTTACCATGAACATTTGACGTTCTACACAATCAACAAGTTTTGTGTGTAGAAGCCATAAATGTCCCTTTGGAAGCAAGAGGGTTAACTGGATATCGTAAAGTATCCTACAGGTAAAATAATAAATTTCTGACTTCGTCCCCTTTCACAGGTAACACCTGCCTCATATCATTTTTATCAATGAAACTTGATACCCATAAGTATAGTAAACAAGTATCTTATTTTTTTTGTAGTGTGTTAGTCATTTTATTAAACTCAGTCACTATACTTTTGCCCCCTTTACGGTGAGTGACAGACAATGATATTTTTGACTTGACAAATACAAAATTAAATTAAAAACTTGATTATAAGGAGGCTCTCATAAACTTAAATACAAAGTACAAGCACCTGATCTTCCATTCTAAATATTTTCAAAATACGAGCCAAACACTGTAGTTTATCAAATTAATTTCCATTGGTGCTTTTTAAAGGGACATCTGTAAAGCGCCCTTTCATTGGTTTTTATGAGAATATCTAAATACCAGAAACTTTAAACAAATACCAACGGACAATTTTATGTGGAACTATAGCATACAATTTTTTTTTGTCTATTTGTTAGCTTAAGTATGATTTAAAACTGTTATGGAAAGTGAAAATTTCTGTTTGGTTTTTAATAATTACTTCAATATATTTATATCAGAGACATATCTCTGTATTTCAAGCTAAGAAAATATTTCCAACAAATTACACTGACCTGTTTGTCAGTAAAAAAAAGATCTGGTATGGGACCATGCAGGAAATCTTATCGAGAATACACATGCAAAGGACAATATATATTTTAATTTATTAAATTATGATGACAAATTTAAAAAAAAAACTGTCTGTTAAAATGGTCTAACATTATGATCAGTACCTTAGAAAAAAGCAGTGAGAAAAACCTGGGACCACGAAAAACAGATTTTAAACTGTAAAAATATTCCCGTTTTTACAAAACTACAAAAGGCAGATTGATTTTCAACAGTTCAATGATATAAAAAAAAGAGTAAACAAACATTATTTTTTTCTTATATATGAATGACTAAGCTAGCTACTCAGTTTTCTAGGAACAGTGTCGTTCTGTATTTATGTTTCAAGTGGGTCTCCAAATATTTTTAAGTAGCTTAATCAGAAAGTGGTTTGAAATGGGTACGTTTGTATAAATTTATATTTATGATCGGGAAAGATCGAGAACCACTTTTTTGAGGTTGGTGAAAAGGGTCGTGAAAGATCCATTGTCGCTTATTTGTCATTCGGTACAAATCATTGAAACTTTTCAAAATGTTCAAATCATTTAAAGTTTGTAATTATATGAAAATTTATTATGTAATTGGTAAAGTAAACGACTGGACTTTCATGACTTCTTTTTTCGGTTCACTTTTTTATGGGGAATCCGAATAATCTGTTAGGCTTTGATGGTGCAATCCTATTTGGTCTAGTTTTTTTTAATAATACCATGCGACTAGTCCGTGGTGCCCTAAAGCAATTACTGTATGTCTGTCCGTTCATCAACATTTATATGTCGTTATTATAAGTAAAGAATGCCTCTTCTGCTATCAATCATGTTTATGAAAAGTATTCATATCTTTAAGAGAAAGATGCTTTTCAATTTTTTATTTAGAAAAAAGGTGGACATTTTGGTAAAAAGTCATTCTTTTTGGGTTGAAAAAATCACATATTGTAAAAATATCCATCAATGAAAAATGAAAATTGATTCCGGGGATTTAAAATTTGCAGCATGTGAAAATTTGGAGGAAATGTGGTAAAAAGTTCTTTAAAACTGAACAAATTCTGATTTTATCATTATATGCTAGGATTTCACTAAAGACAACAATTTAGTTATATTATTTAATTTCATATTGATTCCCAGACTCCGAATATAAATAGTTTTTAATAAATAAAAAAATTACAGATTTGAAGAAACTCTTCATGTTGTACGACTTGATCAAAATCAAATTAAGTGCATTATGCTATTCTAAATTGATATAAAATCGCAAATGTGAATTCTGAATTGAGTCCCGGTTTCAAAAATTATCGTTGTTTGCCATTTTCAAAATGACTGTCAACACGTATGAACAATTTCATAGCAGAAATTTCTGCATAAATAGAACATATCCCGAAATTATTCAGGGACTGGCCAGTTTAAATTTGGTATGTTTAGTAGTTTCAATGCCACGCAATTTTTAGATAGTGGCAGTGGAAACAATGCATGATACGATTACTAGTAAAAGAACATCCTGCCTTTATTGTATTTAATACGCCGAGCTATATCATTCAAGTTTGAGCTATAAAAAAAAAGTGTTAACACTTTTAAGGATCACTACATCAGAACATATGATTTTGAATAGGAGCTGGGCAGAGGTAGCGGTTATTACTGGGGCTGTGTACTTAAGGTAAATGCATTGACTATCCATTTGGATTAAAACATTCTTTGAAGATACATACCTTGAAAAAATTCCTGGTAAGTTATTATCTCCAAACTGAGCGAGACCGGATGTGTCCAAAAGATAAGCATCTTCTTTTATCTATACATCACCAGGCAAGCGAATCCAGAATTGTTACGATCGGGAATAGAACACAATTTACAAATATAGACGCTAGGAAATCGACCCCAACACACTCGAGGTACGTACGTTGACATTTTCACCACCTAGTTGGGTAGTATAAGGTATATCAATGAACACACATTCAATGTATTTCTAGAGAAGAACATGCATATAAACCTCTCTCGGTCCGCACATTCGCAAATGCTGTAATCAACATTAATATATCATTTCACAAGTAAGGCTCCTAGCTGGTAGCCTTATTATCTTGAATGCCAAGTTATTTTGCCTCTTAAGTGACAACAGGTATAAATTGTGGTTTAATTTAATAATTAAGGTCATACACCACAAGTAATTACGTTCTAATTAAGATATCTCACACTTCAATCAATTATAAAGAACATCAATGATGAGAGAAATTTAAAAATGGAAGATGCGGTATGATTGCCAATGAGAGACCAGAGACCAAATAACGTAGATGTAAGCATTTATAGGTCATCGCACAGCCTTCAACAATATGCAAAACCTATAGTCTTGTCTGCCGGGTCACGCATTGCTTTCGCGATCAAAATAATGCGTTGCCTGATCTTCCACGATCAATTTTTAATAAAAATCAACAAAATTCTTCTTTAAACAAAATAATCATTAACCTTTTCAAGAAAAACATCACTTCCATTTTACTTTACTAGTGACAAACAAAAGATTTAGTTTTAAATATAGCATGATTTATTGGTATGTGACCATTGTAGATCCAAAACGTGTTTTTTCGTAACTAATGATTTGCACGAGGTTATGTATCGCCTTTTGTATTTTCTTAAAAAGTACTGCAATTTTTCTTTACCTTAGTGCACAGTATTATTAAGGAAGTTGAACCATTTTGACAGACATCTGATATTTCTTGTTTTTTTTTTCGGATTTTTTCCGCCCTTTGATATCACAGCGGTTAGTTTCACAGATTTTGCAGATAAATTGTATTTAATTGCTTTCACGATCCGATAGCAATGCTTGACCACCGTTACTTATCCTTTCACGATCATTTTTCTCGATATGCCGAACGACAGCCGTGATCTATGCCGGGTTTAAAAGCTCTGATGAGCTTAGGTTTGTACTGCTATATATATATATATGTATGTACTGACTCTAAATAAAACTTATGATTGATTTGATATTATGTAACAAAAATCAGTTATATTCACAATTTTCTTGCTTTTTATTGTTATTTGTTTGTGTTTTCCCCCATCACGATGCATCATGGATTCCACTCTTACAGATTGAGAAAACTAACCTGGTTTCGAGCATATTAGCTTATCGACAATGGAAGTAACTGAAAAATGTGTTAACGTTTAAAGCCGGTTGTTCATGTTAGAATAATAATAATCATTATATTTCATTCGCAAACACTTATAAATCACTTTGTTGGCTTGGATGACATAATCATGTAACAAATAGAATGATTTAAAATCGTTGAATTTTTTGACATAATTAATTAGCGTCACTGAGCAAGCTTGGAATTGTTAATTGTAGTTTAATAGATACAAATCAGTGAACCGTGTCGGTTGGCTTTGAATGACAAGTCATCGATCCCAAAAGCTGACTTCTAAAATGTTTTGATAAGAACCGTTATGACTCGTTATGAGTTGTCAATTTAGGAGGATATAAAACAGACAAAATGACAAGAGCAGCTCATTGTCAAAGTGTCTTCTATACTAATATACACAAATGGCTTATCGACAGAACGCACAATCCAAGATGTCCTTCAGCATTCTGATGACAACAGCTTCAGCTCTACAGACTCTACATCAAGAGAGTGTACAGCAGATATAAAGCTTTCACTTACCAACTCAGCTCAACGTACTCAATACAAGAGGAAACTACTAGACGACTCATTACATTCTGATGACAACAGCTTCAGCTCTACAGGCTCTACATCAAGAGAGTGTACAGCAGATATAAAGCTTTCACTTACCAACTCAGCTCGACGTACTCAATACAAGAGGAAACTACTAGACGACTCATTACATTCTGATGACAACAGCTTCAGCTCTACAGGCTCTACATCAAGAGAGTGTACAGCAGATATAAAGCTTTCACTTACCAACTCAGCTCAACGTACTCAATACAAGAGGAAACTACTAGACGACTCATTACATTCTGATGACAACAGCTTCAGCTCTACAGGCTCTTCATCAAGAGAGTGTACAGCAGATATAAAGCTTTCACTTACCAACTCAGCTCAACGTACTCAATACAAGAGGAAACTACTAGACGACTCATTACATTCTGATGACAACAGCTTCAGCTCTACAGGCTCTTCATCAAGAGAGTGTACAGCAGATATAAAGCTTTCACTTACCAACTCAGCTCGACGTACTCAATACAAGAGGAAACTACTAGACGACTCATTACATTCTGATGACAACAGCTTCAGCTCTACAGGCTCTACATCAAGAGAGTGTACAGCAGATATAAAGCTTTCACTTACCAACTCAGCTCAACGTACTCAATACAAGAGGAAACTACTAGACGACTCATTACATTCTGATGACAACAGCTTCAGCTCTACACTACAGGCTCTACATCAAGAGAGTGTACAGCAGATATAAAGCTTTCACTTACCAACTCAGCTCGACGTACTCAATACAAGAGGAAACTACTAGACGACTCATTACATTCTGATGACAACAGCTTCAGCTCTACAGGCTCTACATCAAGAGAGTGTACAGCAGATATAAAGCTTTCACTTACCAACTCAGCTCAACGTACTCAATACAAGAGGAAACTACTAGACGACTCATTACATTCTGATGACAACAGCTTCAGCTCTACACTACAGGCTCTACATCAAGAGAGTGTACAGCAGATATAAAGCTTTCACTTACCAACTCAGCTCGACGTACTCAATACAAGAGGAAACTACTAGACGACTCATTACATTCTGATGACAACAGCTTCAGCTCTACAGGCTCTACATCAAGAGAGTGTACAGCAGATATAAAGCTTTCACTTACCAACTCAGCTCGACGTACTCAATACAAGAGGAAACTACTAGACGACTCATTACATTCTGATGACAACAGCTTCAGCTCTACAGGCTCTTCATCAAGAGAGTGTACAGCAGATATAAAGCTTTCACTTACCAACTCAGCTCAACGTACTCAATACAAGAGGAAACTACTAGACGACTCATTACATTCTGATGACAACAGCTTCAGCTCTACAGGCTCTACATCAAGAGAGTGTACAGCAGATATAAAGCTTTCACTTACCAACTCAGCTCAACGTACTCAATACAAGAGGAAACTACTAGACGACTCATTACATTCTGATGACAACAGCTTCAGCTCTACAGGCTCTACATCAAGAGAGTGTACAGCAGATATAAAGCTTTCACTTACCAACTCAGCTCAACGTACTCAATACAAGAGGAAACTACTAGACGACTCATTACATTCTGATGACAACAGCTTCAGCTCTACAGGCTCTTCATCAAGAGAGTGTACAGCAGATATAAAGCTTTCACTTACCAACTCAGCTCGACGTACTCAATACAAGAGGAAACTACTAGACGACTCATTACATTCTGATGACAACAGCTTCAGCTCTACAGGCTCTACATCAAGAGAGTGTACAGCAGATATAAAGCTTTCACTTACCAACTCAGCTCAACGTACTCAATACAAGAGGAAACTACTAGACGACTCATTACATTCTGATGACAACAGCTTCAGCTCTACAGGCTCTTCATCAAGAGATTGTACTTCACCTGGTTCATGCTCAGATAACTCTGATAAGTCCGACCAACAAGCAAAGAGAGCCAGAACTACCTACACAAACTCACAACTGGATGAATTAGAACAATACTACAGTAACAGCAAATACCTCCAGATTGAAGATCGACCAGTGCTCGCCAACAAACTCAAACTCAGTCAACATAAGATTAAATGGTGGTTCCAGAATCGAAGAATGAAAGAAAAGCGTCACATCAAGAGTACAAGCTATAACGGTTCACCAGAGTTGTCACAGTTCGTTGGTGTAGGTAAACCTGGTTCCCGAATGATTACAACAATGGAATCCAGTGGTAACATCAGTCAGCAGTTATACTCACCATTCCCGACGTTCTTGCCTAATACGTATGGTTTGTCACCGTTTGTGTTTCAAGGTTTTAGCCAGCAGATCTACAGTAGTGTATAACCACCGACAGTGCAACATAACAGGACTTGATGATTTGAAATTAACATTACCACTATATGTGCTTCCACTTTGTTAAACTAATATATGTGTATTTGTTTGTTATACTTATTTTGTTAATGATGTAAATAAATGTAAAGTATAGTATATCTTTTGGCCTACGTGTTTTGATTTTTGTTGAGTTTATCAAGGAGTAATGAAACAAAACAAGTAGGCTCTTCCATATTAAAATTCCACTTTATGTTGCAATTTTCTGATTGAATCAAGAAAAAAGTAGTCATACGAGTATTACCTCTTTCCAGTACTGAGTATAAAAATAAGAAGGTGTGGTATAATTGCCAGTGAGACAACACTCTACTAGAGACCAAATGACATAGAAGTTAACAATTATATGTCAACGTTTTATGGTCTTCGACAATGAGCAAAACCCATACCGCATAGTCAGCTATAAAAGGCCTCGAAATGACAAATGTAAAACAATTCATTCGAGAAAAACTGAGACATGAATAAAGGTGCGATGAGGAAGATTTTTAGTTTGCCAATAGAATTCGAGGGACTATTAGACATAAAAGGGAGATATTTTGTATAATTCGATGAGACAGCAATCCCAAAACAATTCATACCACTTACATCATTTACTTTTAACTATGTGTGTTAAAATTTACTGTATGTCGAGCTCTAGATCACACATGAGTCCAAAAGTCAAGAGAGCTTATTCACCAGGTTGACAAGACAAATTACAATATTGGAACGGGGAAAACATGATGATAGCTGGCTATTAAATATCAACATCTACACAAAATCCCAACACATCAACAAAAAAGAATAAAAAAATCATAATCAAGGACCACAATTGACGAGGCATCTGATTTAGGACAGACACATAGGGGTTATTTGTTCTTTTCCTGATATCTCTGTTGTCCACACTTAATTTCGATCAGCATAACTTGTAACGTATATAAAATACATTACAATATAATAAGTAAAGGGAAAAAATTTGACTTTTTAATTACATTTTGAAGTATATAACAAACAAAAAAACAAAAAAACCAACAACAAAAAAACCGGCGAGTATACAGGCAAAGTACCACATAAAAGAATGTTCTCGGTTACTGGAAACAAGCTCAAAGAACTGAACCTCCTGATAAATGAAATCATACTGTCATACGTACCCTATGCTATCATGGCGCTGCCTTCATGAAGCCGTAGAGTTCATAAAGCAACTTCACAAACAGTCCAAAATTGCGATCTTGTGCAATGTTCAGAAAAAAATAAGTCTTGTTGCAAAATATGAAATATTAAATTGATGTTCATTAAAAAAAGGAAGTTGTTAGTTTGTAAATCATATATTGCATAAAATGATAAATGATTGTGTTTTTTTTTTATTTTGTTTGTTTGTATTTTGGGGGGTTTTGTTTGTTTTATTTATTTGTTTGTTTGTTTTGTTGTTTTTTTTTTGGGTGGGTGGGTTTGTTTGTTTGTTTTGTGTTGTTGTTTTTTTTGGGGTGAAGACACTGTGTTGACCACTAGATGTATCATTGTTTTAGTGTTGTTGATTTTCAACCTAACTGATTTATTTACTGTTCATATACAGAAATGAGGAAATTAGGTGACCAAATCTTTTGAACTTTGAACACAATATCACGGATCATGAAATACAGGTCAAGTTTGATTTTGACGAGTATGACATTTATTAATGAAACATTTCCCTAAATTACCTGAAAATATTGATTTTTGGGTTGTTTCCAGGTGATATTGAAAGTACCATTTGATGAAATTTTCAACATATAATTATGAAACATAAAAGACGGGTCATATTTAATTTGAATTTGGGTTGTGTCATTTACCATTTACGAGTTTGTCTGTTAGCAGGGTAAATGCGTGATACCTAAATTCAAATTTAAATTTCAATGTTTTAAGCTTGATTTATCTACCGATGTATGTCACTGTTATTATCAATTCAATAATAGCGATTAAAGAGTCTGTCAAATATATACAATCTTCCTTTATTTTAATTGGCACCACTGATGACTTCACCATTTAGTCAAGGATTTGTAATCTAAAAACAAATCCTTGATGATTTAGTTGAATATATGATAAAGACCGGGGATGAACTAGAAAATTCCCTACAACAATTAAGCCTATTTGGATATGGGTGGTCCTAAGATAGATAAGAAATTGATTAAACAGCTGATGATGATAATGTAAACAATAACACATGTTGAAATGGACAGGAAATGTATGTAAATAAAATAACTTCCTGTACACATTATTTACATGATTAATATCCAGATTAAATATACAGAATGAAAAATAACAATTAAATAAATCCACTTTCTTATATTTTTTTTTTTTATATTATTCCAAAATTTTGATGTAGAATTTTATAGTTTTTGAAAACTGTCTTGTAAATCAAAAATGTGGTCACAGATAATGGAGTTTATTTGTCTTTTCCATATATTGTTCCTATAAGAGTAAGATGGAGCTTTGTAATTTTTCTTTCCTTTCATGCTTCTTGGTGCATTTCTCCTTTCAGGATTCCAAATAGATGTAAACATGGTAAAGACTCTGTCCACATTTTCATTCCAGTGACAGACTGCTAAACAGGCTCGTGTGTGATAATTTGCATCACTTAACACAATTCTCTTGTCCTGAAACATTTTCATTGTTTTGTTAAAACTCTCTACATGTGATGTATCACGTGCAAGAACAAAATGATCTGGACTTACGAAAATTACAGATTTATGGATCACACCAAGAAGTAGTTTTTCTGCTATAGGTTTAGTGAGGACTATCCTTTTGGGTTCATAATTTAAATCTCTTTTGCATCTTGAGTCTGGGTGACATTTAGTATGGTTATTTTTGCAATGTTCCACAACATTAAGCAATATGTCCTTCAGCTCTTCGGGATTTTTTTTCGCAATTACGAATTGCCCAATGAAAGTGGGTGGCTACTGATTCTACCTTGTCCTCAAGCTGGTCTGACCATGATTTATCTCTTAAATATTTTGGTCCAGAGGATACTTTTTTCATGGCACTTTTCACTGCTTTTATTCCATGCCATGAATCATTCTGGTTTACTACATCAGAATCACGTACAGACTTATTAAAACTCATGTTCCTGTCATATGAATGAATACCCACTTTTACATCATTATCATCTAAGTACTGGTATATTCTTTAAGTTCCAAGTTTCTCGTGTCTCTGTAGTACAAAATCGTCTGCTTTAGTAACATGTTCACATTTCAGTACCTTGTGCATTTTCTCTTCTATGGCTACAACACTTGTATCCTTAGCTTTTTTCTCCAGCCATGGCGGGCATCAGTCATAATGTCAATACTTGTCAAGTCTTCATACATGCCAACTTCTTCCATCAATGCTGTCTCAATGCTGCCACTGTACTCCTCATCTACAAACTGTTTATATTTATTAAAAATGTAACTTTGTTTAGACTTGTTGATAAGTCCAATATTGGCCCCCTGTGCAAATATGTTGTAATGTACCGGTAACATTCCACTGCATTCATATCCGTGGAAGATTCTTGGATTAACCATATATTCTCTATTTGACAAATACGGAGATGATGACCAAAGTACAGAATGATGCTTACCCTTTGTCACATGTTAATCTAATCGCTGCTACATTTCCTTATTGAGTTAGTTTTTTAACTTTAAAGTGACCTGTACAAAACGATGAATGATTTTCTGAAACACTGATCAATTTCTGTAATGAAGTTTCACCTGTCACAAAAAGTTGCTGATCTATGAGGCGCCGTTTTACTATTTATTACTTATTTTCTGATATCAAAAATTATTTTCTGATATCAAGAATTCTATTTTTGATATCAGAAAATCGATTTCTTGATATAAAAATAAAGATGATTTTCTGATATCAAAATTGAATTCCTGATATCAAAATTCATTTTTGATATCAGGAAATCGATTTTGATATCAGAAATTGAATTTTGATATCAGAAAATATTTTTTTTATTTTGATATCAAAAATGATTTTGTGATATCAAAATTGAATTCTTGATATCAAAAATCATTTTTGATATCAGAAAATAAGAAATAAATGAATGAAGACTCCTGTGTGTCAATAAAGCATCAAAGCTCACCCATGAGCCCAAACATCAGGAAATATGTGAAATAATGTTTCCGGTAAACCAATTGTTTTATTATGTGGAGTACCGCTACACGATATTGGTCATTTTATTGATGACAAAGGGTCCATTGTTACAAAACAAAATACACTTCAAGTTTTATAAACATGATTTAGGCTTCAAAGTCTCTAGTATAGAAAACTGCAATTTAATAACAATATTTGAAGCAAAAAAATGTACACTAATCTTCAGTTTGACGAAACTAAACGAGTACTCAGTCTGAATTACCTCGATCCAACTAAGTACGAAATTCAAGTCCCATGCACTTCAAGATAATATATTGAAGGTTTTGAAATTATTCTAAAATATAACATATTTACTTTTAATGCGTCGAACAATCCCAATCGGAGGAATAAGTCGATCCAAGAATTTACTAAATACTGGAAAATGTTTAACAAAACTTGACTTATCGAAAAAATATTGATGTGTTCAAGATTTAGATACGATGGCTGGATGATATATTCAGGTTCAACTGACGTAATACACGATCTTTTCGCCTTACATATCTAATACAATGCATGTACCCACCTAAATTGTACATACCAATTTTCTCAAAATGAATTGTAACTTTCTTGACAGTCGTGATCAGTCGTTTAATACAAAGACAAACGCTTCCAAAATGAAGGTATTTTAGAAATGAAAACGTACATCAAGCCTACTGAAACTTTTCAATACTGCACAGAAAAGGCTCATATAGAATAACTGTATTTAAAGGATATTTTTCAAGGCCATAGGCGGATCCAGGGGGGGCCGGCCCCACCTATCATGGGAAAAATTTGGTTGATTATATAGGGAATCACTGAAGCATGACTGTAGTGGGCCCTTTTTATGGCAGTCAGTGGGCCCCTATTTTAAAAGTTCAGGATCCGCCACTGAAGGCGCGGTACATAAGAAGTACTAGCAGTCTTTCAAAAACGTCTCGTTAAAAGACAAAATAGACGAAGTATTTAAAATTACAAGAAATGCATTTTTTTATTTGTTGTAATTGGCTTTGAACTAGCTGTCAGTAACTGAGAGTACTCTCACATCTATACTTTGTGTCTTTTTGTTGTGGTTACCCTGCCACGTCCGGTCTGTGTTTTTGTTAGCTGTTTTTCTTCTTTGTATCGATCTGATGAGTAAAGACCTTTTCAAATGATTTTTATAGTTTGTTCTTACATTATGTTGTGATGTAACCCTGGACAGTGTCCCAGGCCGCCACATTCTTTATGTGTCTGTCCCACGTCAGAAGCCTGTAGTTCAGTAATTGTCGTTGGTTCATGTCTGTCATATTTGTTTTTCGTAATATGTTTTGTTATAAATTAGGCCGTTAGCTTTCTAAATTGAATTGTTTCATATTTTTCATGTCGGGGCATTTTATAGCCGACTTTACGGTATTGGGTTTTCTCATTGTTGAAGGCCGAACGATTGCCTATAATTTCTTACATCCACTTCATTTGAACTTTGGTGGATAGTTGTTTGATTGGCAATAATACCACATCTCCTGATTTGTATACTAATCAGAACTGACTTACTAAATTCGCAACATAAACAACGGGGCAAAAATTAAAACAATATTACCAAATACTGGGGCTTAATTTCAAAAAACTACTAGTAGCTGCACAAATCTGTTTCAAAGGAAACCAATAATTGCTTATAAAAGAAGCGGGAACTTATAATTGTTGACTATAAACATTAAAATAATTAATATGTGAAAAACACAAACATACAAAACTTCTTATGACTGATGAAGCCGAACTCTTGAGATATTCTTTCCTTAAACAAGACCGAAACACTAGACCTAATGTTATGGCTCATGGGTGAGCTCGGATGCTTTTATTGACACACAGGGGACAATCATTGATATTTTTCTTATTTTCTGATATCAAAAAATCATTTCTTGATATCAAGAATTCGAATTTTTGATATCAAGAATTCGAATTTTTGATATCAAAAATAATTTTTGATATCAGAAAATGTATTTCTTGATATCAAATAATCGTCAGTATTATTTGATATCAGAAAATCTATTTTTGATATCATAAAATGGATTTCTTGATATCAAAAATGATTTTCTGATATCAAAATCGAATTATTGATATCAAGAAATAAAGATTATTTTCTGATATCAAGAAATCGAATTCCTGATATCAAAAAAGGGATTTCTTGATATCAAAAATTGAATTCCTGATATCAAGAAATATTTTTGATATCAAAAAATCAATTTCTGATATCAGAATTCAATTTTTGATATCAAGAAATATTTTTGATATCAGAAAATGAGGAATAAATAGTAAAACGGCGCCTCATACTGATCAACATCATTTTTCTCCACCTGAATATATGTGTTTAAATTCATATTTTCCATTTTGGTCTCAGAGTCGTCCAGACCGTGAGTAGAAATAAGTTCATCCAGTACCTTCTCCAAAATGTTAGCATTATTGACAGGGTGATTCATCTCTTGGACTATGATACTTCGGACATGTTGTAATTTATCCAATACAGATTTTTCTTACTATCATCACCAGGTATAGAAATTATGAAACAATGAGGTCTTTTAGATTCTTTTTCCATCATTTAGGTATTAACAATTTGCACAAAATGGACCTAAGTATAAGAGAGAAACTCGATACCTACACGATGTATGAGCCTGTATCTAAGGATATCAACAGGAGTTCTGTAATCACGTAGAAATGATCTAACTTGCTCATTGAAATATTTTTATTTTTCTTTTGGAATAGTTTTCTTTATTTCTTTAAATACAAAGAAGAAATCAATGATATGAATTACTTTAAGAAAATAATAGAATTAATTAATTTATCCTGTACTGACCCCTAAGTAAATGCTACATAAAACTAACCAGGGATCACAGCAGGACAACACCTAGTATTTGTCTTTTAATTTGCTTGATTAACTTCTTCATACAAAAGTTATAGATAAAACTCTAATTTTTATTATGTTTGTGGAATCTCATCTGTTCTACACACAAAATAAATAAAATAAATAGAATGTCTTAGGAATTCCTCCATGCCATGTGATAGAACATGATACTGTCCATAAATCTTAGATAACAATTTTGGAGGGAAAGTTGTTTTTACACTAGTTTCTACATAGAAGTGCATGTGGTCATCTCTGCAATTATGTCAACTCGTATCATCTATGTCAAAGATTTGAATTTTGTGTTGAATAGTTTAATAATGAACAATAGAAATACAATTTTCTGAAATTCTTATAAAAAAACCTAGTAAAACACAATAACTATCTTCGGATTCGGGCACCTGTTCATTTAAATTTCCCGCCATATAAACTAAATGTTGCAAAATAAATTTACTAAAAGTAGCGTCTACGTACTAATTTGCTTTAATAATAACCAAATAAATCATAATATCGAAATTATCGAAACAATTTAAATATATATATATATATAATAGATTTAATGCAACAAAATTATAGTAAGTCGTAAAATAAAACAAAGTTTTGCGACAGACGCCATCTTGGTTGCTAATACACATAAAAAAAGTTTCAGATTTAAAAAATGGTAAAGAAACAGTTCTTGCAAATTTTATATATTTTTTACAATGTTAAAGACTAAAACCTGAAAATATCCTCATCTTATGTAACTGATATTCAAAATATCTAGAGCCAAACAAACTTTGTGTAAAAGATATAAAAAATGTAATTCACATATATATACATACACATCATAGAAGAATCTGTTGTGTAATGCAGTGCTGTCAAGTCTAATGCAATTTGCGTAAGACTCACACACTTTCATGCTTATTGGGCGGCATTTTCCTTTGAACTATTGTTTTTTTCTCTTTGATCTTTACAATTTTTGCAGAATCTCACGTGAGAGCATTTGCTTCATGAGCTTGACACTGTCAGCCCTAGTAATGATGTTTGTTACAGGCCAGTAGCCAGGAATTTTGAAGGGGTGTTTGATACATTCATACTCAACTTTAACAGTTACAATTAAAACAGAACGTCGACGCTTATTTGTTTTCAAGGGGGGTTCATACGAACCCCCCTCCCCTGGCTACTTATGTGTGTTAGTTTGAAATTTACCATTTAACCCTGGTGGCCATAAACAATTGAATTTGTGACCGGTGTTACATGATGAGTTCCTTGCGGTTTTTGTTTTTGAACTAGTGGATTTTTCACGTTTGATTTACTTGCTTATGTTTATTTGTGTTTGTACGTATGCGCCGACTCTAGTTGCATTTTTATCAATTTGACACTGTGAACAGGGTGAATGATAATTGAAAACGTGAGATGGAAATGAAAAACGGGTTGCAGGATTTTGAAAATAACCCTTTTCCACCCGCTTTTCTGCAATTAGATATACAAATTTGCAGGCTCCTTTGTTGTAATCAGATACATACGTTTGCTTGAAACCATATTGTTTCTTTACTCTATTTTATGAAAAAGATCTTGGAAAGAGTTCCATATGGCACTCCCAGAGAATATGTTATTTTGTTTGTTTACAATTGTCGGGTGCCATATTAAAATCTTTCAGATATAAAACCCTACATACATTTGTATGTGTCTGTCCCAACTCAGGAGCTTGTAATTTTTTTGCTGTTTCTCATATTTGTTTTGCTTAGTGTTGTGTAAATTGTTACACCACTGTCCCAGGTTAGGGAGGGTTGGCACCTTCAAACATGTTTAACCCGCCAGATTCTTTATGTGTCTGTCCCATGTCAGGAGTCTGTATTTCAGTGGTTGTCATTAGTTTATGTCTGTCATATTTGTTTTTCGTAAATTGTTTTGTTATAATTTAAGGCATTAGTTTCCTCAATTGTATTGTTTCATTTTTTCATGTTGGGGTCCTTTATACCTGACTATACAGTATGGGTTTTTCTCATTGTTGAAGGCTGTACGGTTGCCTATAATTGCTTACATCCGCTTCATTTGAACTTTAGTGGAAAGTTGTCTCATTGGCAATCATACCATATCTCTTTCTATTGATATTGACTAGCAAATAAAGTTGAAAACCATGCTACTGAAATTCATACAAGTGTCAGTTTTTGTTTGAAGTGTGTTATTTATTACAAGATATTTTTTGATATACACATATTGAGTTTTAAATGAACCAACCTAAAAATTTCACTTTTTTTATTTTTACAATTTTAATATTCATAAATTCCTCATTTTAACAAAACAATAGACAACTTTCGAGTTCGATGCATTTCCGTCAAAAACTTTGGTTTTAGTGAACATCATTCGTGCGTTTAGGGGCGTCGTCACTTCCGTTCCAATGTTGAGCAAGTGGTTGGAGAACTATGATGCTATATTGCACGAATTATTCGGCAAATTGATTTCTCATAATTGACAATCAGTGCTGCTGTCATTAGGGAATTGTGATTAAGTACCTACGGAACAAACATTATTTCTAGTTTATCCTGCACAATGACGATCACTAAGACGCTTGGTGAACGTTAATAGTGCAGGGATACAGGCGATCCCCTCTATCTGGTAAATGACGTCATAAAGGCGCGCATAATTGACGAGTTTTTTCCGGTGAAGGATGAACTCGAAAGTGGTCTATTGAAATTTGCTTTTTGGAAGGCCAATTTTGACTATAATGAACCCCTCTTTCAAAGATTATCAAAATATATTGCAAATTAACCATTTTCCTTTCCATTTAGTCCAGTTTTATCACAATTCGATCCAAATCTGTAAGCTTTGCAATTGACACTTATCATATGAGACTTATGTTTAAGTTGAAATTAACGCAAGTTGAATTGTTTTAGTAACATGCAGTCAAATGTTAGAGGAATACCTCAAAAAGGGTGTTTTAAAAAAGAAATATTCTAGAAAGAGACCTAATATGACCTAGTAATCATAATTTTGCTAGGCCAAAACTTTATTTTCATGTTTAAAGAATAAGACTACATATTTCATATCTGACCTCAACTCTTTATTGCCAGGGGAAAAAAGAAAAGGTAAGCCCCTTTAGTTAACAAGGGATGTCATGACACCATCCCCTTTAGGTGTGCAAGGGAAGGAGGATGGTGAATCTTTCCTTTCAGAATTGATATCTTTTAGTTAATTAGTTTACACTTGTTTCAAATGTTTGATATTAAAATTTTCATTTTTTTATTGTGTCTTGGTTAGAAATTGTTTTTCTTCAGATTTCTTTAGTTTGTTGATTTAATTATTTAGACATTTAATTTCAATATAAACATCAATTTTGTTTTGCTATTGATCCAGATAAGCTTTTCTATAAGAAAAGAAACTTTTGACTATTAACGTGAAAATATATGGAAGGTTGTAGCATTTCAATTGTAATATTAATACAATTTTAACAGATATATTTTTAAATAAAAAGGCATTGTGACGATTGATTACATAAAATTGTTTGTGGGAAAAGCTACAATTATATTTAAGAATAGATATATATGTTTAAGAATTTTTATTTTGTGATATACAATATACATGTAGCTTAGGAAAAATATTGTTGACTAATTATATGTCCATTTTATGTTTAGCTATTTTTGAATTTCTTAGTCTATATTTAGTCATGATAAGATTTTTGAAATATTTCCAGCTCAGATAATGATAGTACCATGAAGAAAGAAATTCAAAGAATGAAAAAAGTTTTTGGGGTTGCAGATAATTGTAAGCTATTATCATTATAGCATAGTATAAGGCAAGTAGGGAAACAGGGTACCAATTGTATGCTGGTCACTCATACAGGTATTCAAACGAGATTGTTTAACTTAACTTAAAATTCTATCCATTGAATAATAAAGTAATTATCTTTTTCCTTGTAGCCACCAAAGTCAGCCCAAGGGAAACCAAAGCTCAGTAAAGCTGAGAAAGAAAAGTTAAAAGCTGAGGAAGAAGCAAGGAGAGCTGAAGAAGAGGGTAGGTCAATGTGTTTGTATATGTTGGTTCACCACAAATTTCCTTTCATTTACTACGTGTTGGGATTCATTGCAGAGTGGTATCCTCAATTGCAAGACGTATGGGATTTTTATACCCTCACTTTAGGAGTGGGGTTATATTGCAAACACCTTTTCTGTTTGTCCAACAATCATTTTAATTACACTTTCTCAGAAACTAAAAAAAGGTTAACTTCATATTTGGTTACCAGCTTAACAGTGATGTGTTGTAATACTAATATGTAAACACTGTTCAGATCGGTCATATACCTATGTCATTTGTCAATACTTTATAGTTTTCAATATGTTGAATTGAATTTTAAAATTCGTCCTCACACATTTCTCCAATACAACTAAAAAGAATGACTTCATATTTGGTCAACAGTGATGAGTTTTATGGTGTGTGTGCTTTTCCAATCTTTTAGACACCTACTTCCTGATTTGCAGTACTTTGAATTATGAGAGGGGGTTTGCTTAGCACTACATTGCATGCATTCTTGTTTTAAATTCTGCTTATAAATTCCAAGTACAAGCTGGTTGACTTGAAGTTGTTGTAAAAGCTGGGGTTAAATGTCTTCCTATCAACTTACACCTATTATAAATATGAGTTAAAATCTGATTCTTAGCATGTTATAAAACTTTTAGGCTGGAAACATGTATATTTGTATTACAGTAACATCTGAATATGGTTGAAAATTTATCACTTGACATTAATCATTCAAACTTTTTACACCCTCCCAATAATTAGTATTATTCAACAAGATAGTGATAATTGATACAAACACCCCTTCCCCCTCCCTTAAAAAAAAACAACAACAAAAGGCATAAAATTTATGTCAACAAATTTGCCCTCCCAATGCATATTAATTGTACATTCATATTGGAAAAAACTATGAAAGAAACTCTGAAGAGACCAGTAATTAGACAATATTCAGCATGCTGTGAAAAAGGTCTATATTGAACTGACCTTACCTATAATTAGACCATTTACAGCATGCTGAAGAAAAAGGACAATGAATGATTCACATTCTTTCATCTATTTAATTTATTTGTTAATTAATCAGGACAACCAGATTCTGGACGTAAAAAATCTCTCAAAGGTAACTTACTCATGTTGAAGGCCTCAGTGTTCAAATAATAAAACAATATTTGTGCTTGTTAATTTTATATCTCCTTATGACAAGAATCATTTCACATACAACTTTCTTTTAGAAACTAGAAAGTTTTTAAATTGAACATTTTAGTCTCCTTTGAATGGTATCTTATTTTATTGATCATGGATTTTATAAAAGATTTAATTACCATAAATTTAGATGAATATTTTGTAATGAGTCCTGTTTTATTTATTTTTAAAAAATATTAAAGTATACAAACTGTTTATTGATTTACTTCTTTTCTACCAATAATTTTCTGACTCGATGTCTACACAACACAGTACCACAGCTTTAAAACAAAACAAGAGACATAAAAACTACAGTAACTAGAAATATAGCTACGCGACGCGACTGATTGTATGAATCATTTCACCAAGCTGTCCACACGCGTTACCCTGGTGCTATCCAAAAATCCTCGAGAGAACACTGGGCCTTAGTTTTAGTTATCTTAATTCTAATTCTCAAACGTAAAATATCTCATGTAAAAATCCTTAGTGTTAGTTATTTAAATTCTTGGTCTTAAAGGTACAAGAATCATTGGTTAATTGTCTGTGGATGGGTATTTAAATTCTTATAACATAGATATTAGATTCTTTTAAGTTCCTGTGTTTAATTCAACATTTGTGGGCAAGGCAGTTTTTCTTTAATGATGTATTTTTATCTGTAGATTATAAGTCTATGATTCTTTATCAAGAGAATTTAAAGGCTTTGGTAATTAAACCATAAAAATGATATTCAGTAAATACTTATGGGGACAATCTATTTAGTAAGTTAAGATTGTATTTTCAATACAGATGGTCAGTAAACATGTAAAACATTGAGGAGAAAGTATAACTGTGATTCTCAAAACACTAGTCTTATCACTGTTGAATAAATCAGAAATACCATCAACTAATGACTATCTATCCGACCTTAGATTTAACAAGAGAAATGTAAATCCTCTAGGTACATTTCTATCACCGACAATATGCAAATGTCTTAAAACGATAATACAATTCTATATTAGTGGCACTAATTGATATGTGTCGGTAAACTAGACCCAATGTAGAATTGACCTAACTGATGAGAACTGATAGATAATTATATTAACTTTAATTAATATGTGTCGGTAAACTAGACCCAATGTAGAACTGACCTAACTGATGAGAACTGGTAGGTAATTATATTAACATTTTATGTTATGTAGTCTGTATGCAAAGAGAAACAATGAATTCTCTATGATTTCTAATAAATAAGTTATTTCTCACTAATCCAAGTCACCTATTGCTCTTAGTTATGCACATGGTGATAGATATCAGAATTGAAAATGTTTACTTTATTGTCTTTAGACCATAGTTCTTGTGGCTTGCTGTATATGAAAATTTGTACAGTATTGTTCCATGTTTTGCAATTTTAAATAAATTATTTCCTTTTAAAATCAGTTTCCACTTATAGTTTAGATCTTTGTGATGTTGTAAATAAAATGATTCACTGTTGGTTGTAAATGAATAGTTTGAGGTAAAGTGTGTGTTGATTAACACTTATTTTATACACATGTATAACAATTCAATATTAGCATTTTATTGTGCCCTCATATAAATAAGGCTTTCCCAAAGTCATCAAAGTCATTGAAACCCTAAAATAATAATGAAATATTTTAGTATTATTGAGTACTGCAGTTACACTTTGCACTTAAAAATTCTTTTTGTAAAAGTTTTTATTATTTTATTAAAGAGGAAAACAGAAAGAAAGCATTAGAAGAAGAAAAAGAGAGAAAAATTAGACAAAAGGAACAGGAAGCAGAAAGAAAACAACAGGAAAATGAGGTAAATACATATTTAATACACGTATTCTTAAAAATATAAACATTGTATGGAGCTGCACCAATGCAGACATTACCATAGTCAATAGAAAAAAGACTAACAACAATCAACAAAACTCCTCACAGAAACTAAAGATTGAGTATCAACAAAACTCCTCACAGAAACTAAAGATTGAGTATCAACAAAACTCCTCACAGAAACTAAAGATTGAGCATCAACAAAACTCCTCACAGAAACTAAAGATTGAGTATCAACAAAACTCCTCACAGAAACTAAAGATTGAGCATCCTCACAGAAACTAAAGATTGAACACAAAACACAGTATCTCCAGAATATTCACTTCCTGCTGTGCTGGCTCATTGGTCATGTTACTTATGAAAAGAAAAATCGGACCAAAAGTTGAATGTAGTCATGTCATAACAGATCTTATTAACAATCAATTGAATCTTGTGTAGAAATTCCAGTAGGGAATATCTAAAAATGGTTTAATTACTGCAACCAAATAAAATAAAAGATAAAAATGAAAGAAACAAATACAAGTATAACAGCTTATTGATGTTGAAAGTTTAGAAATTCAGACAAATCTGTGAGTTTTTATATTTATCTTTGAAAAATACAATTTTTAGTAATAGATTGTTACTTGAAGCAAAAAAGCTTCTATGGTTCAAATCAACTTAAGGAACAAATACATGTTTTGTTTGATAACACTATAACATTTAATGATTTTTGTCCTTTCAGGAAAAGAAAACAAGAAAGATAGAGATGACACAACTAGATCAGTTACAAGAGGCTAACAGGGAAGCTTTACATAACTTACATGATGAACGGAGAAAGAAAGCTAAGGTAACCAAGTCATTGCCATTTTTATGCCAAAACCAAAAAATGTGGTTAAATCTATCCAAGTCATGGTCTAGTACAGATGATGGTTTGTACAACCTAGACAAGTTATCTTGCTTATCTTGTTTACTTAACATTTGAATTTAATTTGGTTAAATTTGTGCAATAAACCATAAGTTGGCCTTTTACACAAATGTTGCTGCTTCCTAAAAACAATTTTGCACAATGATATTTTTAAAAGCGCATTTTATGTGATTGAAACACATGCCAAAAAAAAAAACCTGCAAGAAAGCTTCCACCTTTACAGTCGATCTTCTAGTTTAATAATTTCATCTTTTTGTACAATTGTGTTCCTGATCAATGTGCAAATATAAAATTCAGGGACGCATGGTTTCATCATAAATTTCTGTGTTCAGATATATAAAGTTTGATCTGTCTTGAAACCCTACTGTTCGAGGAAAGTCTAAAAAATGAATCAATCTTTGTTCAGAGATAATTTAACTGTCATTATTGTAAATTTCAGTGGGCCAGGTATATGAGATGTGATGGGTCCCCAGATCCCACTGTTCCAGGAGAAATTAACACCTATATCAATCTGAGACTGGAGGATAATGAGGTTGATTCTATAGAACAAGTCCTGAAGAAATGTGAATTAGATAGCTCTGTATGTATTTACAGTATTTACTTAAAAGTTACAAAACTTGTTTGACTTATAAATAAATCACCAGATATTCTTACAATATTTTATACGTATGTATGCAAGAATTGGGTACACTATGATGGTGGATTGATATGCTGACCAAAGTGTCAAGGAACTTCATATTTAAAGCTGCATTCTGTCAAAACTTTTACAAGCCAAAGAACTATTATTAGCTTATGAGAGTATATCATCATTATTAGTTTGAATTCTCATTCACAGTGACCATAGTTGTTGTAACTAAGTGTCAAAGTTGTTGCTTACAATACTTTTATGTTAGACCTCAGATGAATTTTTATTTTTTCGCAAAGTTTATTGTATTTGATGCTTTATTAACCCAGTTGTTAACCAAAACAATATAATTTCTTTTTAAGCTGATAAATGAACTAGAATTTTTGTTAGAAGACACACCAAAGGAAGAACTTACAGATAGAGATAGGGAGAATTATAAACAGGTATTATTTGTAGTTGTGTAAGAAATTTGAATAAAAGGAAATATGGCATTTATGTAAATAAGACAGCAATTATTTATTTTCATAGTGTATAGTTAGGCGTGTAAAATGTTAGGCTTCCAACTGCAGAAAGGGGAAGATTATAAACTGACAAACTTCAAAGTTCTAGATAGTTGATAAAGATTTTCTATAGAGGTAACCGTTTAAGTATGGCTTCAGACATTTAAAAAAATCCTTAAGTTTAACTTACATGTATCACAATGGTTTCTAATCAAATGAACTTAGTACGATGTTCTCTATGATATGATCTTTCTAATTTTAATGCCAAATTAGAGTTTTGACACCAATTTCACGGTCCACTGAACATAGAAAATGGGAGTGGGCAGGTAAAGTTTTGGTTAAGGTAGTTTTGATGACGGTGAAGTCTGATCAACTTGAAACTTAGTACACATGTTCCTATAATATGATCTTTCTAATTTTAATGCCAAATTAGAGTTTTGACCCCAATTTCACAGTCCACTGAACATAGAAAATGATAGTGTAGGTGGGGCATCCGTGTACTATGGACACATTCTTGTTTTTATTGTTATAAAAATGACAAAATATATATTATTCAATAAAATGTCAATTTTGAGATTATCAGTGATTTATGCAGAGCCTTTGAATGACTGCCATTAGATTAAGAAGCATGAAATTGTAACAGAAATTTACATAATATTTAGAAATAATGTTCAGACTAATTGTATTTTTATATTATCTTTTACTAACAATCTATTTAGACTATGGGAGAATTACAGACTCTTATGAAACTGAAAGTAGATGGGGCAACACTCAGACTTTTACAGGAGGCCACTGATAGAGCAGATCCAGAAACATTTAATTTACAATATGCCATCAAAACTGATGATGTTACTCTTAGTGTGTGGGGTAATCTTAGCAAAATCCTAGGTATATTTATGTAACCTTTTTATTTATTGAATCAATAAATAAATTTCTTCGTTCTAAAAATACAATAAAGCTTCTACATATAAAAATTACATATACATAAAGACCTAGAGAATACTGAAGCAATAGACTGTTTTCATGCTACCGACTTTTGACTCTGAAGTTTAGAATTTTTCAGCAGGTTACCTACTCTGTGGTAGGACATTCTTTTATATGGCCAAGTAAGAGCAACTAAAAAAGTACAAGCTTACAATCTGTGCAATTTGGGGGAACTTTAACATTTTTCAGATGATTTTGTTGTGTATAGAAAACATAAAACTCTTAATATTTTCCTCAAATTGCACCAAGTTTTTACATCACTGATACTACACAAACAAACAAAGATTTGTTTCCTTAGTTTTATTTTTATTTTTTTAAATACAAAATGGTCTAAATTGGTTATTTTTTTTTATGCACTGTAGCCTAATTTGGTCAGTATTATTTCTATTTTTTAAAATACAATGATGGTTTGTACAACCTAGACAAGTTATCTTGCTTATCTTGTTTACTTAACATTTGAATTTAATTTGGTTAAATTTGTGCAATAAACAATAAGTTGGCCTTTTACACAAATGTTGCTGCTTCCTAAAAACAATTTTGCACAATGATATTTTAAAAGCGCATTTTATGTGATTGAAACACATGCCAAAAAAAAACCTGCAAGAAAGCTTCCACCTTTACAGTCGATCTTCTAGTTTAATAATTTCATCTTTTGTACAATTGTGTTCCTGATCAATGTGCAAATATTAAATTCAGGGACGCATGGTTTCATCATAAATTTCTGTGTTCAAATATATAAAGTTTGTTCTGTCTTGAAACCCTACTGTTCGAGGAAAGTCTAAAAATGAATCAATCTTTGTTCAGAGATAATTTAACTGTCATTATTGTAAATTTCAGTGGGCCAGGTATATGAGATGTGATGGGTCCCCAGATCCCACTGTTCCAGGAGAAATTAACACCTATATCAATCTGAGACTGGAGGATAATGAGGTTGATTCTATAGAACAAGTCCTGAAGAAATGTGAATTAGATAGCTCTGTATGTATTTACAGTATTTACTTAAAAGTTACAAAACTTGTTTGACTTATAAATAAATCACCAGATATTCTTACAATATTTTATACGTATGTATGCAAGAATTGGGTACACTATGATGGTGGATTGATATGCTGACCAAAGTGTCAAGGAACTTCATATTTAAAGCTGCATTCTGTCAAAACTTTACAAGCCAAAGAACTATTATTAGCTTATGAGAGTATATCATCATTATTAGTTTGAATTCTCATTCACAGTGACCATAGTTGTTGTAACTAAGTGTCAAAGTTGTTGCTTACAATACTTTTATGTTAGACCTCAGATGAATTTTTATTTTTCAAAGTTTATTGTATTTGATGCTTTATTAACCCAGTTGTTAACCAAAACAATATAATTTCTTTTAAGCTGATAAATGAACTAGAATTTTGTTAGAAGACACACCAAAGGAAGAACTTACAGATAGAGATAGGGAGAATTATAAACAGGTATTATTTGTAGTTGTGTAAGAAATTTGAATAAAAGGAAATATGGCATTTATGTAAATAAGACAGCAATTATTTATTTTCATAGTGTATAGTTAGGCGTGTAAAATGTTAGGCTTCCAACTGCAGAAAGGGAAGATTATAAACTGACAAACTTCAAAGTTCTAGATAGTTGATAAAGATTTTCTATAGAGGTAACCGTTTAAGTATGGCTTCAGACATTTAAAAAAATCCTTAAGTTTAACTTACATGTATCACAATGGTTTCTAATCAAATGAACTTAGTACGATGTTCTCTATGATATGATCTTTCTAATTTTAATGCCAAATTAGAGTTTTGACACCAATTTCACGGTCCACTGAACATAGAAAATGGGAGTGGGCAGGTAAAAGTTTTTGGTTAAGGTAGTTTTTGATGACGGTGAAGTCTGATCAACTTGAAACTTAGTACACATGTTCCCTATGATATGATCTTTCTAATTTTAATGCCAAATTAGAGTTTTGACCCCAATTTCACAGTCCACTGAACATAGAAAATGATAGTGTAGGTGGGGCATCCGTGTACTATGGACACATTCTTGTTTTTATTGTTATAAAAATGACAAAAATATATATTATTCAATAAAATGTCAATTTCGAGATTATCAGTGATTTATGCAGAGCCTTTGAAAGACTGCCATTAGATTAAGAAGCATGAAATTGTAACAGAAATTTACATAATATTTAGAAATAATGTTCAGACTAATTGTATTTTTATATTATCTTTTACTAACAATCTATTTAGACTATGGGAGAATTACAGACTCTTATGAAACTGAAAGTAGATGGGGCAACACTCAGACTTTTACAGGAGGCCACTGATAGAGCAGATCCAGAAACATTTAATTTACAATATGCCATCAAAACTGATGATGTTACTCTTAGTGTGTGGGGTAATCTTAGCAAAATCCTAGGTATATTTATGTAACCTTTTTATTTATTGAATCAATAAATAAATTTCTTCGTTCTAAAAATACAATAAAGCTTCTACATATAAAAATTACATATACATAAAGACCTAGAGAATACTGAAGCAATAGACTGTTTTCATGCTACCGACTTTTGACTCTGAAGTTTAGAATTTTTCAGCAGGTTACCTACTCTGTGGTAGGACATTCTTTTATATGGCCAAGTAAGAGCAACTAAAAAAGTACAAGCTTACAATCTGTGCAATTTGGGGGAACTTTAACATTTTTCAGATGATTTTGTTGTATATAGAAAACATAAAACTCTTAATATTTTCCTCAAATTGCACCAAGTTTTTACATCACTGATACTACACAAACAAACAAAGATTTGTTTCCTTAGTTTTATTTTTATTTTTTTAAATACAAAATGGTCTAAATTGGTTATTTTTTTTTTATGCACTGTAGCCTAATTTGGTCAGTATTATTTCTATTTTTTTAATACACAATGGCTAACAGTTTTAAAAGCCTGAACTATCAACACTGTAGGACTGTTTTTATCTTTTGCAGGATAAAGTCATTTGAATTTACCAAACAAGGACTGACCTTTGAGATACCAAGACAGCAGACATTATCAGACTGTGCTGTCAGAGTATTGGATCCTAAGTATGACCACTATTCTCCTACATGTAAAGTTTCTATCCCAGACAGAAGGTTAAAGAAGTCCCAGTAGTAGCAGGTTAGTGTATATATTATTAGTCTAGAGATACCAAGACAGCAGACATTATCAGACTGCGCTGTCAGAGTATTGGATCCTAAGTATGACCACTATTCTACAATGTCTACAAAAGCTTTTGTCTCATATATTTCTAAAGGTGCAATAGAAATTCTTGGACATTGTACATCCTTCAATGACACAAACAAAATGGCATTAGTTTACTGGGAAAAACTTTTTCATATAGTAATTTATTAAATCAAAGGTTTCAACCAAGGTTTCTGAAGCAAAATCATGTTTCTATGAAAACACTTTTAATGACTTTTTATTGACGGAACCCATTTCGTTTGTTGAAACAGCTTATGTCATTAAAGCAAATAAAGGCAAATCTGCTGGATTTGATATTTTACCTGTTGAAATTTTGCAAAATTATTGCTCAACTTTGTTTTTGTGCCATCTATTCGGTTTTTGCTTAAGGTTAGAAAAGCGCCAGAATTATGGAATAAAATTATTATCCTTCCCATATCTAAAGCAAACATGGCAGATCCGCGCGACCCTTTGTCTTACAGAGGAATTGCATTAGCTTGTGTTTCTATAATCTTTATTGTAATATTTTAAACAAAGGCTAACGCAATGGGTAGATGACAATGACATATTAGTTGACGAACAAAATGGTTTCCGTCAAAATCGAAGCACTATAGATCAATTGTCTTCTCTTACAAACATAACTGATGTAAGGAAAAAGCTTCGTAAATCTACTTTTTGTGCGTTTATTGATTTTAAGAAGGCATATGATACCATAAATAAAAATATACTATGGTCCAAGTTGAATGTGAAAGGTGTTGCAGAAAATTTTTGTGGTGCTATACAATCTATTTATTCAAATGTATTATGTTCAGTACTATTAAACGGCCATTTATCAGAATGGTTTAATGTCAACAGTGGTCTTAAACAAGGATGTCCATTATCACCTATGCTATTTAATCTCTATATAAATGACTTAGTTTCGTTCTTGAAATCATATGAGTGTGGTATTGATATTAATGATGAAAAAGTTTGTGCTTTACTTTATGCTGATGATGTGGTTATACTAGCTAACGATGAAAAAGAATTACAAACTCTGTTAAATGCCTTAGATATATGGTGTGGAGATAATTGTATGACTACTAATTCCAAAAAGTGTAATATTGTGCATTTTGGACACCTTCTGTTAATAAGTCATATGTTGTATTTAAATGTGGGAATGGTATCATTGAATATTCTACTGCTTATACATATTTAGGTTTAGTTTTAAGTGAATTTTAGCTGAGCTCAGTATCTCCAGAATATTCACTTCCTGCTGTGCTGGCTCATTGGTCATGTTGCTTATGAAAAGAAAAATCGGATCAAAAGTTGAATGTAGTCATGTCATAACAGATCTTATTAACAATCAATTAAATCTTGTGTAGAAATTCCAGTAGGAATATCTAAAATGGTTTAATTACTGCAACCAAATAAAATAAAAGATAAAAATGAAAGAAACAAATACAAGTATAACAGCTTATTGATGTTGAAAGTTTAGAAATTCAGACAAATCTGTGAGTTTTATATTTATCTTTGAAAATACAATTTTAGTAATAGATTGTTACTTGAAGCAAAAAGCTTCTATGGTTCAAAGCAACAAGGAACAAATACATGTTTTGTTTGATAACAATATAACATTTAATGATTTTTGTCCTTTCAGGAAAAGAAAACAAGAAAGATAGAGATGACACAACTAGATCAGTTACAAGAGGCTAACAGGAAGCTTTACATAACTTACATGATGAACGGAGAAAGAAAGCTAAGGTAACCAAGTCATTGCCATTTTATACCAAAACCAAAAATGTGGTTAAATCTATCCAAGTCATGGTCTAGTACAGATGATGGTTTGTACAACCTAGACAAGTTATCTTGCTTATCTTGTTTACTTAACATTTGAATTTAATTTGGTTAAATTTGTGCAATAAACCATAAGTTGGCCTTTTACACAAATGTTGCTGCTTCCTAAAAACAATTTTGCACAATGATATTTTTAAAATCACATTTTATGTGATTGAAACACATGCCGAAAAAAAAAAAACCTGCAAGAAAGCTTCCACCTTTACAGTCGACCTTCTAGTTTAATAATTTCATCTTTTTGTACAATTGTGTTCCTGATCAATGTGCAAATATAAAATTCAGGGACGCATGGTTTCATCATAAATTTCTGTGTTCGGATAAATAAAGTTTGATCTGTCTTGAAACCCTACTGTTTGAGGAAAGACTAAAAAATGAATCAGTCTTTGTTCAGAGATATTTAACTGTCATTATTGTAAATTTCAGTGGGCCAGGTATATGAGATGTGATGGGTCCCCAGATCCCACTGTTCCAGGAGAAATTAACACCTATATCAATCTGAGGCTGGAGGATAATGAGGTTGATTCTATAGAACAAGTCCTGAAGAAATGTGAATTAGATAGCTCTGTATGTATTTACAGTATTTACTTAAAAGTTACAAAACTTGTTTGACTTATAAATAAATCACCAGATATTCTTACAATATTTTATACATATGTATGCAAGAATTGGGTACACTTTGATGGTGGTTTGATATGCTGACCAAAGTGTCAAAGAACTTCATATTTAAAGCTGCATTCTGTCAAAACTTTTACAAGCCAAAGAACTATTATTAGCTTATGAGAGTATATCATCATTATTAGTTTGAATTCTCATTCACAGTGACCACAGTTGTTGTAACTAAGTGTCAAAGTTGTTGCTTACAATACTTTTATGTTAGACCTCAGATGAATTTTTATTTTTTCGCAAAGTTTATTGTATTTGATGCTTTATTAACCCAGTTGTTAACCAAAACAATGTAATTTCTTTTAAGCTGATAAATGAACTAGAATTTTGTTAGAAGACACACCAAAGGAAGAACTTACAGATAGAGATAGGGAGAATTATAAACAGGTATTATTTGTAGTTGTGTAAGATATTTGAATAAAAGGAAATATGGTATTTATGTAAATAATTAAGACAGCAATTATTTATTTTCATAGTGTATAGTTAGGCATGTAAAATGTTAGGCTTCCAACTGCAGAAAGGGAAGATTATAAACTGACAAACTTCAAAGTTCTAGATAGTTGATAAAGATTTTCTATAGAGGTAACCATTTAAGTATGGCTTCAGACATTTAAAAAAAATCCTTAAGTTTAACTTACATGTATCACAATGGTTTCTAATCAAATGAACTTAGTACCATGTTCTCTATGATATGATCTTTCTAATTTTAATGCCAAATTAGAGTTTTGACACCAATTTCACGGTCCACTGAACATAGAAAATGATAGTGGGAATGGGCAGGTTAAAGTTTTTGGTCAAGGTAGTTTTTTGATGAAGGTAAAGTCCGATCAACTTGAAACTTAGTACACATGTTTCCTATGATATGATCTTTCTAATTTTAATGCCAAATTAGGGTTTTGACCCAAATTTCACGGTCCACTGAACATAGAAAATGATAGTGTGGGTGGGGCATCCGTGTACTATGGACTCATTCTTGTTTTTATTGTTATAAAAATGACAAAAATATATATTATTCAATAAAATGTCAATTTTGAGATTATCAGTGATTTATGCAGAGCCTTTGAATGACTGCCATTAGATTAAGAAGCATGAAATTGTAACAGAAATTTACATAATATTTAGAAATAATGTTCAGACTAATTGTATTTTTTATATTATCTTTTACTAACAATCTATTTAGACTATGGGAGAATTACAGACTCTTATGAAACTGAAAGTAGATGGGGCAACACTCAGACTTTTACAGGAGGCCACTGATAGAGCAGATCCAGAAACATTTAATTTACAATATGCCATCAAAACTGATGATGTTACTCTTAGTGTGTGGGGTAATCTTAGCAAAAATCCTAGGTATATTTATGTAACCTTTTTTATTTATTGAATCAATAAATAAATTTCTTCGTTCTAAAAAATACAATAAAGCTTCTACATATAAAAAATTACATATACATAAAGACCTAGAGAATACTGAAGCAATAGACTGTTTTCATGCTACCGACTTTTGACTCTGAAGTTTAGAATTTTTCAGCAGGTTACCTACTGTGTGGTAGGACATTCTTTTATATGGCCAAGTAAGAGCAACTAAAAAGTACAAGCTTACAATCTGTGCAATTTGGGGAACTTTAACATTTTCATATGATTTTGTTGTGTATAGAAAACATAAAACTCTTAATATTTTCCTCAAATTGCACTAAGTTTTACATCACTGATACTACACAAACAAATAAAGATTTGTTTCCTTAGTTTTATTTTTATTTTTTTAAATACAAAATGGTCTAAATTGGTTATTTTTTTTTATGCACTGTAGCCTAATTTGGTCAGTATTATTTCTATTTTTTTAATACACAATGGCCTAACAGTTTTAAAAGCCTGAACTATCAACACTGTAAAACTGATCTTTTGCAGGATAAAGTCATTTGAATTTACCAAACAAGGACTGACCTTTGAGATACCAAGACAGCAGACATTATCAGACTGTGCTGTCAGAGTATTGGATCCTAAGTATGACCACTATTCTCCTACATGTAAAAGTTTCTATCCCAGACAGAAGGTTAAAGAAGTCCCAGTAGTAGCAGGTTAGTGTATATATTATTAGTCTAGAGATACCAAGACAGCAGACATTATCAGACTGTGCTGTCAGAGTATTGGATCCTAAGTATGACCACTATTCTACAATGTCTACAAAAAGCTTTTGTCTCATATATTTCTAAAGGTGCAATAGAAATTCTTGGACATTGTACATCCTTCAATGACACAAACAAAATGGCATTAGTTTTACTGCGGAAAAACTTTTTTCATATAGTAATTTATTAAATCAAAAGGTTTCAACCAAGGTTTCTGAAACAAAATCATGTTTCTATGAAAAACACTTTTAATGACTTTTTATTGACGGAACCCATTTCATTTGTTGAAACAGCTTATGTCATTGAAAAGGCAAAGAAAGGCAAATCTGCTGGATTTGATAATTTACCTGTTGAAGTTTTGCAAAATAATTGCTCAACTTTGTTTTTGTACCATCTATTTGATTTTTGCTTTAGGTTCCAAAAAACTCCAGATTTATGGAACAAAATTATTATCAATCCCATACCTAAAGCAAACATGACAGATCTGCGCGACCCCTTGTCTTACAGAGGAATTGCATTAGCTTGTGTTTCTATAAGCTTTATTGTAATATTTTAAACAAAAGGCTAACGCAATGGGTAGATGACAATGACATATTAGTTGACGAACAAAATGGTTTCCGTCAAAATCGAAGCACTATAGATCAATTGTCTTCTCTTACAAACATAACTGATGTAAGGAAAAAGCTTCGTAAATCTACTTTTTGTGCGTTTATTGATTTTAAGAAGGCATATGATACCATAAATAGAAATATACTATGGTCCAAGTTGAATGTGATAGGTGTTGCAGAAAATTTTTGTGGTGCTATACAATCTATTTATTCAAATGTATTATGTTCAGTACTATTAAACGGCCATTTATCAGAATGGTTTAATGTCAACAGTGGTCTTAAAC
This sequence comes from Mytilus coruscus, assembly GCA_017311375.1. Lineage (NCBI taxonomy): Eukaryota > Metazoa > Mollusca > Bivalvia > Mytilida > Mytilidae > Mytilus > Mytilus coruscus. The sequence continues at coordinate 77,072,587 of CM029604.1, forward strand.
AAGGATGTCCATTATCACCTATGCTATTTAATCTCTATATAAATGACCTAGTTTCGTTCTTGAAATCATATGAGTGTGGTATTGATATTAATGATGAAAAAGTTTGTGCTTTACTTTATGCTGATGATGTGGTTATACTAGCAAACGATGAAAAAGAATTACAAACTCTGTTAAATGCATTAGATATATGGTGTGGAGATAATTGTATGACTATTAATTCCAAAAAGTGTAATATTGTGCATTTTAGAACACCTTCTGTTAATAAGTCACATGTTGTATTTAAATGTGGGAATGATATCATTACATATTTAGGTTTAGTTATAAGTGAATTTTTAGATTATAATGTAACTGCTAAAGCTGTTGCAGCTTCTTCAAATAGAGCACTTGGCCTTGTTATAGCTAAGTGCAAAATCTTAGGTGGTGTTACTCATAGTGTCTTTTCAAAATTATATGAGAGTTTGGTGCTTCCAATTGTTGAATATGGTGCTGGTATTTGGGGTTGCAAAACTTTTCTTTTATTAATGCCATACATAATAGAGCTTGCAGATTTTTTCTTGGAGTTGGTAAATATACTCCAAATGCTGCAGTTGCAGGGGATATGGGCTGGATACCTATCTTTCAAAAACAATGGCAATGCTTAATTGGACTATGATGCCGTTTGAACAATATGAGTTCTAATCGGTTAAACAGAAAAGTTTTCATATGGGTAGCCATTATGAGTAAAAAACATAAGTGTATAAAAAATTGGAATTTTTATGTAAGGAAAACATTTTCTGAGTGTAATGCAGAACATTTGTGTATCATTACAGAATATGTTGACAGTACCTCAGTTGTACATACTATTATGTCTAAAATGTTTAGTTTATATGTTGAACAGTGGCAATGCAATTTACGGTCAGAGAAAGCTTTATCTGGTAAAGGTGGAAACAAACTTCAAACATATAATTTATTTAAGAACAGTTATGAAACAGAAACTTATTGTAAAATTCCAATGCCATTTTCGCAAAGGAGTTCTTTTGCCAAATTTCATTGTGGTGTAACCTCTAAGAATCGAAACGGGGAGATTTGCAAAATTACTTTTAGAGGATCGAGTCTGTGATAATTGTAAGAATATTTAGAAGATGAAGCCAATGTTATTTTATCGTGTCCTTTATATGACGATTTTAGAAAAAAAAAATTTGATGAAGCAATACATTTTAATAGTGATTTTATGTCTTTTGATGATAAACAGAAATTAGTGTTTTTATTTACAGATATTAATATGATTTGGTAGCTGTGCCAAAGCATGTTATCTTATTTTAGATAGACGTAGAAATGTTTTATACTGTAAATAATGTTCTTATAAATATGTTTTATAATAGACGAATTTTCTATAATGTTTTTGATGTTATAGTCTCTTATAATTCTGTACAGAATGGCTCTCTTTTATATCTTTATATTTTACACTAAATGTAATGTTGTATTATATATTATTGAGAGATGAGACTTTAATAATAAAATATTGAAATTGGATTAAATGTTTGTGGTATAGTCAAAATATACAGGTCATAGAGATTGTTATTTTTTTAGTGACAATAGAAACAAGAAAAAATTTTATTTTTTTGTAGTCGTCTATTTAAAATTTATTGTTTCTATTAACCTCTAAATTGCTACATATAAATACTGGCATTAAAATGTTTTTTTCACTTTCCATGGTGAGAGCCTTTTATTCTGAAGTAAAGAACCAAGAAACTTTGAATTGAATACAAATGATAATGATATGTTGAAAGTTTGTAATTTCAATTCTGATACTTGATTTATTCAAATTTATTCAAAAAAGTTTTTTTCCTTATTTGTAAAATTTTGATTGGACAAATTCCAGAACCTCCTCCAGATGAACAACAGGAGGAGAAGAAGGAAGAAGAGGAAGAAAAGAAGGAAGAAGAACCAGAACAAGTAGAAAAAGAAGAAACTGTAAGTAATTATCTCCCTTTAGTGAATTATGAATTTTAACACTTTATTTTTCTTTATTCATGATTTCTCTGGCAGTTAAAAAATCAGAAAATTTAGGTATTTAGTAGAAGATATTTTCAGAATATGCGAGATGCATAAAATATTAGTAACTGGAAGTTAAGCAAACAACCGTCATGATGCAATAAATACTTATGATACAAACACAATTATTACATATTTAAACTCTGGAAGGGCCATTCAGATATTAAATTTATGGAAAATAATTCTGCATTTATCCTGCAATGGCAATCAATTTAACTGTCATGGTGACTTCATTGATTTTCTGCATCCAAGAATAATAAAACATCAATGAATATGACCTGATGAATAGCAATTCTAGATCTATTTATTAATTGTATTGATAACATGCAAAAATCAGGTCGGAAGTGATTGTTTTATTCATTGATTTAATTTGTTGACTATATATATATATATATATATAACTCGTCTAAACATCAGCCCAACAATGTTAGATCTGTAAATTTGCTTTTCAGCTGATCTGTAACAATTCCATCTTCATGCCTTATATATCATGTACTGTATTACTAGATTAAAACTGACGAAAAGGTAACACCCGCCACGAAAGCTTAATATTGTGAAGCCTAGGTGGTCGGTGGTCGAGTGGTCAGCGTGTCTGATACAGTGCAGGCGATTGTGTCACGATATCTCAGTAGCATGAGTTCGAATCCGGCGAGGAAGAACAAAAATTTTGAAAGCAAATTTACAGATCTAACATTGTTGGGCTGATGTTTAGACGAGTTGTATATACAGAATATACGCAGCCATGTATCACCATCACTACTGGTGATCCGATGTTGCAGATACATTTCTTAAATGTCAGACCTGCCAACTATCCCAATTTTGGCGGTATCGTCCCGATTTTCATGCCTCAACACGAATCTCGATATCAGGATCATAAAACAAGTCACAACAGGTGTCATAATTTGTTGTTATTATCCGATGGGTCATAATGATCTTCAAAATTAATTACTTGAATCTGTAAATAGCATTGGTCAGTCGGCATTTCAATTTTAATCAATTTATCATATGACCACAATTTGCAACGTTTACTGTAGTTTCATGACAAACGTTATTAACTGAAAGAAGATAAACTGTAATGAACTCATTAGAAAACATCGTTTATCTTGAAATCTGTTAATATTTTTGAAATCAGACGTGTTTCTGTCCAGTTCTGATTTAAAATGGACGACATATTGTATACTTCTACGGTGTATAAGCCTCCGCTGGTAGAAGCACCTTTGAATACCAAGAAAGTAAAATCAAATTTTATCCATTTTCTCATTACTGATAGACTAACTCAAGAACTGTCTCCATCCTTCTTACTTTAGGACATTTAGGTTTAGGTCTTTTCAGTCATGGTGCAAAGATACGAAGGTTTTTGGAGTGGGGAGGAGGGGTTTCTTCATTTTGTATTTTGTATTTTTTAGGCAATTTTTCTCTATTAAGTTATTTTGCCAATTGATAAGTACAAGAAATAAAAGAAAACAAGGCTTATTAGCTCATCATCAATATACCAAAAGAAAAAAGAAGAGATATGGGACTATTTCTAGAGTAAAAAACAGTGCACACAGAAACACCGAAAAAATTGTAATCCTTAAAAATCCGGTTGTGCACTAAAAACCCCATGGGTATTTTCAAAGGTTTGCAGGTCTGAAATGTAGGCATTGCAAAGCTGACATTTAAATGCATGTTATATGCATATGTTTCAACACATATTTTGTAAGCTGAGATAACATTTAAGGAATCTGAACCAAACACTCTGTAGGTTATTATAATTGTGTGTTACTTGTTTTATTTTACCAATATGTATCACTTTGTTTATGCAACACAACACATGTTTTGACTTGAGCAGCAAGAAGCATGTCACTTTTAGAATGATTTGATTGTAATGTTTATATGATTTATTTTCTATTGACAGTTTGTAAGTATACAATGATTCTAGAGCACAGTCAATTATTTATATAGCACTGTAATAGACTTAATTATTCTGCTTAAAATGTCTTTACTCTTGTAATAAACATCATTATCTATCGTTTGAACATGATATGTCTCACTTGACATTTAGTCCTGAAGTGTTTTCCTTCACACTTTTCTCTTACACGTCTGTCCTCAGTTTTAAAAATGCTAGAATTTAGAAAATTTCTGAATTGATCAAATCCTATTCGTCTATACTCAACATCCTTCCCTTAAATAACACCTCAGCCAGTAAGTAATGTGCAAAGCAGCAATGTCTGTCATAATGTAATACATTGAAAATAAACATTCTTACACAGAAAGAAAAAGATAAGCATCAAGTGGGAGAATATTTTTAAATAAGATTTTTTGTAGATGAATTTTTTTTCAAGGGAACTAAAGCCAAACATGCTGTATCAAGGCAATTGGATTGTTTTTTTTTTTTAAATCTTCCCATTTTAAACATCTTTTATTGTAAATGTGGAAATAATAAAGATATTTTTTGTACTGATAATGAAAATAATACAACCAAAGGAAAATAATGTCTGACTTAGAGAATTGATTGCTGTGTAGGACAGTTACCCCCCAACAGACCGACAAAAGGAATATATAATATTTATCAGCTATTCTCCAACTTTTCTGACTTATTTCATTATCCTATGTTAGGAACTCATGCTATTTACAGCACAACAAATATTGTCTAAGCAGCTTTGCTTTAAATATTTTTGGTATATTCCCCGATAATCACTGGGTACAGGAAACAAAGAGTTATTTCCCTTTTTTTTGAATTTGCAAAGCTTTGCATTGTTAATGTGGTGCTTACAACTGTTTGTCCCATGTATCACAAAAAGTGAGTTTTTGATAAAAATTTGCATTCATATTGTGCCAGTTGAAATAGAAACAATTATTTTGTTTCAAAAGATCTACATAGCTTTACATTTGTATTGACCAATTTGGGGATGTAACTAGAAAAAACTATGTATTCATGTTTAGAATTAAAAGTTGCTTATAAAGGGATAAAAAAAATGTGTTCTAGTTACAGGAAGGGTAGCTAATAGAATAAATTGGTTAATGTAAATAAAGTTACAGTACAGTTTTGAATCTGAATTTTTTTGTAACTTTTTTTTAATGAAAATCATTTTTCCAAAAAACTTTGAACACATATCAATTTTTTTCCATAGATTAATTTTAAATTTGATAAAATTTCAAACAAAATTTGCAATTCAGAACATTTTAGATGATATCTTTTCTGGAAATAGAACATAATAATAATCTAGGAAATTTTAAATAGATAATTACTTTTCATTTTGGTTTCATCAATTTAGAATAGAAAAGATTATTTCTAATAAAGATCATATCTTTGTATTACATCTCCTTCTCCTTAAAATCACACTTACCTGTTTGTTAACTTGCACTTCTGCTAAAACAGAACTCTTTCATCTGTACCTACAAACACGCTAAACTGTACTCTCATATCTATACCTACAAATATGCTAAACTGTACTCTCATATCTGTACCTACAAATATGCTAAACTGTACTCTCATATCTGTACCTACAAATATGCTAAACAGAACTAATATAACTATACATACAAACATTCTAAACAATAATTAGTACCTATTACTGTGTAACAATATCTGATTTTATTATAGTGTTAAAGGTAACTTTGAAGAGAGTGTAAATTCTGCCAACTAACTCACAAACATAATAAAGTTCAAAGTTTGTGAGTGAAAGGTTCAGTTCACACATCATTAAACTGTAAGAATTACCTTTTTTACTTATAATTCCAATAGAATTCACAAGAAATTATGTCCAGATCAAGAATTTCATCAACACTTACAGATCTATTTTGTGTATTTAGGACTTCATACTCATGACGTCATGAAACATTTTACATGTTTAAGGTGGTACTTAACACTACAGGGAGATAACTCTGTAAAATCAGCTAAACGTTTTATTTACATTATGTTGTTAAGGGAATATTAAGTTTCTCAATGATCAAAATTAGTGTTTGTCAAACTGCAATATAACCAGTGTATTTTTTCTGATAAAGTGGTTGGTTCAAATTTTTTGAAATTTTTATATTTTTGTCAAAGGGTCAAAGTAAACATTTTGTCAAAATTTTATGAAAATTAAAAGAGCCAAATTAATATAAGTCAAGGTGTTGGGTACCACCTTAAGTATTTTTGGTAGTTATAATGCTTATCAATGAAATAAGACTAAAATGCAACATTGGAATTATATTTCAATAAATAATGTCATATTCTGAATCGTGAACTTCGTGTTTTTAAAATGAGTTATTTCCCTTGCAAAACAAATTATATTTATACAGCTAAGGATTGCATGGATAAGAGCTGCCTATCATTAACCCTTGTTGTTAGCAGAGAATCTGTATTACTCACAGGAAACTCAATAACTTATATTCAATTTTAATTTTAGAACAAGTTCAGGATTCTACAAATGAATTATAAAGTAGAGCAATTTGTTAATCACATAAAATATATTGAATAACTTTATGGTAACCAAAAAAAAGGGGTAAAATGTCAGTTGATTATTGAGATATACATGTATACAATGAAAAAATACATAAAAATCAGTTCTGAGATGACAAAGGGTTAAAAAGGATCCAGATTGTTAATGTGGTGCTTACAACTGTTATATCCTAAAGTCCTTGATCTGGCCTGTATCACACTTATAATTACATATAACAAGTATATCTTTTTTCCATACAAGAATTGAAATAAGACTTATATTTTAAAAGCTAACTAAGACTTTAATATTAGATATTCATTTTATGCAGGATTTAAATGCCTACCTGAAGGGTCTTGACGATGAAAATAAAGAGGAAGAGGAAACTCCAAAGGAGGAAGAGAAAGTGGAAGAGGTGATAGAGGAATATGAAAATCCTAAAACTCCAGGTATAACAACATAAAGGATGTCCATCTGTATGTCATTTTTTGACACATTTTGCATCTTCTTTATACAGTTATTTGTATCCTGAATCACTGTGAAGCTTTGGATATTTTTATTCAACTAGAACAAATTTTAATGGGCTATTGGAATATCTTCAACATAAGTTTTTGGTTTAGTATCATCTAAATTTGCATAATGGTGAACATAGGGATTGTTATCCAGCAGGGGTGGCAATGGATGTGACAGCATAAATTATTTGTATTAAGCTTTATATTTCAGCTATTTCTTGCATACAGAAGCCTTATTATCTGAAGTTTGTCTGACTTAATGTCCATTGTCCTTGACATTATTTCATTGTTCAGTGAACTTCATTAAGTTTTCATAATTAGATCCAATACTATGGGTAATTGGTCAATCATACTTGGTATATAGAATGATTGTAAGATGTAAATCTTATTATATGAAGGTGCATTTGACCTTAACCTCATTTTCATGGTTCAATGGTCAACCTTATAAGTTTTAATGATTAGGTCAGTTTCTCAGAATGATCATAAGGTATACCTGTCAGTCTGACAGAGTTGATCTGACCATTACCTCATCATTGTAAAGTATAAATTCTGTCTGACAGGATTAATATGACCTTGACCTCATTTTCATAACTTATTGGTCAACATTAAGTTTTCATGATAATGTCAGTTTCTAAAATACTGTAAATAATAGGTCAACTATTTTTGGTATATAAAATGTTTGTAAGGTGCACATGTCTGTCTGACATGGTTCATCTTATTGTGATTTCATTTTCATGGATCTTTAAAGAACTTTATGTGTTACTTGTGGTAAGACCTTTGATATGATCTCAAAGACTTTCAACATATATTTCAGTTATATTCGCTAAAGAAGTCAATACATTTCAGCATGTGCCTCTTGTTTTAAATAATCAATTATTGATTGTTTTGTTACAGAGCCAGTAGAATGGGAAGATTTTGAAGAAGATGATGATGTGATTGATTTACGAGCATACAGCATCGTAGGAGGGGTATTCCATTTGGACTTGATGCAACTTCCACCTCAGCCAAAAGTTTGTAATAAATGGACTATCACTAAATGTAAGTAAATTATGTAGATCTAATTATATAATATGTTATAATAAATCTGTAATGTTCTTTGTTATATGCCTTTGGATTTATAATAGATGTATGATCATTTATTTGTTTAGATGACTTTATTGAAATTTTCCTTTAAATGATAACAATTCCAAATTATATTATACCACAAAAACTCTTAATTGTAGTGTTTTGCTAGATGTTTGTACTTTGTATTTTAGAAATCAGAGATATAAAATGTAGACCAATTACCTTAGAATCAGCTGATGACCCCATATTTCAGACAAATTTCAAGTAATGTATAAAAGTTGCATCTGATCAAATGGACCAAACTTGTAAGGAGGAACTGAGTTCTTGAACTACCGTTTAAATTACTTTTTTAACAGTGGTATATTTTTCCCCCAGGATAGAATATAGATATTGTGCACTTTACTCTGGCTTTCTTAGGAGGACCTGAATTTATGTAATACACATAGTTTTTACAGTGATTGACCAATCCTGAAACCACAAGATAATCAGTTATGGTAGTATTATTTTTTTTTCAGTGGTGGATCCACCAGAAATAGAGTACATAGACTATGTAGCTGATTCAGTAGCTACATCTCCTAAGGAGAACCAGAGTTCCGGTAACACCCCTACACAGGCAGAAAAGAGAGATGAAAAACCAGCAATTGGTGTAATGATGAAGTAAGTCTTAGGAAGAAAAGTTATTATCAGTCATTTCACCTTTTCATTTCATTTGACTCTAACCTAATACCATTGTAAATGGAAATCAACATCAGAATATTTTCTTTGATAACAAGAATATCAAAACTTGCTCTGCTCACATGAAAAGTATTTCCACAGAATATGTACAGAATGATGTACAACAAATTAAGACAACAAATCTTAAGGTGGGAATACATTCATCGTTTATAATTCAGAGGTAGCTAGATATATGACTATTCATTATCAAGAAATAATAATTTGAAGATAATATAAAATTTGATTTCAATATAACATGCACTATTTTTTTACATTTTGCATAATTTATTTTACAACTGACTAGAATTTGAGATTAATCATTTACATGTACTAAAATATTTACTGGCAATAATGGAAATTATTTATCCTGTCATATTTTTCATTTTAATCAGATAATTTAGTTACTGTAAATTCAGAAATTATTGTGTGTATTTATTATTGCAATTTTGTCAATTTAGACTAAAATGCGATTTTAATTTTTACGATATTGATGAAAAATCCTGTTTGATGCATATAAAAAATTTCAAAATGCAAGTTTAAATTATTGCGATTATAACCCTGTCGCATTTTTCGCAATAATAAAAACATCGCAATAATTTCTAAATTTACAGTAATTAATGTTCTTCAATTTATTGTTTGCCAGGGTGGGGGTTGGGGTTTGAAAGGTGAAACTTTCAGATTTTAAATCAGTATTTTCTGTTGCTCTGCTGTGCAAACAGTATTCATGGGTAAGAGCAAACACTAGGTTGGCTCAAAGTGAGAATAATGTTTCCAGATAGGATGATATATCTCTCAGTAACCTGTTACCTTGAGAGCTACCAATAGTATCTGATTCTGGTAGCAATACACAAGAGTTTGGTTTCGCATTTTGGCCCTGGTGAATTTTTCAAATATGAAAGTTAATAGAAGTGCAATAGAATTGATTTTTAGACAGCTGAAAAATAATATAGCCTTCCAAGTGGGTTTTTATGAACATCAAGATTGTTTTTGCATGTTTTATAGGCCATTTTCTGTTTGAGAGTATGTATTTTCACATCCATACCTGCCATAGGTCCAGAAATTATTGAAGTGTTTCCCAACAAATATTTTACGCTCCAACTTTTCAATTCCATTTTATGAAAAAATGGGTGAAATGCTTATGATTTTTGTTGAGCCTTCGACTTTTGTCGAAAAAGCGAGACATAGCGATCCTACATTCTGTCGTCGTCGGCGGCGTCCACAAATATTCACTCTGTGGTTAAAGTTTTTGAAATTTTATTAACTTTCTTAAACTATCCTGGATTTCTACCAAACTTGGACAGAAGCTTGTTTATGATCATAAGATAATATCCAAAAGTAAATTTTGTAAAAAAAAAATTCCATTTTTTCCGTATTTTACTTATAAATGGACTTAGTTTTTCTGCCAGTTAACATTACATTCACTCTGTGGTTAAAGTTTTTAAAATTTTAACAACTTTCTTAAACTATCTTGGATTTGTACCAAACTTGGACAGAAGCTTGTTTATGATTAAAAGCTAGTATCTAGAAGGAAATTTTGTTAAAATTTTGTTCCATTTTTTCCGTATTTTACTTATAAATGGACATCGTTTTCTTCCAGTTAACATTACATACAGTCTGCAGTTTAAGTTTTTAAAACATTTATTAGATTCATAAACTATCCTGGATTTTTACCAAACTTGGACAGAAGCTACTTACAATCAAAAGATAGTATAGAGAGGAATATTTTTATTATTTTTTTTTCCTCATTTTTGTTGAGCCTGTGATTAAGAGCAAAAGTAGGCGAGACACTGGGTTCCACGGAACCCTTACAAATTTTATTTGAACACTTGATAGATGAAAGTCCATGGTTTCAGAAAAGGTATCATTCAAATGGAATGAAGTTCTACTTTGGACCAAATTTTGGTGACTTTTGCATTATTTTGTAGCAAATAAATGCAGATTGTTGCCATTGTTTACTCCTAAAAGAGATTATATTTTATCATTTTAATTATTGGAAATCAAATCTATGGAAGATGCTGTTTTCATAAAAATGCACATACATGACATAAACAATAAGCCTTATTTGTTATAAAGCAAGGGAAAGAGGGTGGTTAAAATTATGATTTTGGTTCCCTCACTGTGTATTGCTACCTCAGCTTGTCAGCTTTATACTACTAAGCAGGGAATATTCATATAATATTTTGCCTGAATATGTATGTAACATTTGCAGCTGTTGAATAAGCAATCAATCACTTAAACTTATTCCTGTTTAAAAAAAGTAAGTCCTATATTATTATTGAATAAGAATTTATTCATAATGTCCTTTGATAATTTCATTAATTTCGAAGAAGTATTTGGTTGTTCATATCTTATAAAATCCATAATTCCAAGCTTGGTACTATTAGAATAATGAAAAAATAATGGTATGTTGCCAAACTTAGAATTTTTTATTTCATTGAACGAGTGAAACAGTTGTATCTGAAAGCATAAATAGAACAAATATTATATCCAAGGTACTATTGTATTTCTAGGTTACCAGAGGATGTTCTGTTTTGTGAGGAGCCTCTGGTGGCCAGATGGGATCATAAACGTAAACATTGGAGACAGGATGGGTTTACTGACCCCAAATATAATGAAGGTAAATTACTTACAGGGAACCAGATTGAACTCGTAGGTTGTAGTATATAAACTTGAAGGTGTGGCGAAAGGGGCAGGTTGAAAGTTGAAATAGATATTTCAGAAAGAATTAATTTATTCATTAGAAACATAGTGAGAATAAATAACTTCTGAAAGGAACATAGAATATTGGACTTAAAAAAATAAAAATAGCAAATCTGTAATTATTTCTGTTTAAAGGGATAGTAGCTACGATTTTGACAAAATTATAACTAAGTTTTAAAGCTGCCAAGACCATATTTATGTACTTTAAATTCACAATAAGATCGCTGAAATGTTTACATAAACTACAGAAGTGTTATAATTGATAATTAATATCGGTTTGCGTGCCTATTCATCTCATTAATTATGCAGTGGGTTTATTCCCGAACTTTGCTGACATAGCGAGTGAAATGACCCAGATTTATATAAAAATTAACATGTGCTTTTTGGTTTCTTTAAACAAAAAGTACATATTTGACAACATTTATCAAATTATATAAACATAAAATATAACAAAAGCCTGCATATTATTCGAAAAAGGTTCTCAAACAATGGCGATATTATACACTTGGTTTTACGTTTGTATGACGAAACAATGCCGATAATATTCATGTGTTTGAAAATTGAATTGGGGCCATTATGAAGGATACAAAGGAAGAATAATATTAAATTGTAAGAAGTTGATTTTTAATTTCTTCTTAGTTGGGAGATCACTGTACGTAAATTAATAAACATATTTTAGACAATAACGATTTGAACACATTGCTATTTGTTTTCATGTGATCTGGAATAATTTAGAAATGAAAACATTTCACACACCGTGGTATTGTTGGCTACTTGTGTGTGACTTTGCCACGTGACAGTTTTATAAAGTGATTTTAATTACTGATCTCGTTATTTAATTTCAATTTCTTATAACTTGTCTGCACCTCTTTTCTGTTCTTTTTTTCTCCCAGACACTGTCAATACACGGTTTGTTCTCGCGATATTATTCCTCTGTTCAACATTTTTCCTTCGAGGGACAACGTGCGATTGCGCATTGAGGACTGCTGAGTTAAGGTCAACATAAGGGTTAGCTTCACATCAAATTTTTGTCTGGTAGACAAAAAAATGAATTAGGTGTAAAACGGTAAAAAGCTTCTAAATGCTAAATGGAAAGCATAAAGTAATGGTTTTATTTATGCTTAATTAACTTTTTGTATAAAACCAGGCATATAGATTAAAAACCAATTTTAATGAAAATCGTAGCTACAATCCTTTTAATGTGATTATATAAACATTACCTGCTTCTTAAAGGGAATGAGCAGCTGTAACAAAAATACCCAAATTTATTTAAATGAAAAGAAATAAATGAATGGTGTATCATTATTTCCAAGATTTTCTTAAACCTTTATCTTTAAAACTTTCGAAATAAAATTAATCATGGTCAGTTAAGCAGGTCAGACATTTCAGCCTGAGCATTCTTATTAATTATTTCACAGTTAGTTTGAGGACAAAGTGTGAACACCTTACTGCTGTGTAATAGGCTAAGTGATCTTTACAGTAAGTTAGATGACATAGTGTGAACACCTTACTGCTGTGTAATAGGCAAAGTGATCTTTACAGTAAGTTAGATGATATAGTGTTAACACCTTACTGCTGTGTAATAGCCAAAGTGATCTTTACAGTAAGTTAGATGACATAGTGTGAACACCTTACTGTTGTGTAATAGGCTAAGTGATCTTTACAATAAGTTAGATGACATAGTGTGAACACCTTACTGCTGTGTAATAGGCTAAGTGATCTTTACAGTAAGTTAGATGACATAGTGTGAACACCTTACTGCTGTGTAAAGGTAGATGACACAGTATGAACACTGAACTGTTGTGTAATAGGCTAAGTGATCTTTACAGTAAGGTAGATGACATAGTATGAACACTGAACTGCTGTGTAATAGGCTAAGTGATCTTTACAGTAAGTTAGATGACATAGTGTGAACACCTTACTGCTGTGTAATAGGCAAAGTGATCTTTACAGTAAGTTAGATGACATAGTGTTAACACCTTACTGCTGTGTAATAGCCAAAGTGATCTTTACAGTAAGTTAGATGACATAGTGTGAACACCTTACTGTTGTGTAATAGGCTGTTATCTTTACAATAAGTTAGATGGCATAGTGTGAACACCTTACTGCTGTGTAATAGGCTAAGTGATCTTTACAGTAAGTTAGATGACATAGTGTGAACACCTTACTGCTGTGTAAAGGTAGATGACACAGTATGAACACTGAACTGTTGTGTAATAGGCTAAGTGATCTTTACAGTAAGGTAGATGACATAGTATGAACACTGAACTGCTGTGTAATAGGCTAAGTGATCTTTTCAGTAAGTTTGATGACATAGTGTGAACACTGTACTGCTGTGTAAAGGCTAAGTGATCTTTACAGTAAGTTAGATGACATAGTGTGAACACCTTACTGTTGTGTAATAGGCTAAGTGATCTTTACAGTAAGTTAGATGACATAGTGTGAACACCTTACTGCTGTGTAAAAGGCTAAGTGATCTTTACAGTAAGTTAGATGACATAGTATGAACACTGAACTGCTGTGTAATAGGCTAAGTGATCTTTTCAGTAAGTTTGATGACATAGTGTGAACACTGTACTGCTGTGTAAAAGGCTAGGTGATCTTTACAGTAAGTTAGATGACATAGTGTGAACACCTTACTGCTGTGTAAAAGGCTAAGTGATCTTTACAGTAAGTTTGATGACATAGTGTGAACACTGTACTGCTGTGTAAAAGGCTAAGTGATCTTTACAGTAAGTTAGATGACATAGTGTGAACACCTTACTGCTGTGTAATAGGCTAAGTGATCTTTACAGTAAGTTTGATGACATAGTGTGAACACTGTACTGCTGTGTAAAAGGCTAAGTGATCTTTACAGTAAGTTAGATGACATAGTGTGAACACCTTACTGCTGTGTAATAGGCAAAGTGATCTTTACAGTAAGTTAGATGACATAGTGTGAACACCTTACTGCTGTGTAATAGGCAAAGTGATCTTTACAGTAAGTTAGATAATATAGTGTTAACACCTTACTGCTGTGTAATAGCCAAAGTGATCTTTACAGTAAGTTAGATGACATAGTGTGAACACCTTACTGTTGTGTAATAGGCTAAGTTATCTTTACAATAAGTTAGATGACATAGTGTGAACACCTTACTGCTGTGTAATAGGCTAAGTGATCTTTACAGTAAGTTAGATGACATAGTGTGAACACCTTACTGCTGTGTAAAGGTAGATGACACAGTATGAACACTGAACTGTTGTGTAATAGGCTAAGTGATCTTTACAGTAAGGTAGATGACATAGTATGAACACTGAACTGCTGTGTAATAGGCTAAGTGATCTTTACAGTAAGTTAGATGACATAGTGTGAACACCTTACTGCTGTGTAATAGGCAAAGTGATCTTTACAGTAAGTTAGATGACATAGTGTTAACACCTTACTGCTGTGTAATAGCCAAAGTGATCTTTACAGTAAGTTAGATGACATAGTGTGAACACCTTACTGTTGTGTAATAGGCTAAGTTATCTTTACAATAAGTTAGATGGCATAGTGTGAACACCTTACTGCTGTGTAATAGGCTTAGTGATCTTTACAGTAAGTTAGATGACATAGTGTGAACACCTTACTGCTGTGTAAAGGTAGATGACACAGTATGAACACTGAACTGTTGTGTAATAGGCTAAGTGATCTTTACAGTAAGGTAGATGACATAGTATGAACACTGAACTGCTGTGTAATAGGCTAAGTGATCTTTTCAGTAAGTTTGATGACACAGTGTGAACACTGTACTGCTGTGTAAAAGGCTAAGTGATCTTTACAGTAAGTTAGATGACATAGTGTGAACACCTTACTGTTGTGTAATAGGCTAAGTGATCTTTACAGTAAGTTAGATGACATAGTGTGAACACCTTACTGCTGTGTAAAAGGCTAAGTGATCTTTACAGTAAGTTAGATGACATAGTATGAACACTGAACTGCTGTGTAATAGGCTAAGTGATCTTTTCAGTAAGTTTGATGACATAGTGTGAACACTGTACTGCTGTGTAAAAGGCTAAGTGATCTTTACAGTAAGTTAGATGACATAGTGTGAACACCTTACTGCTGTGTAAAGGCTAAGTGATCTTTACAGTAAGTTTGATGACATAGTGTGAACACTGTACTGCTGTGTAAAAGGCTAAGTGATCTTTACAGTAAGTTAGATGACATAGTGTGAACACCTTACTGCTGTGTAATAGGCTAAGTGATCTTTACAGTAAGTTTGATGACATAGTGTGAACACTGTACTGCTGTGTAAAAGGCTAAGTGATCTTTACAGTAAGTTAGATGACATAGTGTGAACACCTTACTGCTGTGTAATAGGCAAAGTGATCTTTACAGTAAGTTAGATGACATAGTGTGAACACCTTACTGCTGTGTAATAGCCAAAGTGATCTTTACAGTAAGTTAGATGACCAATCATTAAGTTAATAAAAGGCAATGGATTTTCTTTTGATTTTTTATTTAATTGGAGAGACATTAAAACCGCATTATACTTATTCTGCTCTTATTTGTTTACAGAGAATAGAACATTCAGTTTTAAGACAGCTTATTACGGTATTATGGCTTTACTACAAGACACACATCAGAATATGCCATTCCAGTGCTGGGACATCCGACCACATAAAACTAACGCTGCGGTATTCTCTATCACTGCTGCTATTGCTGAGATTGAAATAGAAATTAAGGTATTGGTCGATTTTACAACATTTTGGCAAACTCCTCAAAATCAGTGATTCCCAATTTCATTTGTGCCAAGAAAGATTGATTTAAAATTTCCAAAAACCCTAAAGATGGAAGTTGATAAAAGATAATTGTGTATTGTATTGAAATCACAACAAAAGTTTTTGGTTGATAACATTTTAAAAAAGTATGCATATAGAAGAAAATTCTATTGGAGGTAGGTTTAGGTAATTATTGATTTGATGATGTTTATCCACTGACTACTAAATTCTCTTGAACAATAAATTCTAAGTCTGCTTAGACAAACTCAGTATTTAAGTTATAAGAATTAAAACATTTTTGTAGTTTGCATTTTTAAATTACCACCAGTCTTATTATGGTGAAAAGAAATAATTTTGTGTTAGAAGTGCTCTTATTCTTTAATTTTATTACATTAAATAAGGAAAACAAATAAACTGCAAATTTGTTAGAATATACGGTACTTATAAAGCATATGGATATGTCGGACACACGTAGATGTTGTTTGACATTTTTTTCAAATATGTAAACATGATATTTTATATTCCAGGATGCTATGTGTTGTTTATCTAAATATAAACCTGATGAAAGACCTGAATTGGACCATATCATGAATAAATGGGTAACACCAAAGGAACTTATAAAGGTAAGTTATTTGTATTACTAAATATATAGATCTGTGATTTTGATGCAAGATAAGAATTAGATACCCAAATCATTTAGAACAGTCATACATATTCTTGGTTGATAAATTTTGTTTAGAAATATTTTAAAGTAAATCTCCCATCTTTTGAAAAACAAAATAAAACAAGAAAGCTTAGTTTGAAATAAGATGGTCTCATTCATCAATGATGATCTTTGAGTGACCTTGAAGATAATCAACACCAATACATCTCATTGCTTTGTAGTTTAATGATATACCATATATATCCTATGATGTTGTCTGATATATATCAAATACATATTCATATACAATGTATTAACTTTTTTGATTTACCAATGTAATTTGAATTAAATATGTGACAATGATGCAAGGACCCAACAACACAACCAGAAGACATCTAGAGGTCAACATACAGTCTCCAACAATAGACAGATGTCTATACAATTATGACAAGATCTAAATCACCCTGAGTGTAAAACTTGGGGAATAAAGTTAACAGTAACTATCAAAGATCTAAATCACCCTGAGTCTAAAACCTGTGGAATAAAGTGAACAGTAAATTTCAAAGATCTAAATCACCCTGAGTCTAAAACCTGGGGAATAAAGTTAACAGTAACTATCAAAGATCTAAATCACCCTGAGTCTAAAACTTGGGGAATAAAGTGAACAGTAACTATCAAACCTGGGGAATAAAGTTAACAGTAATAACTATCAAAGATCTAAATCACCCTGAGTCTAAAACCTGGGGAATAAAGTAAACAGTAACTATCATAGATCAAAATCACCCCGAGTCTCAAACTTTGGGAATAAAGTTAACAGTAACTATCAAAGATCTAAATCACCCTGAGTCTAAAACTTGAGGAATAAAGTTAACAGTAACTATCAAAGATCTAAATCACCCTGAATCTAAAACTTGGGGAATAAAGTTAACAGTAACTATCAAAGATCTAAATCACCCTGAGTCTAAAACCTGGGAATAAAGTAAACAGTAACTATCATAGATCAAAATCACCCGAGTCTCAAACTTTGGGAATAAAGTTAACAGTAACTATCAAAGATCTAAATCACCCTGAGTCTAAAACTTGAGGAATAAAGTTAACAGTAACTATCAAAGATCTAAATCACCCTGAATCTAAAACTTGGGGAATAAAGTTAACAGTAACTATCAAAGATCTAAATCACCCTGAGTCTAAAACCTGGGGAATAAAGTGAACTGTAACTATCAAAGATCTAAATCACCCTGAGTCTAAAACCTGGGGAATAAAGTTAACAGTAACTATCAAAGATCTAAATCACCCTGAGTCTAAAACCTGGGGAATAAAGTGAACTGTAACTATCAAAGATCTAAATCACCCTGGGTCTAAAACCTGGGGAATAAAGTTAACAGTAACTATCAAAGATCTAAATCGCCCTGAGTCTAAAACCTGGGGAATAAAGTGAACTGTAACTATCAAAGATCTAAATCACCCTGGGTCTAAAACCTTGGGAATAAAGTTAACAGTAACTGTCAAAGATCATCAACACCTAATTCTGAAAATGATTAAATGCAATGAGAAGCACTGATGAGGTAATGCAGGTTCCTGAGTTGATTAATTTATACTAATTCATTTATTATTTTTCTGGCTTGTTTATTAAGTTGATGATATTAACAGGCAATTTATTTAATTATTTTTCTGACTTGTTTATTTAGCTGATGAGATTAGCAGGTGTAAATGTGTTCCCTGCTGAAGACTCATCTAAATATGTCAGTATCCGTAACAAACACCCAATCATAGTAGATAAACTGTACCAGCAGATAGCTCTCACTGCCTCCGCTATGGCTTACTCTTCCTCTCGGTGGAATAATGAGGAGGATGAGGAAGAAGAAGAGGAAGGAGAGAAGAAAGAAGGAGAAAAAGAAGAGACAGAAGTAGGAGGAGGAAAATCAGAAAAAGTATTGTTCCAAGCCTTTGAACCACTTGGAGACGAACCAGTTACTGAGGTTAGTGTGCATTGAAACAAACAAAGAAACGAAAAAAATAGTTTTACATACCAGTGATTAATAACAGTTAGATATTAATTTTTGTCTTGCTTCAACAAATAGGAAAAAACGAGATTTCAGCATGCTGTTTACGGCTGCAGCGGCGTCAACAATGTATTAGTTTGTGATCAGGTCAGTCTTATTGAGAACCACTAGCGGTATGTCAACGGTATCTGGTATGCAGTTGTATTAGCATTGGCACATCTCATTTCTATGAAGATTAGTTTGGTTCGGAAACAGTCATATTTGCCAGTCATTACCTAAACTGAAAGCTATTTGTCCTAAATGGCAGATTAGGATTTAGGTCAAATGTTTTTTTTTTTACAGAAATAATTTGGGACATTTCATTGAGATAGAATTTTTAATTGCCATTTTGCACTTGTTTTTGATTGTAATCCCTTTCGTGTAGCAAAACTGCCACTCCAGTAAAGTATGATAATCCTGGGGGCCCTCCTAATAACCATATTAATGCCTCCGGGAAATATTTGATAGGATCGTCAATAACTTTTTGCCTGTGTTTTTAATTCACACCTGACAGTGATCACAAGCTCAGAAATAATATTATAAAGAAATTAAAAAATTCTATGGCAACTTTCTTCATTATTTAATTACTTTTCAGCAAAGACAATGGTCAATTCTGATTTAAAAATTAAAACTTGATTTAATTTACGTAGAAAAAAGTAAATTGTCACGAGTCAAAAGTGAGTTTAAAACTTTTGCAGATTTTACAAGTTATAGCACCTGAGTTCACCCCCAGTTTTTAGTGGTGTTCATGTTGCTTTGGTGGTTGTGTTTTGAATACTGTTATTTGTCTTTTTGTCGTTTTTGTTTTTTTGCCATGGTATTGTCAGTTTGTTTTGCCACTTACGAGTTTGAATGTCCCTTTGGTATCTTTCGCTTCTCTTTTAAAGTTTGTGTTTAGGTTAAAAGGAACCACTTAATTATGATAAGTCAATGGTAAATGGTATGCAGCTTTATAAGCATTGGCATTTCTCATTTCCATGGAGGTTATTTGGCCCTGCACTTTCAGTTATGATTGATGGACTTTGAATGCTTTGCATAGTTTACATGTTTAAATATTGCCATTTTAATTTCAACGTTTGCATTTTAAAACTATCAAAATAACATAAAGCGAGACATATCTCTCTGTCGACAGTTTTTAAAAGTATCTTCTATTTTTGATTACACTCACATACATTTCAGAAATCCCTGTTTTAATTATATAGGTATCAAGCCACAGAACTGTTATATTGACTGGGTAAAATAGGTTAATTTTAATTTGTGCTGTGTACTGAATTTCAAACCCATGCTGATGTTTTACATAATTTTTTAAATCAGAATCAGCACACAAGATTGTACACTGTCATTTTAACTTCCATCATTACCTTTATGTTTCTTGATTTTATAGGATGAATGGAATATATTTATGATGACAAAAACCCGAACAATGGTATTAGAGCTAAAGGAAGATAGTGATGCATATAATGAGGATATTAAAGTGGATTCGAAGGTAATTAGTGCTAAATGCTACAATGTAGTGTAACACACTTTTCTGTCTGTTACTGTGTCTGGTTACTTTTATATGATTACACATTTCAGTGTCCGTATTGATATATGGTTACATATTTTACTGTTTGTTACTATTGAAAATGGCTAAAATGGATTTAAGATTTCACTGAAATAAAATTCCAATCAAAAGGTATTGTTTATCATTCAGGACTGAAAACCAACAAATTGAAGTACCCGGGAACTTATTTTGTTTTGTTTTAACTTATTGGCATCCACAAATAATATTACTTGCACCAAAGACATTTATTTATAAATCCTAAAGTCCTTAATCTGGCCTGTATCACACTTGTAATTACATATAACAAGTATATTATATAAATTGGAAAATAGGATTTTTCAATCCATCTTTTATAACAAGTCACAAGTTTTAATTGATGCAATTTGCAAATCAAAATGAAATCAGAAAAAAAGTTGCATTTGTTGTATAAAACACAAGATATTTATAGATTGAATGATTATTTAGTGTTAAACACAACTTTCAATTGCTATTTCACGGCATTCAGTTTTTATTGGTGGAGGAAGTAGGAATCCCTGGAGAGAACCACAGACCTTTGGTAGGAACATCCTATTCAATTAAGATTAGAGTGTCTCTTCAACCTTGAATATAAAGCATCACTATTGATTTTCTCAAGAACTGACTTTGAAATTTTGAGATTATGAGGGAAAAATTATAAAAAATTCTTTCAGTCCTGTAATTCTGTGTAGATATAATTGATATTGCAATTTCTCAGATACAATTAAGATTTATATATCTAATTTGTTATATTATATTGCATACTAGATGACCAGATTCTTAATCTTGTTTCTATTATTTTTTCAGTTCCGATCAAATTTGTACCATCTGTCAAGAGAAGAGTTTTGTTCCAATGAAGGACAGTCAAGGATCGATGAGACAAGTTTTGAATTTGTTGATTGTGTTTATCAGTTACTATCAGCCACTAAAGTTGTCACATATTCATTGTAATTCTTTTTAATTTGTTTTATAAGACAATGACATAAAAGTATGTTATGAATTGTTGTAAAACTTTAAATTTTAGGAAAGAAGCATGAAGTTTTATTTGTTTCATGATTAATAACTAATTGTGAAATTCTTTAAAAGTAAATAATAACTTAGTTGCAGCTGTGAGATGTGATGCTGAATCAATCTTAGATCTGCATTATATCTGTACATTCATACCTTTATCACCAGTTTATAAAATCCAATGGGAAATTCATCAGTGCTGGGATTTATGTTACATGTTTACTCTTGATTTGATTCTTCTATTCTCTTTAAAAGTTTTCAGAACAAAAGTATTCACATAATTAAAAAAAAAAATTGTGTGAACTTTTCTTAAATGTTTTAAAAGAACAATGTTTGTTAGAGGACAATGTTGCTGTGATATTTTGCATTTAATATGTAAGACACAATTATTTATTATGAATTATTATTTGTAAATAAAATTTTTACATTTGTGTCTTGCTGCCTTTTTGACTTCATACATCTTGTTATATAGCTTTCATAGAACTATTATTTCATAGATTTTACTACTACATTAACCTCAGACATGTGAACTATAAAAATTTGAGAAAAAAGGCTTCTTGAATTTTACACATTGGAAATTTAACTTTCCAGCATTTAGAAGTATGGTTATTGTACAAGATGCAGTGGTCCATCACTGTATACCTCCTGCTTCAAAAAGCAAGAGGTATACAAAGGTTTACATTATATGTACCTTCCACTATTGTGGCATAATGATTGACCATTTTGTACCACAGTTTGAATGATCTATGCTTCAAATATATAGATGATTACAGGAGCCTCTTAATAGTCTGATTGTCATTGGTTGATGTCTGTGATATTTGTTTTTGGTTTATTGTTTTAACATGAAGAAGGCGTTTTTTTCATTTAAATTGTATTAGACTGTGTTACGACTTACTATGCAGTATGTCTGCTCATTGTTGAGGGCATACAGTGACCTATAGTTTCTTACATTCCCATCATTTGGTCTGTCATGGATAGTTGTCTCATTGGCAATCATACCACTTCTTATTTTTATATGAATACAATAGACAGAAGAGAATGGTTCATTCACTTTGGGATTTCAGTACTAGTATTCTGTTAGATCATATGTCAACTAAATTCTGTTAATGTATTGACCAATTAATAAGTTCACTATTTCAGATAAACCTGTGCAACTAAACAAAATTAAGGCTGGATAGGACATAGATATTTCCAAGTTAAATACATTTTCTATTAAAACTTTTTGAATGTTGAGATTCACTTGATTTTTTATCACTGCAGAAGATGGTAAAAGTTAAAATAAACAAATACCTGCATTTTATTTGATACTATTCACTCACTGTTTGAATCATCTTTGGTTGTGCATATATCTATTGTCCCTCTCTTCAATGTCCATATCAATAAATACAGTAAATTACAATTATTACCTGAGGGAAACATCTTAAATATGTTACCCAACTTATTTATTTTTACGTCTTGGGCAACAACAAAAATCCATAGTTTTCAATTCTCTGAAACTCAGAATGTACTAAGCTTTTCTATATCTAGGTCCAACCATGCCTTTAAACTATACCAGTTTCACAGATTATTCTGTACTCAGAACAATCACTGCCATTTATGCCAAAAACTTATGATCAACCTTGAAAAATTTCATACCTTTTCTTATTTGAAATCATAAAGTTATATTTTATAAATGCTGATTAACATAGGGAAAACATGTAAGCATACTTAATTAAAATTCTATCCATTGTCTTCACTTTTTACTTCCTCATTTTACTGGCAAATTACAATGTCATGTGATTGCTTTTTTTTTGTAATATTGATAGTATAATACAAATGTTGTAATTAAAATGGCAATACTTAAACACGTAAACTATGCAAAACATTTAAAATGAATAAACCATGACATAAGGTGCAGGGCCAAATAACCTACATGGAAATGGGAAATGCCAATGCATAAGTGGTTCCCTTTAAACTGACCTTACAAACTAATACATTGCCACCAAAGCCAGAAAGAGCAGGCTTAAGTCTCTCTTTTTTCAACTTCGTTGAAGCAAGGCAAAATGGTGTTTAATACTTTCTGCAAGTAATTTACACATCTCTTTCGGTTCATTTATACGACTTCAATTCAGAATTCTGTCCCATCTTAAAATCCATAGTTAGGGCCCCGCCGAATGGCGGACGCCCTAGTGATCACTCTGTCCGTCCGTCTGTCCGTAACAAATTGTGTCTGCTCTATATCTAGAGAACCATTATGATTTAAAAGTTTATACTTGACATGTATATTAACCAACACCAGAGGGTGTGTCATAATGTATGTACAACTTCCTAGGTCAAAAACTTTGGTTTTAGTTGACAACCCCATGTCCTATGGTAAAGATCGTGTCCGCTCTATATCTTGAGAACCGTTATGATTTCAAATAAAATTGAGAATGGAAATGGGGAATGTGTCAAAGAGACAACAACCCGACCATAGAGCAGACAACAGCCGAAGGCCACCAATGGGTCTTCAATGCAGCGAGAAACTCCCGCACCCGGAGGCGTCCTTCAGCTGGCCCCTAAACTAATATGTATACTAGTTCAGTGATAATGGACGTCATACTAAACTCCAAATTATACACAAGAAACTAAAATTAAAATGATACAAGACTAACAAAGGCCAGAGGCTCCTGACTTGGGACAGGCGCAAAAATGCGGCGGGTTAAACATGTTTTTGAGATCTCAACCTCCCCTATACCTCTAGCCAATGTAGAAAAAACAAACGTACAACAGTACGCACAGTAAAACTCAGTTTAAGAGAAGTCCGAGTCTGATGTCAGAATAGGAAACAAAAGAAAACAAACAAAATGACAATAATACATAAATAACAACAGACTACTAGCAGTTACTGACATTCCAGCTCCAGACCTCAATTAAACTGATTGAAAGATTATGTCATCATCATATGAATATCAGGCACAATCCCTCCTGTTAGTTTAAAGTTTATACTTGACATGTATATAAATATATAAACCAACACCAGAGGGTGTGTCATAATTTATGTACAACTTCCTAGGTCAAAGGTCAAGGTCAAAAACTTTGGTTTCAGTTGACAACCCCATGTCCAATGATAAAGATACAAATTTTTTACCACACGTTATTCACAGCGGGGCCCACAGAGATGGCTCCCATCTCAATGATATCTAGTTGTAACTGAGAACGGTAAAAAAACACTACCTTCTTGATTTAAAGAGTAGATCGATAAAGAGTAACAATAGAGTAGTTTTAAGTTTTTATTTTTCATCATTAAATCAAATGATTGACACAACCCTGATACTACATCATGTGAAAAAAATAAATATCACATCTAAATATTATATCACAAACAAACAAACTGGTCCCTTGTATCAACATAAATGGTTATGAAAACAAGTATGAGGTTTCAACATATGGAATGTTTGTTAACTAAGAAATATACCAACCATACTGGAACATAAAGGAGCAAATTAATAAACTGAACTAACAAATTAATAACAGAAAACTTGTAAAATATGCCACAATGAAATGAGAATTTCATTGGTTGGCATTATAACAATTCCTGTGAATGTATGTAGAGATTCAAATAATGGACGAAATTTGCAAGGCTAACATAAGAGAATGAAATAGGAACTACTTAAATACACATGTTATAATTCTGAAATTAAATGATTTAAATAAATTTCTTAAACAAATAATTCTGAAAATGATACTATAACCAAAATCTGGTTCAAAATTTTAAACTCCATTGGACGGAAGTTAAATCACATGGAAGAAAGGTTTTTATAAAACATAAACAACAAACACTTCATTCATCCTAACCAATTTGTACAATATATAAAGCTACCAACAAAAATTAATAAAATACAGTATCAGTATCTAATAAAATCTGAATTAAACAATAAAGGTGGTATGCAGCAATCTAATGCTAAATTATATTTCACAAGGTTAAAATGATATGGACACTAAGTATACTTGGTGATATTTTGTGGTTTGATTAGAGGCTTCAGAAAAAGTACACTATGGTATATGAAGCATAACACTGGTTTAACACATTTAAGGTGGTATGGAAATATAAAGTAGTAGAAATATTAGATTTTTTTTTACATCATGCTTCTCTAAAAAAATTACTGACAAGAACTATATTTCACAGAGCTGCTGGTTTTGTAAAATTCTCTCTTTTTGTAAATATTACTTACTTAGTCCTTGCTATGCCTGATGGCACATACGGCAAGTTTTTATATTTTCGAAAGAAAATTTTTTATGTGAACAGAAAGAACATTAGATTATAAAATAAAACATGTAAGAAAACTTTTATTAATTACTCTAAAAATTAAAAAAAGGGAAAAAATTATCATAGTTTTTGTATCAAAAAGGTAAATTCATTCAAGATGCAGTACAACCTATAATTCATTAAATTATCTGAGTTAACTCCCCTCATACACAACCCTTTCATGTTTTTCTTGGTTAATAAATCAAGTTTCTTTGTTTAAAGGATCTAATCATCAGATAAAATAATAAAGTCTTTTTAACAAAAATTCATGCAAATAAATTGATTGTTTATATTCAAGTCTGCTACAGTAAAAATTTGTAGTCCAAGATGGCTGAATTCAGAGTTAAAAATGGAACAATTTAGTAAACTTCTTCATAATATTTCTTAAGAAGTTTTGATATTTTGATTTGACATAAAAAATGTAGTTAAAGACAAAACAAAGATAGTCTTGATTAAATAATAATATACCACATAGGACTAATGCCTTAACCCATTAGCACTACTTGTTTTGTAAACTTTATCTGTTTGACACTTAAAAAGGGATTAAATATAACATTAACAATATAAAATGATTTTGTTAATTAGTGGTTAGACTAATATACTTGGTACACAGTAACAAAGGTGGGATAACTCTTGACTAACTTTAATGTTTGGATCTTTAAATACATTAATAAAATGCTCCACTGGGCGCAGCTTGATACAACCGCAGAGGTCGAACCTTGAACAATTGGGGCAAGTATGGACACAACATTCAAGCTTGATACAGCACTGAAATTGGATTGTGATTAAATATTTGACACAGCATAGGTTTCTGACACAGAATGAATGTGGTCTAAGAACTTAAAAAATTTTAAATTTACCTATTCAAACCATATCATTATTATTTGCTTTTATATATAAATCAGAAATAACCAATTTAAAATGGAAAATTTTAAAGAAAAAAAATGAAAAAAATCCCCCCTCACATTTTTTGAACCCCCTTATGAATCATCACCCCAAAACTCAATCCCAGCCTTCCATTTGTGGTATGGTACCTTGCAGTTCAATTTCAGAGAGATCCGTACACTTGAACACAAGTTATTGTCTGGAAACTAGAAAAATGCTTGTTTTTTGGCCCCAAATTCCTAAACGTTTAGGGCAATTACCCCCAAACTCAAACCCAGCTTTCCCTTTGTAATATGGAATCTTGTAGTACAATTTCATAAAGATCCATACACTTACACACAAGTTATTGTCATGAAACTAGAAAAATGCTTTTTTTTTTTTGTGCCCCTTTTTGGCTCCTAATTCCTACAATTTTGAGGCAATTACCCCCAAAATCAATCCCAGCCTTACTTTGTGGTATGGTACCTTGCAGTACAATTTCAGAGAGATCCATTCACTTGAACACAAGTTATTGTCTGGAAACTAGAAAAATGCTTATTTTTGGCCCCTTTGTGGCCCCTTATTCCAAAACGTTTTGGGCAATTACCCCCAAACTCAATTCCAGCTTTCCCTTTCTGATATAGAACCTTGTAGTACAATTTCAGAAAGATCCATACACTTACAAGTTATTGTCATGAAACTAGAAAAATGCTTGTTTTTTGCCCCTTTTTTGGCCCCTAATTCCTAAAATTTGGAGGCAATTACCCCCAAAATCAATCCCAGCATTCCCATTGTGATATGGAACCTTGTGGTACAATGTCAGAGAGATCCATACACTAACAAACAAGTTATGTCTGGAAGTTACAAAAATGCTTATTTTTGGCCCCTAATTCCTTAACTGTTGGTACCATAACCCCCAAAATCAATCCCAACCTTCCTTTTGTGGAATTGAACCTTATGGTAAAATTTCATAGAGATCCATTCACTTAAACTAAAGTTAGAGTGCGAAAACCAATGTGTCTTCGGACGACGACGACACCAACGTCATACCAATATAGGACTGCAAAATTTTTTTGCGGTCATATTAAAACAAGAGCATAAACAAGTGCAACACTGTACATATATATGTTGACTTCTAACATAAGTAAACCATTCAATGGGACTTATCATAAAAATTCATGTAAATAAATAAAATTCTATCATTGTTTCAGTTTGTTAAAACTCTTTACAATACATGTATATTGCACATCACACATAAATATTTGTCTGAGTATGATTACTACAATGAAAGCTGGCAATGATATTAAGTACGAGGCAGTTGAATCATGAAAGTACACCTTTTATAATTTTCTGAGAAAATTAAATACCTAAACTTCCTCTCTGTTTAACAAATGTTTGCTACATTATACATGTACTACAGATCTCAAAATTGATCTTAAATATGTGTGAGAAAATATTGATCATATGTTAAATAATCTAATATAGAAGTCACTTTAGCTCACAGAAACCATAGCATTTACAAACACACTGAATGCACACTGTGACAATTTTGTTGCTGACCCAATGTACTCACAAGTCTTTATATCTTGATTGATATTAACCTTGTCCTAAAATTGTCGTTCTATAGCTTAACATAGATTTTTGCATTTAGCTATGTACAATTTAACAAGCATATCCAACAGACAGCTTAATTGTAGGAACCAGTGACAATCATTGTGATGTAACAGCAGGCAGCCAATCAAAAAGCACCACATCACAAGTGAACACATTGGTAGGAACTCTTGTATCCTTGCCCTATACAAAATAGTCCTATATACAAATCATCCCCAGGGGTTACTATTCCCCAATCCACCATCAAGTGAATCTGAAAACAAGAAAAATTCAACACCGATTAATATCCTTCTATCATAAAATTAAGTCACGAGCAACTTATTTTATAGTGTGTATTGATTATTATTAGAGAGTAGTAATTTTTGTGGATTTGTGGGTAAATGTGAACCACACCTTTTTAGTGTTAATGCTACATACTTTGCTATAGTACTGTACACAGAATTAATGCTACATACTTTGCTATAGTACTGTATACAGAATTAACGCTACATACTTTGCTATAGTACTGTATACAGAATTAACGCTACATACTTTGCTATAGTACTGTACACAGAATTAACGCTACATACTTTGCTATAGTACTGTACACAGAATTAACGCTACATACTTTGCTATAGTACTGTACACAGAATTGGTAAATTCCACAAAATCAAGTTGCCAAAAAAATACAATTTTCCTCAATCCACAATTAATTGGTACCAATGAAAGTAAATCAATTCACAGTATTTAAAATTCTCAGCTGATCAGTTCAATAAAAACTTCTTTTTCCTTAAATTACAACTCAAGTTGATTTTAAAAGTATTGTCTATTTTTAAGGCTACACTTGGTTATAGAACTTCACATGTATTTATACATCTTTAGCTGCCCCTTTTTTGTTTACTCTGAACATTCCAAAGATATATCAAGAAATATGCATCAAATACATGAAGATTCCAACACTGCATTAAAAATTTAACTGTCGAGACAAGAGAAATATCCTATCGCAAGAGATGTAGTGGTGGTATTGTTTCTCTATAAATTATTTTCCAAGAAAGTGTAGGCAAACTTGATCTTTCTTTTTCAATGATCTGTAATATATTGTGTTCTTTGTATGTGACATCATCAGGCAAGGTTGCCTTTTCATCCTGTGAGTCACAATAATGAAATCAAAGGATTTAATATGAAAATTTGAAGTCATAATATAATTTTAACTAATGTCATAATGAAAAACTGAGATCAAGGGAAACACACTTAATATTAATTAGCCTTTCATGGAGAGTATATCAGCTAAGAAATAGAGTAAGTATATTATAAAAAAAAAGAGCATTTGTAAATTTTTGTTATCAAGGAAATGTCTTGGTACCTGTCTATACTAATAAGAAGTTCATGATTAATGTTGATTGAATGTCTACAGAAGAATGGCAAAACAAAATGAACATCAAATTCAGAATTCAGATTATAACTATTGTACAACTACAAACGGTATTCAAGGAAATGAATACTGAAGTTTAAACATTTTAAAATATTTTTAAGCACATTTTAATATGACTAGATTACAGTACCTTGTGGAGGAGGGATCCAATACTATGGCGACCTTGACTCAGATTTGACCTTCGTAGGGCAAGTTCTGTATCTGGAATTTGTCGTAAATCTTTACGAGACAGTTTTACTGGAGTTACTGTTGTTGAAACATTGGCCCCTGATTTGGCAGAACTTGGTCTGGAATTCTGTTTCTCACTTCTAGCACTAAGTAGTCTTGGTTCTCTAAAATGATATTATAATAACTATTTTTATGCTCCCATAAGAATCAAGCTCATCATTCTTCAAGATGGTCTTTACCTGTATACATTCACTGTTTTGATGTGACAAAAAGTTTGGCTTTGACACAAGGTAAAGCTTTATGATGACATAACTCACAAAGTGACTACTGAAGGTATTGCATATGCGATTACTGAAGGCACAAGCAAGCATAGTCTCACTCACTGCTAAAGATACTGATGAAATATCTAATATATTACCAGTTTGGTCCTCACTTCCAATATGATTATTTGAGGCACCAGCAGCATGGTTTGACTCACTGATAAAAGTATAACTTTTTATACTAATATCTTACCTGTTTGGTTCCCTGCTTCCAATATGATTACTGGAGGCACCAGCAGCATGGTCTGCCTCATTAATTGAACTCTGGACAGAACTTCTTATATCAAGATCATCTGAAATAATGAATAAATTCCTGAATGAAATATTGTTACGAGACACTATCAAAGGAGAAAATTAATTGGTTTCCATAAATCAAAGAGCTGAAAGCTCTGAGGAAAAATGACGCCACTGTCTCTAATATTGGGATATTTTTTATGCAAGTCTTGATTTTCACATACCGTAATTAGTTTAACATTGCAACATGTATCGTAAGCATATAATTGATATTCGTATATGTGTGTGTGTGAAGTGAAGATGACAACTGGCTGTTTTTTTTTTTAGTACAAATGAATAGGTCAAGACTACCTGAATGATCTACAGTATCCATTGACTACTGGCTGTTTTTTTTGGACAAATAAATACCGTAGAAAGGCTTGTATAGTTCGCACTGGTACATAGTCCAAACCCCCTTCTCTCCACGAAATTTTAGGTAAAAAAACTTTTTGTTACTGTTAGAAAAGGTTTAATACACCTTATCGCTATTTGTCTGCCATTACTGGATATCACACAGGTTCCCGTAAAATTTTGACGTCATAAAACAAAATATCTGACGCCACAATGGAAAAGTGATTGTTGTATGCGTCAAAAGTTCAAGCGGCCGGGTCAGCCGGGATTAGCGATAAGGTGTATGAAACTCCGGTAATTTCAAATCCTGTGCGATCGTAAGCGGTATTTTCTTGGGAAAACCTGTTTTCCATCATCAAACGAAAGCTGAAACTGCTTGTAAATGATTCTAGAACGCTTCATGATTGTTAAAATAAGTTTAATTCACTTAAAAAACAATTTAGAAACTTGTGTATGTTTAAACAGGAAGTTTAAACGGCACGTGTAAAAGACGAAATTAACCGGTGGGAGTCGAAATCCGTACATGACAGATATCACTATAATACGACTTTGAAAGTAAAACAATTCCATCCTATTGTAAAATAGTCTTTAATATACCTATCACATTAATGTTTGAAGGGTCTTAAGCTAATACAAACCATATTAGTCTGTATGAAACACCAAAACGGAATGAACAATAACCGATTACGTTTTGTAGTTTACAAATTCTAAGCTGGTTTACGGTTGTCTTTTTACTATGTTTGTATCGGTTCAATCAAGCAGATACCAGTTTATTTCAACCAATGCATTGAAAAGAAACGAAATTTGTAATGAAAGGTTTAGTTTTTATATTTATCAGTATTTATTTGATATTGAATAGAAATAACTTATTAATATGGATGAGTTAAAATTATTAGTTTGAAAAATGTTGAGGCGCCTCTACAATATCAATAACAAAGATGGCGGAACGTAAACAACCACCTCGCCGAAATTGAACTTGTTCTCTTATTTCTTGCTTATTGTACTCTATAATCCGCACCCCTCTGGAAGGTCCAATTTTGGAGAATAAAACCGCGGACTATACAAGCCTTTCTATGGACAGGTCAAGATTTTTTTGTTAATAAAATAAAGTATGTAAACTGGTTCCGTCCGACTACAACACTTTGTTCGAGTGTAGCGTAATACAAGCAGATTCCAGTTAGTATGTAAATAGTTCCGAATGGAAACGATCACTGTCACGGAGTTTGTGTAAAATAGTAAATATGAAACCGAGTGCGGTAGGCGGAAATATAATCGACTTCCGTAAGTTCTGGTCAATGGTATCGAAAACATGCCGCTGATAGCGTCATTTTTCAAAAATCATTAATACTCAACTGGTTTCTAAATAAAATATTCTGTTTTTCACATACAGGGAGTTGACCAAATAAAAACTCACTATTTTTCTTGATACTCCCACTTATTTCTTGTAAATCTGGGCATCGTTTTACATATTCTAAAGTCAGTGAACACAAGATTAATCAAATGTTAAAAAAATTCATTCTGCAAAAAATTACTGGACCATTTTCATTACTGAAACATGACCAACACAAATAAAAGGTTTACAATGACATAAGTGTTTTAAAGATCAATGCAATAAAGTTTAACTTGGAATTCAATTCAGTAATCCTTATATCAGATGACTATACCTTGATGTGGAAGAGCCCCAGATGCCTCTAGTTCTCTTAACCTTTTCTTTAACTCTCTACTGGTCTTTTTGTAGTAATATAATTCCTTCTCTAGTCTTTGCATTCTGAAAATGAAAATAAATCATACCAAGAAATGAAATAATTACTGTAATATAATATAAGTTTTGATAATGACAATACTAATAAATGTACAGTTACCTAAATGAAAAGAAATGACCTATTAAGAGATTTTTTTATTGTCACTAAAATGTGGACTTTAATACATATTTGACATTCTCTTTATTTTTCCTGAAACTGGTCCCTTGAATTGATCAATTGTCTGAACTCCTAGGATTAAGTGAGATTGTACTTTTCAATCAGAAATCCCCTAATAAAGCACCTTGTCAAACATTAGTCCCTACATTCAACAGCATTTGTTTTTTCATAACCTTTGGGTTTAAAGATTTAACTCTGGTCTAAAATTGACCCTGGACTGGGTAAAACTTTAATTTTTATCAATTTGAGGTCCAAACTCCGCTTCCTTCAAAGTTTTACGCTGAATTCAGTAAATATTACCTTTCTTCAAACCTCCACTTTATCCAAAATTGGACCCTGGAGTCAGTAAAACTTACTTTTCATCAATTTCAGGTCCAAATCCTCCACTATTTCCAACATTGGTCCCTGAATCAGCCAACTGTCTCATCAACATTTGTATTTTCTGTTCATATTCACGTGTCTGTTTGGTAATCCTACGATCGACCTCCACTGCTGACCTCTGTAATGCTGCCTCTAATTCACGGATTAACCTCTCCTGTTCATCTTGTTTCACCTAGATAATCATTTGTATGATTAATAAATACAACATTAGGAATGACAATTCTGAATTATACAAATTGAAAAAGGTCACCACCACTTTAAAGGGTGGCAGTGCTAATAGAGCATTGTAGTAAGAATGCTAACTACTGGTACTGTAAAAACTTATGCTATCCAAAGCCTTGAATATACACCTTATTCACTGTCAATCATCGAAGCACATGTAATGCTTGCAGGAATATAACTGCTTAATAAATGTATCTATAGATTTTCCAAGGCTGAAATTATACATATAACTATTGTAAAGCTATAGGGGGCCACAGTGGTCTAAGTAGTTCATCTTCTGTATCACTAACCTGTCAACACTAAGGTTGTGAGTTTGAATGAGGCAAATGGCAGGTGCAATTGACTCGAATCTTAATTGACTAGGATTGTCAGTTTTTCTGCTGGAGGTCACAGGGTCTCTCCAGGCTCTCCAGCTTCCTCCACCAATAAAAACTGACCACCACAATATAGCCAAAATTGCTGAAAAGTGGCCTTTAACACCAACAATCAATCAATCAATATTAAGCTATATTGTTGAAGGATGGTTTCATTGGAATTACAAATTACTTGAATGTAAAATCATATTTGAAAGATAAACATGCTTAAATATCAAAACGTTCCACACAATGAAACAGGTGTTCAGTTTAGATAAGTTCACCTTATTTACAAAGAGAGACTTTTTGTTTAATATTTACAAACCTCCATTTCACTACAGTGAAGATTAAGTCTCCTCTCTGCATCCTTACATGCTACCACTTTATTGAAATATTTCATCATCAGAGCTCGGGTTTCTGTAGTGGTCAAGGAATTCAATTTATTCATCACATGGTCCTCACTCTATAAAAATATAAAGAATGATCTTTTAAAAAAATCATTCCTTCCACTATCATTTAACAAAAAATGTATCACTTTCTATTCAAGAAAAAAAATACGAGTTCTTTGCAAGATAATATTTCAAAATGCTTTTGAGTAAGCAAGGCCATGAAGATAAAATTTGATTCACAATTTAACTAGAGGCTCTAAAGAGCCTGTGTCGCTCACCTTGGTCTATGTGCATATTAAACAAAGCACACAGATGGATTCATGACAAAATTGTGTTTTGGTGATGATGATGTGTTTGTAGATCTTACTTTACTGAACATTCTTGCTGCTTACAATTATCTCTATCTATAATGAACTTGGCCCAGTAGTTACAGTGGAAAATATTTTGTAAAATTTACAAAAATTTGCAAAATTTATGAAAATTGTAAAAATTGACTATAAAGGGCAATAACTCCTTAAGGGGTCAATTGACAATTTTGGTCATGTTGACTTATTTGTAGATCTTACTTTACTGTACATTATTGCTGTTTACAGTTTATCTCCATCTATAATAATATTCAAGATAATAACCAAAACGGCAAAATTTTCTTAAAATTACCAATTCAGGGCAGCAACCCAACAACGTGTTGCCTGATTGGTCTGAAAATTTCAGGGCAGATAGATCTTGACCTAATGAACAATTTAATCCTCATCAGATTTGCTCTAAATGCTTTGGTTTAAGGGATATGAGCCAAAACTGCATTTAACCTATGTACTATTTTTAGCCATGTCGGCCATCTTGGTTCATGCAGGCGGGTCAACGGACATATTTTTAAACTAGATACCCTAATGATGATTGTGGACAAGTTTGGTTAAATTTGTCTTAGTAGTTTCAGAGGAGAAGATTTTTGTAAAAGATTACAAAAATTTACGAAAAATGGTTAAAAATTGACTACAAAGGGCAATAACTCCTTAAGGGGTCAACTGACCATTTTGGTCAAGTTGACTTATTTGTAGATCTTACTTTGCTGAACATTATTGCTGTTTACAGTTTATCTCTATCTATAATAATATTCAAGATAATAACCAAAAACGGCAAAATTTCCTTAAAATTACCAATTCAGGGGCAGCAACCCAACAACTGGTTGTCCGATTCATCTGAAAATTTCAGGGCAGATAGATCTTGACCTGATAAACAATCCCCCATGTCAGATTTGCTCTAAATGCTTCGGTTTCAGAGATATAGACCAAAATCTACATTTTACCCCTATGTTCTATTTTTAGCCATGGCGGCCATCTTGGTTGGTTGGCGGGTCACCGGACACAATTTTTAAACTAGATACCCTAATGATGATTGTGGCCAAGTTTGGTTAAATTTGGCCCAGTAGTTTCAGAGGAGAAGATTTTTGTAAAGTTAACGACGCGGACACCGGACGCCAAGTGATGAGAAAGCTCACTTGGCCCTTTGGGCCAGGTGAGCTAAAAATAAATTGTGATGGGAAAACAAACCTTAACATGACTAAAATTCTACTTAATCTAAAACAAATCTTTAATAAAGCTGAGCATTACAAAGGTTCTAATAAATATAAGACAAACCTTAGACAAAATCTGTGAATGACGAAGTTCTAATTGACGGCTATTTATAGCATCTGTTTTATATTCTATTGCTGCATCTAATGCATCAATGCCTTCATCCAGTTCTATGATCCTATAATGACAAAAATAAAAACCATATTATTGTAAAACACAATCATGAATTTTGATTTCAGAAACATTTAAAGACTTTTTTAGTTCTTATATGAATGAATTTGCTTTAATTATAATTGACAAACTAGGCAATTATATTTGATTCATACTAATATGCTGCAGGTTGTACTAAAAAATTTTGGATACTGAAGTTATACATGAAACCTTTTGCCTTTATGAAAGCATTACAATCTAAGGCTCAGAAAATGCCCATATTTGCCAGTACAGTCGACTCCACTTAATCACATACCGCTTTATTGCATAATTCTGTTAATTGCATAATTTTCTCCTGCACAAAACCATTTCCCATTCTTCTAATGTTAAATTATCCGGTTATCTGCATAGCCCAACAAGTGGCCTTTCAGTAATTGCATAGAAAAAATCGCCAGCTAGATATGCTGACCAGATTTTTGACCGAAACGCAATTTGGTAAGTATAATTTTCTTGAATGCATTCTTTTTTCGTTATTATTTCATATTCACTTTTGAGTTAGTTAATTAAAGTTTTAAAACAGTTTCTTTCATGTTTATATGATGGGATATTGATTAATAACCCTCAATGTGTACACAGGTAAAGTTTCCTTGTTCTATTTTAAAGCCTTGAGGTCATAAAATGTTAAACAGGTCATTGTAAAACAAGACCATTCTCTCACAAAAGGTGTTAACTACTGATTGGATTTCAAACATTGTCCATAGATTACATTTGGGTGAATTTTAAAACAATGACTCCTGCTAATTCACTTTGAAAGACCATCCGATGTGTACTCTAGTAATTCAGCTTGGGGTGAATTGCATTTCAGTTAAACCTTATAGGGCATTTATGTATGGTTTAAGATTTTTATATGTCAAACATTTATTTTTGTAATTGTTAAAAGAGCATTTACTTCTAATTATTATATTTTTCACATTCAACACTCGCTGAAGCAAATAACCTGTAAAGGGCCCCTTTACTGCTTTGCATATATGGAAACTATCGAGCGTTACATCACTGTGCCAGCATTACATACTACACATCAAAGGGCACTACATTACACATTTATTTTTAACAAAGACAATAAAATGTTTAGAACTGTTGAACAGTTTTTTAATCCAAGCGTAATAATGTTTCATTGAACATAAGGTTATAGAAACAAATCTATTTTTAGAACAACTGGTTCTTTTTATATCCCAGGTAAAGGAAACATCGCTACACAAAAAAAACTAAAACAAAATGTGATTATAAACGTTTTGAAAGAATTAAAAGACAATAACATATATGACATTAGACATATAACTTTTATTAGAATAAATCATCATTCACACAACACTTTGCAAGTGGATTGCAGCCGTTCATCTTTCTTCAGGGATTTCCTTTACTGATCTTTACTATGTTATTTGACTCCGTAATTTGTAATTTCGGATATAAACATACTCCGCTTAATTGCATAATTTTGTCTGACAAATAGGCTATGCAAATAACCGGAATCGACTGTAGCTGCCAAACCACAAATACAAAAATTTTCCAAGGAACTTTACAGTTACAGTTCTGCAGCCAATTTGGCAGTCATGACTAATTTATTGCATAATTCTGTTAATTGCATAATTTTCTCCTGCACAAAACCATTTCCCATTCTTCTAATGTTAAATTATCCGGTTATCTGCATAGCCCAACAAGTGGCCTTTCGGTTAATTGCATAGAAAAAAATCGCCAGCTAGATATGCTGACCAGATTTCTGACCGGAAACGGCAATTTGGTAAGTATAATTTTCTTGGATGCATTATTATTTTCGTTATTATTTTATATTCACTTTTGAGTTAATTAATTAAAGTTTTAAAACAGTTTCTTTCATGTTTATATGATGGGATATTGATTAATAACCCTCAATGTGTACACAGGTAAAGCTTCCCTTGTTCTATTTTAAAGCCTTGAGGTCATAAAATGTCAAACAGGTAATTGTTGTAAAAACAAGACCATTCTCTCACAGAAGGTGTTAATTATTGATTGGATTCCAAACATTGTCCAAAGATTACATTTGGGTGAATTTTAAAAACAATGACTCCTGCTAATTCACTTTGAAAGACCATCCGATGTGTACTCTAGTAATTCAGCTTGGGGTGAATTGCATTTCGGTTAAACCTTATAGGGCATTTATGTATGGTTTAAGATTTTTATACATCAATAGAAAATGAAAGGATATGGAGTAAAACATTTATTTTTTGTAATTGTTAAAAAGAGCATTTACTTCTAATTATTATATTTTCTCACATTCAACACTCGCGTGAAGCAAATAACCCGTAAAGGGCCCCTTTACTGCTTTGCGAGTGTTACATCACTGTGCCAGCGTTACATACTGCAGATCAAAGGCACTACATTACACATTTATTTTTAACAAAGACAATAAAATGTGTAGAACTGTTGAACAGTTTTTCTAATCCAAGCGTAATAATGTTTCATTGAACATAAGGTTATAGAAACAAATCTATTTTTAGAACAACTAGTTCTATTTTATATC
Source organism: Mytilus coruscus (assembly GCA_017311375.1). Taxonomy (NCBI): domain Eukaryota; kingdom Metazoa; phylum Mollusca; class Bivalvia; order Mytilida; family Mytilidae; genus Mytilus; species Mytilus coruscus. Next base: position 77,110,813 of record CM029604.1, read on the forward strand.
CCAGGTAAAGGAAACATCGCTACACAAAAAAAAACTAAAACAAAATGTGATTATAAACGTTTTTGAAAGAATTAAAAGACAATAACATATATGAAATAAGACATATAACTTTTACATGTTTTATTAGAATAAATCATCATTCACACAACACTTTGCAAGTGGATTGCAGCCGTTCATCTTTCTTCAGGGATTTCCTTTACTGATCTTTACTATGTTATTTGACTAAGTAATTTGTAATTTTGGATATAAACATACTCCGCTTAATTGCATAATTTTGTCTGACAAATAGGCTATGCAAATAACCGGAATCGACTGTAGCTGCAAAACCACAAATACAAAAAAATTTCCCAAGGAACTTTACAGCTACAGTTCTGCAGCCAATTTGGCAGTCATGACTAATTAAAAATACAAATGACTGAAATGGTATTCCAAATTCATATCAATCTGAATTCTAAAATTTACCAAGTTCAGACATTTTCAATCCCTATTTTGGCCAGAAATAACTGAAATAGCCTGAAAAAAATTCCAAACCCTTGGTACAATATAATATATTTTATTATATACTTAGTAGTAAATACAGATAAATTGTATGTGTAATACAATCATTGGCAAGCATGCTGTATCAGCCACTCGTGATGATATCGATATCAGCACGGTTGCAAATGCTTTATCACACCTTTAATCTGTACGACGTCACATCATCGATTGCAGTCACTGTTGCAAAGGCTTTATCAAACCCCTAATCTGTATGACGTCATGTCACACCTATAATCTGTATGACGCCATTTCAAACCTCCTTATCTGTTTGATGTCATGTCCATAAAAAAGCATCTACGTGAGGTATATGTATATAATAAAGTGTATATGATATGGCTTTTTTAATATCACACACCGTATCAACCCTCAACCAATATAATCCCTTGAGCAGAGCACTTGGGATTATATTGGTGTCTCGGGTTGATACAGATGTGATATTAAAATAATAAATAATCCATTTAATTGATGTATAACTTGATGAGTTACAGTAATTATAATATTTAATACATCACTTCACATTAATTTTTATATTTTTACACAGAAGTTCTCACCTCCTTTCTTCCTGTCCTGACAACAGTCTTCCCTCCCTCAGTTTATTCTCAAGGATAGTTCTCTGTCTCGCCAGCTTGTCTCTCCCTTCCTGGAATTTTGACATTTCCTCTTTTACAAACTGCTGCTGTTCTGTTGGTGTCTTGGATAATTCAGATGTCTTCTCTTCAAGACGTTTATCTAATGTGTCTAACTTCATAGACACTGATAAAATATTCTGTAAAAGAATGCACAACCAAATGCACTACCTGTAGATACTATATATCTAAAACATTTTACACAAGAATGCACTCACAAATGCACTACATGTAGATACTGAATAGATAAACTATTTTATGAATAAAAAGAAAAATATTCTTTAATACTTTTCTTAAATATGCTGTTAAATAAAGTTTTCTGAAATAACATTGTTAAGTAATAAATTTCCTGTATATTGTTTAATAAAACAAATGATATTGAATTCTATTTAATTTTTGGAATAATAATCATTTAGAATGCTGTATGTAAAATACAAATTCAATAAATGTCATTTAATTTAGAAATAAAGACTTTCCTAATTTGAAAACAAGAATGATATATAGATTTGCATTTCTAAAATCAATCCATCTACCGGTACATGCTATAAATTGCTTAAAATTTTTTAAAAAATTTATTTTTTTTAAATACAGCTTCCTGCCAAAATAAAGCTACTAATGTTACCTTATTAATGATCTGACTAGATCTCATTCTCCTGAATTCTATTTCACTTTTCTCAGCCAACATGGCCTCTTTCTTAGCAACTATTGTCTCTCTCTTTTTAAGTTCCTGAAAAGTAAAAAATCCATGCATTAGCCTTATCCTGTATACCTTTAAAAATATTCTTCAAAAATGTTAATATGAAGTTCTCCATTTTTGTTGTTGTCTACACACTAATAACTTTATTGTGTTTTGTGACCAATCATAGAAGACCCTTATGGGTAGTCAAGGTTGTTTAAAACCCCCATAATAATAGTAGTAGCAGTTTTTTGTTTTCTATAATTCCCATGAAATCCCCATATTAATTACTATAAACTGTTGACAAAGAGATATGTCTTGCATTTTGTAATTTTGATAGTATAATGCAAATGTTGAAATTTGAATGGAAATATTTAAACATGTAAACTATGCAAATCATTCAAAGTCAATGAACCATGAATGAAGGTGCTGACCCAAATAACCTCCATGGAAATAAGAAATGCTCATATCTATAAACCTGCATACCAAATACCCTTGACTTATCATAAGTGGTTCCCTTTAAACAAATCTAAACACAAACTTTAACTTGTAAACTATATAAAAATTTCAAAGTCAATAAATCATGATGAGGGTTTGGGCCATATAATCTCCATGGAAATGAGACTTGTAAATGCCAATACATCTGCATACCAAATATCATTGACTTGGTTCATCTTGAACTGATCATATCACAAACTTTAACATGTAACTATGCAAAATATTAAAAGTCAATAGACCATGACTGAGGGGGCGAGGCCAAAAATTCTCAATGGAAATGAGATGTGCTAATGCTAATACATCTCCATACAAATATCATTGACCTACCACTAATGGTTCCACTTAAACTGACCTAATCACAAACTAATACATGCAAACTAAGCAAAAGTTTGGCCAAATAATCTCATGGAAATGAGATGTGCCACGGCTAATACAACTGCAAATCAAATATCATTGACCTACCACTAAAGGTTCCACATAAACTGACCTAATCACAAACTAAAAATTGTTGATGTTAGTCAGAAACAGCACACCTAAGTCTCACTTTTTGACTTTGTTGGTGCAAGACAATAAGAACTTACTTCTTGTAGTTCCTCCATTTGTCTTTTCTGCTGTAAGACTTTCTCCACTTCATTGTCTAACCATTTCTTCTGATCTTCTATCTTATCATGATCTTCACTGTAAATAAATAAACATAAACTAAAATGTTTGATCCATGCTGTAATAAATAAACATTTACTAAAATGTAGTCTGCCTAAACACAAAGGTTTTGTCTTACTCGGCTGGATATGAATTTTTTCCATATTCTAATCAGACTAATTATTTTTCCTTCTTTTCATTGTTCAGAATGTTTGGTCATGAGCAAAAAGATGAAGTTCAAGACTGAAAAGCATTTTGTTCACAATGAATTATTTATCAGTATCTTTTCTATTTCTAATACTGCACAGTTTAAATATCTGGTTAATTTAAAGTATTTCTATTTACATGTATGTGACATAAACATAAAATAGGAAACTTAATATCTTGAAACATCTTTTAAAGGACCAGGCATTTACATTTCAAAATACAATCTACCTTTACCTAAACTACCTGGCAAACATTGTTTTTTACTTACATGTTGATGGGTGGCAGTGATGATCCTCCCCCACTTCTTAACTTTCTTTGAACAGCTGCTATTTCTTCATTCTTTCGTTTCAATATTTTCTGTTGTTGTTCATTCTTTATCTCCAGTTCCTTGACTTTTTGTGTTTCCTTCTGCATCTCTCTCTACAGGTAAAATGATACTTTAATATAAATAATGATCAACAGAAAGCTACAATTTTCAAATCCTCCAAGAATTAATATATCATACTTAAATACAATTATCTATGAGGTGATTCCAGACATAAAGGTTATTAAAGGTCAGCCTATAAAACTTCATTAACTGTCCAGACAGTAATGTTCAATTTTGTATAAAAACAGACGAGAAAATTAAATGAAATATGATAGTCACCTCTAATTTGAGTTTCCTTTCAGATTCATCTTTTAACTTCTTTGTCAAATGTTCCTTTGTTTGCTTCATTCTGTCAACAGCCAGCTCTAGATCTTGTATTCTAAAGTGACATAAGCATAAGTAAAGCGGTTTTAATGTCTTTGTAGTGTTTTGTTAAAAAGTAGAGAATTGGAATTGGAGGGTTCAATATTAATCATTTTCATTCTCTTTGGATTCATTGAAATAAACACTAAATGGATTTGTAATATAAACGATCATTTGATCGCTAAAAAATACCAAGATGTTAGTCCAAAATCTCGGTAAACTTCAGATTTTCTCTGCAAACCGCTTCAACAGCATGTATTAAGTATATTTTAAGGAGAATGTGGATATATGTCATACTAATGTAAATAAACTGTTAACACAGAGATGTCTCGCCTTTTTGTAATTTTGATAATGCAAATGTTGAAGTTAAAATAGCAAATTCTTTAACATGTAAGTTATGCAAATATTCAAAGTCAATGAACCATGACTGAAGGTATATGGCTAAACAATCTCCATGGAAATGAGATGTGCCAATGCTAATACAACTGCATACCAAATACCATTGACTTATTATAAGTCGTTTCCTTTAAACAAACCTAAACACAAACATTAACTTGAAAACTATGTAAAAGTTGTCAATGAACCATGATGAAGGGTTGGGGCGCTATATAATCTCCATGGAAATGAGACTTGCAAATGCCAAAACATTTGCATACCAAATATCATTGACTTAACATTAGTGGTTCATCTTAAACTGATCTAATCACAAACTAATATATGTAAACTAAACAAAAGTTTCAAAGTCAATAGACCATGACTGAGGGGGCAGGGCCAAATATTCTCCATGGAAATGAGATGTGCTAATGCTTATACAACTGCATACTAATTAACATTGGCCTACCACTAATGGTTCCCCTTAAACTGACCTAATCACAAACTAATACATATAAACTAAGCAAAAGTTTCAAAGTCAACAGACCATGACTGAGGGAGCGAGGCCAAACAATCTCCATTGAAATGAGATATGCCAATGCTTATACAACTGCATATCAAATATTATTGACCTACCACTGGTGGTTCCCCATAACTGACCTAATCACAAACTAATACATGTAAACTAAGCAAAAGTTTCAAAGTCAATAAACCATGACTTAGGGGGCAGGACCAAGTAATCTCCATGGAAATGAGATGTGCCGATGCTAATACAACTGCATACCAAATATCATTGACCTACCACTAGTGGTTCACCATAAACTACACCTAATCACAAACTAATACATTGTTGATGTCGCCGCCCTTACCAGAAACAGCATACCTATGTCTCGCTTTTTGACTCCGTCAAGGCGAGACAAAAACAGATGTTCTCTTTTTTCTAATTCATAGTTGATTTAAACTTTCCCTTTATTCTATTTTTATAATTAATACATGTCAATTGCTTGTTTTCAGTTCTTCAATGGCCAAAATTCATATAGGACGTCAAATTTTATTGCCATCCTCAGATTTTGTATTTGGAAGACACAAAAGACGCAACCATGCATGATGACATTACACATTCTTTCACTTTTTTATTTAATAATATTTTATTGCATTAATCAAGCAATAGGATTGGACATAAGTTATTACAACTTATATTAAGTCCTCTCCTTACATATACAATACACATATATGATGACAGCAAATACATACATAATATAGCGACAGTTATAGAAAATAAAGGAAGGAGTCACACATTGGCATGGCAACAAAAAAGCAAATAGGACAGAAAGAAAAAAGAAAGCTGCTGACTTAGAACGTTAAAATCGTTTTGACTGTTTAATGAAATAACGAACTTTATCAAAAATTTTAGAGTTAGTTTCATAATTATATGCATCTTTTCCAAACAATAGCGTTTCAATATCAATGTGTATGTCCATATTTGTAAGATCATTAATCAGAGATATTCTTTGGTTATAATATAATTGACATATTAGAAAGTAATGGATGGTATCTTCAACAGGAGAACCGCAGGAGCATTTAGAATCATTCACTACATTTATCTTATTTAAGTCTGCATTTAATGAACTGCACTGGTGCCTTAGTCTCGTATGCAGTATGTTAAATTTTCTAGGCCCTTCACCATAATATGTTGGAGGTCTAAATAGTTCACCCTTTATTTTTCGTTTAAATTGTAGGATAGTTGGTGCGTTTCTTATTGTTGGATTTAAATTATTCCATATTCTGACAGTAGATGGTACGAATGACTTTCAGTTATTCGTAGTCTACATCTAGAGGGTATATAATTATCATTATTTCTTAGGTTGTATCCACTGACATCAGATGTAACTGGAGGTAGACAGTTGATTAAATACTGGGGACAAAATTTATTATGCATTTGATAGAAAATTGTTCATTTTCGTTGTCTACGCCTTTTTGCTAAAGTTTCCCAGCCCGTTTCAAAATATAAGGATTTTAAACTTGAAAATTTTGTAAGCCCTGTTACTATCCTTGCAGCTTCCAATTGTATTTTTTCTAGTTTATTAGATTCATATTCAAAACACCCATCCCATACTTCGTATCCATATTCCAATAGTGGTCTTATAAAAGTGACTTAGATATTGGATAAGCTTTTTTTGGAAAGTGTAAATTTTAGTTTCCTTAGTACATTTACTTGTTTTAATGCAGACTTTGTAATATTATCTATATGGCTGGTCCAGTTTCCATCCAATGAAAGTGTGACACCTAAATGCTTGTGACATTTAACAGTTTCAACATTTTCACCATTAAATAAAATATTCATTACTGGTGGTTTAACATTTGCAATCACCAATGCTTTGGTTTTCTTTGGATTAAAATCTACCAACCATTTGTTGGCCTATTCATTTAAACTAAAAAGGTCTTTATTAACATCACTTTCAATTGTTTGAAAGTTGCTACCAGAAAATGAATGAGAGGTGTCGTCTGCAAATAAACGGGTTAGGTTATGGAGATTATCTGTAGTGTCATCAATATATAAAAGAAATAGTAGAGGACCCAATACAGATCCCTGCGGAACTCTTGCCTTGATTTCGCCCTGATTTAAAGTTTCATTGTTTATAAAAACAACTTGCTGTCTGTTGCTGATATAGTCCTTAACCCAGTCTAATATATTACCAGATATTCCATACGAAAGTAGTTTTTGAATAAGGCCTACATGCCAGACTCTATCAAAGGCTTTTGATATATCACAAAATACTATAATGGTAGATAACTTTTTGTCTAGGTTTTGACAAACTGTATGATAGATTTCAAGAGTTGGTAAATAGTCGAATGGCCTTTAAGAAACCCTGACTGGTATGCATATAATAATCAGTGCTCTAATATATAATTATAAATATGTTTATACACCACTCTTTCCATTACCTTTCCTACAGAACTCAATAAAGATATTGGTCTATAATTTGAAGGATTTGATTTATCCTCTTTTTTAAAAGATGCCATAACTCGAGCAAGTTTCCATTGTGTTGGGAACTTACCTGCTTGAAGCGAATTATTGAATAGAATCAGTAGAGGTTTATAAACAGATTCCGCAGTGCCTTTCAGCATTTGATGGCTAATTAAATCATTACCACATGCTTTGCCTATTTTCAATGTTTTTAGTATATCTTTAATATCTTGCTCAGCTATTACCAGATCAGACAAAGAAAGATTGGTTCTGGGTTTTATAATTGGTGCATCATGGTTAGTATCGTCAACAGATGAAATTGAGCAAAAGTATTCGTTTAAAAGATTTGCTTTGTCAATATCATTGTATACCATTTCGTTTAAATTACTATCAAATAGTGGTGGAATATTATAACTACTATTTGTTCTCTTTAAAAGTTTTTTAATAAGAGACCAATAAGCCTTTGAATCGGTTTTCGATATAGAGTCGACAAGTTCATTGGCACTTAAGAAAAACTGCTCGCAGGCGTATTTTATCATATTACTAACTTTGTTTCGCTGAAATTTGTACTTAATAAGAGCATGGTTTGTTTTGGTTTTCCTATGCACGGGACAAGAATTGCCTTGGACGGATTATGTTTCCGTATCATCTCAAGATATTTGTGTGTAAATCTTTTACTGAATCTTCTGCATATGATAAATTCTGAAAGTTTTAAAATTAATTCAAAAGTTATAAATATCTAAATCTTAACACTGAAATTGAATATCAAAGAGGCAATATCCTTTCAAAGAATTGTTTTGTTGAATGCAGGACTTACTTTTTCTCATTATAAATAGAGAAGTTGGCAATATTTTCTGTCTCCTTCTGTTTCTTGGAGATAGCAGACATTCTAGCTTTGGCTGTTTCCATCCTCTTTTTGTATTCTCTATAACAAAAGTTATAAGAAAATTAATATTTGATGACAATATACAAAATTAAATCACAATATGGAGTCTTCTATGATTTTTTTAATTATAAAAAGAAATGGACACAGAAATTTCTTAAATTAACAGTGAAAGATAAATATGTAAACCATTCAGATAAAAAAGTGGTTTTTTTTATAGCGGGTAAGGATAAGAAAGATAAAAGTGTATTTGTGTAGCCTTTCCAAAGTGAAGGTGTTTATGACACTTACTGTGTAAGTTTGACTTTCTCTGTAGTTTCTATTTATGACACTTACTGTGTAAGTTTGACTTTCTTTGTAGTTTCTATTTATGACACTTATTGTGTAAGTTTGACTTTCTCAGTAGTTTCTATTTATGACACTTACTGTGTAAGTTTGACTTTCTCTGTAGTTTCCTGTTTAGCCTCTAACTCCTGTAACACTGACTGGGTTTCCTGTAAATCTCTCTTGACTTTCATTCTTTCCTGAAATATTAAAAAGTATTTGTTATATAAAAGCTACATGTATCCATAAAAAGGATATTTGTTTAATTATACTGAAAAATTAAAGTTTTAAGAAGGCCATCTTGATAATCTTGTACATTGTAATAACATAAATTGGTGATGCATCCAAACGAATCATTGATATGGATAGCAATGGTTCCCTGACTGTTCTTACAATTTTATCTACATGAAATACAGTAAAGTCTGTCTTGAGATGATCTTTGAAAGCTAGCAGAAACAGAGGTTATTAAGAATTAAGGTTAAGAAAGCAATTTTGAGGACAGTGAATTTTTAACATCTCTAATTTACAACTGACATACTTCTAAAACTTAAATAAACTAAGATATAAAAAACTATATACATCTGTGTTTAAATATCTTCAAAGGAAGGCAAGACACTCACACTGTACGGTATAATTTATCCAATACTGATTACTAATATACCTACCTTCTCTAGAGATTTTATTTTATCAGCATACTTTTTATTCATTAAATCAGCATCTTTCCCAGTTTTCACAAGTTCTCTGATCAGCTGTTCTTTTAACCTTATCAAATAAAGTTAAAAGTTACAATCGATATTCAGACTTTACAATTATAGATTATATCTTCAAATATGATCATTTTCATAAGTATTAAAATAAATAATCCATCAACTTCTTTCTTGGAAATTTTTTTCTAACTTCTCACATATCAGAAATGTATTAATTCTTTACTTATTTCTTAATCCTTTCATTGCTGGCTAAAACTTACTTTAAATCTCTCTATAAAAATTAGGAGATGTGGTTTGATTGCCAATGAGACAACTATCCACCAAAGTTCAAATGAAGAGGATGTAAGCAATTATAGGCAACTGTACGGCCTTCAACAATGAGAAAACCCCATACCTTATAGTCTGCTATAAAAGGCCCCAAAATGAAAAATATGAAACAATTCAATTGAGAAAACACTTTGCCAGTCATGTAATATAGGTCACCATTTATTCAAGATATTTTTGGGTGTTTTGTTTAGTGTTAGATACAACACCTTATTTGATTTTATATTTGTTTCGTTTAATCACAATGCAGAATTTAGTTCAGAAATCATACCTGATGTTGATCGACAAATCCCTCATTTTAGTGTGGGCATCAGTCAGTTTTAGTCTGGATTCTTTCAGCATCCTCTGTGTGTTAGCACTCTTCCTCAAACTATCCTCTACTGCTTCAATAGTACTTACACCTAAGTTGTCTCCCCCTGCTGAGGATGACATACTTCCTGTTATAACTAAACAAACAGACAAACATGTAAACCTGAACAACAAGTACAATGTATAACAGATGACAAGACTCGTTACTTTACAAAGAAAATAAAATGACAGAAAGTTTAAATATAGATGTATCTATAAACATTCAGTATTTCATAAAGGCTTTCAGTTTAAATTTCAAATACTGTTTGGGCCTTGGTGGCCAAGTGGTCTAAGTAGTCGAAATACTGAATCACTAGCCTGTCAACACTGACGTTGTTAGTACAAATCAAGCACGTTGCAGGTATGTTGGAATTTAATCTTAACTGACTAGGATTGTTAGTTTTTTTCTACTGAAGGTCAGTGGTTCTCTCCGGGAACTCCAGTTTTCTCCACCAATAAAAACTGACCGCCACGAAATAGTGCAAAAGTGCTGAAAGTGGAGTTAAACACCAACCAATCAATCAAATACTATCAATTCATAAAATAACTTTAACATGGATATACTAAATGTTTGGGAATCCCTACTTTTATATGCCATAATACAATGTTTTCAATCTCTGTTTGCTTTCATTCTATCTCTCTTAAATCAATCAATAGGTCATAAAACTTTCATACTAGAAATCAACAAGAGATTTACTGTTCTTAAAATATTCATTCAGGATTCAGAAAGTCATGTTTGAATTTGTTTCTAACTCAACGTTATTGACTCTATTTTGCATTTTAAAAATACTTGAATCAATAAAATTTTGCATGTGTACATGAAATTTTAAAGATATATTTTTTGGCAACAAGCAGGAAGCATAACATCAAGACAACTGAACACGGTATGGATGAAAATTGCTGCTATATAACAACATGGAATGAGCTGTCAAATTGACAGTAAACCCAGTTTTCTGTATTTTGAAGGCATTATTAGGCTTGTTTGACCTGTTAGTTCTATGCTTAATTTCCAATTAATTAAGGACCATTACTCCTGAACAGTAAAAGTGAAAATTGTCAATATTGAATTTGACCTCCATTTTATCATTAGAATCAAGATTTTAAAATTTGAAAAGCATTGGTTGAATGGTTCATAGGTTATTGCATAGAAAAACTGTTGTCAGCAGCCTACCATACATCATCATTTTTAGAACCAGATTGTTTCCTTTGGTTGCGCTTGCTATTAAAGAAAAATGTGATGCAAAAATATATTTTTGGAAAACAAGAAGTAGAACATTGAAGGAACTGAAAATATGTCACACTCTACAGCAAGACCAGTCGAAACTGTGTGAGCTATGACCTGTAGTTGCTGGGGAAAATGTGACAGAAATGTGTAAGGATGGATGGATGCACAGACGGGAGGATGGGCGACAGAGATAAACCAGTATATTCCCTTTCTTTGAAGAGTGAGTATAATTACCTTCTCTGTTAACAGTTATAACTGGAACATCTGTGTTGTTGACATTCTCTTTATTTTCCTCTGCCTTTCTACCTCTCTTTACTTTAAATGTTCCTTTCCTAACAAACTTTCCTCTAAAATATATTATTATTATATAATCAAACAATTAAAAAATAACAATCATTAAATTATTTTTTCAGTGTTATTACAAAAACCTTGAATCATAATTATAAAATTTTCAAAGGTAGAACTCTAATAGTTCTATTTTACTGAATCACACCTCATCAAGAAAAAGTCTTCACTTTCATTCACTTTACATAAAAAAGATATTTAGACACTGAAAGATCATATTATGTGCATTAAAAGAAAACATTAACAGAGACCAGAAACAGTTTGTGTTGAAGTACTGATGATTTCTATTTCAAAACAAAGAATGAGAAACTGTGGGCTCCTAAAAATTTTAAATGGGTACTTAATTAAATTGTACAGTCAAACATATTAAAAGACAACAAATGAAAAATATAAACATGTCTTTTGAAACAGATATTCATTTCACAACGTAATGCTTTGTTCTTTAGATCAGTATTTTTACTGTGCCCTTAATGTATCCAGATATTCAATAATCAAATGCTTGCTATAGCAGGTTTGACTGTAATCCCTGTTGTCAAAATATAATAAGTGTTACCCTGTAACATCATACATACGTTTCATGTTCTTGTGAGTCTTGTACGGGTTCCTCTGCATCAAACTTCTGACTGGTACCAGCTGTTTCTCCCTCTTCCTCAATGACATATGTGTTATGCATGACCTCATCACTGTCCTCTAGTTGACTGACCAGCAGCTGACTACGAGCTCTGAAACTCTTCATTACTCGGTCAAGAGTAAACAGAGCAGGACTTGTCTTTATGTTCCTTGACAATGGTCTCAGGTTTCCATTAGCCTAAAGAGGTAATAAAAGATCAAGTTAAATGCAAGTTTAAGGAATTGTCTTTATTTCCTTGACAATGATCTCATGTTAGGCTAAAAGGGTAATCAAAAGTCTAGTTTAATATGAGTCTACCAAGCACTTTAAAAGTCGTTATTGTTTTAGTTAGATTAGAGGAAAAGGTCTGTCATCTTCTTCATTAAAATCATTGCCTTAGGTTTATCCAAAAAGTAATACTTACAGTGTCCGGTCTTCTGGTCAACTGTACAGGGACAGACTTTGGTCTCTTGTCTGAGGGGGGTACAATGGGTGGGGCACTAACTGTGACAGCTTCATCATCTATAATACTACTGTTTGACATCAGGTTATCCTGAAATATAAGTTAATAATTGGTATGTCTGAATACATGTACTGCACTGCAAGCTAAGGCAAATATAACAATGTGATTTGGTAACATAAAGTGGAAAGGAAGGCACTACTATTTACCTTTATTCAGTATTTTTATTTTATAGTTTTAAAAGTAAACAATTAAATGGGTCTGTAAATAATCATGAAATAAAGATAAATCAAATACTGTCAGTAACTTGAAATACATGTACCATTATTTGCCAAAGAATATTAATTTTCATTCAATGCTCAACAAAAAATCATTCATGCATTGATTAATCACTGAAAATTCACTTCAGATAAAATATGCTTAGTTGTTACATTTCTGTGTACAACTTATTACAAGAAGGTGTAAAGATCAACAGTATTTATACAGTATACAGAATATAGAAAGACTAAGCCTGAAATTAAGACATCTCAGTAGAGAAAGTACAGGTAAGAAAGTACATTGACCAAATGTATTTGTTTATACCTAATTCTAGCCTTTATCTATTACCTCTATCAGTAAATAACAGATGACTTATTTATAAATCTTATTTGAGTTTTTTGTCATTCTAGAAAGCCTACCTGATTTTCAGCACTACAAATGACTAAAAAGTACTGCTCACCAAGAATCTATGCATAATATTGAATAGTGTTTCTCAGTGATTATAACAAGAATAGAAAGTTTCAGGATTTGAAAGGGTACATGAAGGGCATAAATGTCACATGGGCATATGACATAGTATTTCTTACTAATACAACTTCTTAAAATGCAGAAAACTCCCTTTCAGAACAATGTTTAAAAAAAGACTGTACCCATCCTAAGCAACAAAGTTAAAGGTAGGGCATCCAAAACAAAACTAATTTATAATTCATAAATGTTGATTATACAATTATGTACCTTGCAAATATCAATCTATATTAATTTATTACTCAGTTATGTATCAGAGGTCAGCTAAATATCTGTAAGGAGCTCTGGCAACTTCAAATTTTGTTAATATACTTAGGGTAGTGATCAGAACCTTATAAAAGACATGTTTCTATAACATAAATACAGGTGTTTACTCTCCACTATTTGTATTATTTTGAAATGAAATAGATATCATTTAAAACTGTTTAAATAAAATACAAAAGAGAAAAAGTGATTTTGTTATTAATAACATCACAGACCATGCAAACAGTTTTTCATCTCATAAACAAACAAAAACATGAAATTCAATCTTACTCTTATCCTATTAGATAATCCATTCCAAGGAAATATCAATAACATATATAAATATACTCGTAGTATCTACAGTAGTCATAACCTTTTTCATACTGTGTGATTTTTAGATAAATGCTGAGCAGGAAAATATTTTATCCTTTAAAAAGCCCATGTAATTTTCAGACAAAGGCTTTATACTTGAAGACTTTCAGACAGAATATTGTGAAAATTTGTTTAATTTCTAACTGATAAAAATGTGCATTGTGCAGTGAAACTGTCATTTATGCAGACTATCAATTGTTGATTTTAAGGCAGTAAGATTTTAAATACAAATAACGTTATTTTAGTTTTTGTATTAAAATATTTGTTAAAGTGACCTCTCAGGATGGCAAGAACAGAAATAATATAGCCAGTGATTTAATCCCCTAACCCCCAGTGCTCAAAACAACACAAATCTTTTATATATATGTCCTTGGAATCGTCATAATTTGGTTAAAGTGTAATCCACAAAACAAATAACCTTTTGTAAAAAATTTCAATAAAAATAAAAAATGAAGGAAAACTTGATGTCTTTGAATATCATATTTAAGAAAAGCGTAGTTTTGAAGTCAAGGTAGATATTTAAATTTATCCATTTTTTAGCTAAGTAGATATGTTTTAACAGAAGCATGAATATATATCAGTTAAATATCTGAAGCGACTACTGTCTGACTATTTCTCCAGGGAGATTCAGAGACATCAACTAGTTTCTAATTTACCACAGACAGTTCGTCCTGAAACAAATATTGCACACACGTATACACACAATGTTAAAATAAAATATTTATGCAAAAATAATATGATAATTCACTCTCAACTTAAGTAAAAGTGCTTTTTATTTTTGAATGATAAAGACATGTCAAAAAAAAAATTCTTGAAAGTATTTAGAATTATGACAATAAATCAAAATTCTTATTAACAAATTCTTTAAAAATATATATTAACCATAAGATAAAATTCTAATGTTTTACAGATAATTATATTTTTATGTAACGAGAACTCAGTTTTATATCAAATTAAATTATATTTCAGAATCATATATTTAAATTTGACATTAAATAAAATACAGCAACAAACAATTTTCACAACAAAAGCAATGAAGCAGACAAAACACATCTGATTAACATCTAATATCGAACTGTATTCCTGTTATTAAGCTTCTATGTAACCCAATCACCATGTGATTGTTACCTTAATAGCCCTTTGTAACTCCTCTATCTTCATGTGTTGTTCTATAAGTTGTTGTTCCTGTTTTAGTCTGGTATCTTCATACTGTATTAATTGGCGGTCTTTTTCCTCTACCATTGCCTCCTGTAAGTGAAACATTAGTAATTTCAAAATTTATAATATTCCTGATTCAGTTTCATAATAAATTTGTTACATTATCTTGATGTGCTGAATACGTGTTTTCATACTGTTTTAATTGGAGAGCCTATTGAGTCTTTCAATGTTGAAATGTGTGTATATGGCGTGCCAGATTATAAGTCTGGTATCTTTAAAAAGTTTTTTTTCCTCACAATTATCAGTACTTTAGCTCATATAAATTGTATATAAAGACAAGACCTTTAACCTACACTGTACAAATAGGGATATATTGCTCAAGAATTATATGTATGACATTATGGAGGAATTCTTGCATAAGTCAATCCATGCCCAAAAATTTGAATTTTCTCGAATATATTTTCTTCTGAACATGTTTATTTGCTAAAGCATGAAGAGAATAAAAATGCATTGGAAATAGAAAAGTTCCTGCAGCTATCCACCAAAATGAATACACTAGGCCAAAATCATAGTTTTCAATCAGAATTTAATACACTTAATACACCATAAAATGTTGAATCTATATGTTAAGATATATCAGTACTCCCTTGCTTTAGTTATGTTATATACCAGTACTCCATTGCTTTAGTTATGTTATATACCAGTACTCCCTTGCTTTAGTTATGTTATATACCAGTACTCCCTTGCTTTAGTTATGTTATATACCAGTACTCCCTTGCTTTAGTTAAGTTATATATCAGTACTCCCTTGCCTTAGTTATGTTATATATCAGTACTCCCTTGCTTTAGTTATGTTATATAAAACTCTGTTTTCTATGGATTCCTATTATGGTAAAAATAGTTTTTCTTTCAATTTATTGTGTATTTAATTATCTGATATTTTTTTACATGAAAATGAGTGTAAATGAAAACCATGAATTTTATACTTCACTTACTAGTTCTTGCAGTCTCTGTGTCATATTGTTATGTTCTTTACTTTTCTCTGCAAATATTTCTTCATCACTTTTCAAGTCTTCTTTACACTACAAAAAATATGAAGTGCTCACATCACACAATGATCTGTGTTAGAAAAAGTAGTTTTCAAAAGCACACAAGAAATGTGTATAGCATAACTGCACTGTGTCCAGAAAAGTAAAACAGATATTGTTAATTAGGCAAATGTGCCATTTTCTTATCATTAAATAAGCTTTTCCCCTCCTCTTCAAAATTCTTTTATTCTTAGTTTTTCAGGAAATTTTTATTATGTGAAAAATTAGGGTTGCATTTTACGAAAATAATGCTGAGGCAAATTTTGACAATGGCACAATATGCCTTTGACAGAGCAGAGAAGACAGGTTTATAAACTGTCTACAAACCTTAGTTAACAGAGCTGTTAAATTTCTAATAGTTTCATTTTCCATCTCCTCTCTAGATAATGTTGCTGGTACTTTATTTTTTATCTGCAATGAAAACAACAAACTTTGTAGTTTTAATATGAGCTTTTAGTCTTAATAAATGTTTATTACAATATAACAGACCCGACAGTATAAGAAAAAACTCTGGTACCCTCGGGTTGAATTTCGTGTCTTGCATGAGCTTGGTTAGGATAAAAATTTTGATTCCATCTTTTTAACCCCTTTTTCATAGTGTTGAGATAAAGTTTATTGGACAACTTCAAATTAAAGCAACATTTATCAATATTGATGTGTTGCTTCCCTTTTCACAATGTCATAATGAAAAGTAAATGAAAAAGTATTAAAATAAGACCACATAGTTTTTACAATAGTTTTGAAAGTTTGAAAATGACTAAGTCATAGTTTTCAAACAATGAAAAATTGAAGCACTTTGGAGAGAATAAAAATACAGCTGACTTTTATTGCATGTCACATGTATCTTTTTTTTCACAACATATATCATTTGGTAATCTGTGATGTTGGGTTGCAGTCTCATTTAAGTTAAGACAATGACTTTGAGATAATATATCTTTATTCTGTATCTTACCTCTACAGCACAGACCATGTGACGCCCTCATGGGTAGTCAAGGTGATCTAACCAGTCTTTCAGCCTGATATTCTGACTTCGGGACAAAAAATCTTTATTCTGTATCTTACCTCTTCTATGAGATCTAACCAATCTTTCAGCCTGATATTACCTCTTTCATGAGATATTATCAATCTTTCAACCTGATATCCCAATTTTGATACTATATCTTTATTCTGTTGCCTCTTCCTAAGATCTAACCAGTCTTTTAGCCTGATATCCTGACTCTGAGACAAGATATCTTTATTCTGTATCTTACATCTTCCATGAGATCTAACCAATCTCAGCCTGATGTCCTGACTCTGAGACAAGATATCTTTATTCTGTATCTTACATCTTCCATGAGATCTAACCAATCTCAGCCTGATGTCCTGACTCTGAGACAAGATATCTTTATTTTGTATCTTACCTCTTCCATGAGATCTAACCAGTATTTCAGTCTGATATCCTGACTCTGAGACAAGATATCTTTATTTTGTATCTTACCTCTTCCATGAGATCTAACCAATCTTTCAGCCTGATATCCTGACTCTGAGACAAGATATCTTTATTTTGTATCTTACCTCTTCCATGAGATCTAACCAGTCTTTCAGTCTGATATCCTGACTCTGAGACAATATATCTTTATTCTGTATTTCTATCAGTTGTTTGTAAGCTTCCTCTGCTATCATCTTATAATGGGAACATTCTGTTTGTAATCTACAGAAAATAAATATCAGGTCTCATACATTCAAAATATATCGTTATCAGTCCAGATACCACCATGAGACTCCACAGAGGATGCCTTGATGGTAACTGGGTCAAAATGAAATAAATGGTTACCACAGAATTATGTCTACTGGGCTAAAATTAAAATCAAAACAATCTGATGATCTATATACGAGGTCAAATATTGTCGACACCACTGTCATAAAAGACAGAAACAAAAAGTCTAAACCATAGCTTTGCTCCGTAAGTTGCTATCCTCACAGGGAATACAAAAACACACACATAAAGGCAGTCCTGTTAAATTATTTATCATATCATATTGAAAGTAATTTGATCTTTAAACTTTTAAGAATAATATTTCACTCTTGACCTAATGACAGTATGTTCAAATAAAATGTTGTAATATATTGTAATCCATTCAAAAACCAAGGGACTGATGATTGGAAATGTTGTGCTTAGCAGGGAAAAGAGGTGGAAAATATTTGAACTGCGAGAATTATAGATACATCAAATAATTCATGATTTTTGTAACAGTAACAAGGATAATGATCTATAAAAAAAATTTTCCACCTTTTAAAGACCATTTAAAATGACCCCAATTTCTCAGAGCATGAGCAATCCCTGATTGGATAAAAGAAACATAACTAACAACTTGTTTCTCTAATCTCTCTAACTGTTGAAAATGAGCAATCCCTGATAGGATAAAAGACACATACCTAACAACTTGTTTCTCTAATCTCTCTAACTGTTGAGCATCATGCACATACTTCTCCATATGAATAGGATCACCAAGTCCAAACCCTTGTCCTCCATTACTTAATAAGGTAGTCCTTTGTTTCACCAACTCCTCTCTTAATGCCTGTCAAAATGGTAAGAAATTATAGTTGATTCTGTTTCAGCTAACTCCATAATATGGGATAACTGAGTGCTGATTCTGTTTCAGCTAACTCCATAATATGGGATAACTGAGTGCTGATTCTGTTTCAACTAACTCCAAAATATGGGATAACTGAGTGCTGATTCTGTTTCAGCTAACTCCATAATATGGGATAACTGAGTGCTGATTCTGTTTCAGCTAACTCCATAATATGGGATAACTGAGTGCTGATTCTGTTTCAACTAACTCCATAATATGGGATAACTGAGTGCTGATTCTGTTTCAGCTAACTCCATAATATGGGATAACTGAGTGCTGATTCTGTTTCAGCTAACTCCATAATATGGGATAACTGAGTGCTGATTCTGTTTCAGCTAACTCCATAATATGGGATAACTGAGTGCTGATTCTGTTTCAGCTAACTCCATAATATGGGATAACTGAGTGCTGATTCTGTTTCAACTAGCACCATAATATGGGATAACTGAGTGCTGATTCTGTTTCAGCTAACTCCATAATATGGGATAACTGAGTGCTGATTCTGTTTCAGCTAACTCCATAATATGGGATAACTGAGTGCTGTTTCTGTTTCAGCTAACTCCATAATATGAGATAACTGAGTGCATATTCTGTTTCAGCTAACTCCATTATATGGTATGATTTAGTACTGAGAGGTCTTTTGGTTATTTGTGTCAATGGGTTGCTGTATCATTGAGGTATATCCATATATCTTTTATTAAAAAAATAGTTAAACGCTGTTACATATATGTGCTTCTCCAAATTCAGAAATCTTCAGTGATCACTGTGTTAAGTTTTGTCTATTTTGACCACTGTGGATTCATTATTATTTGTGGGTACCAATTTTGTGGATTTCCTGGGTACCAATTTAAATGTTCAATGAAGTACAATAAAATTTCTATATGCTTCTATGCAGACTTTTGTAAAACCGTGAAATCAAACATCCACGAAAACTTTCCTTAATCCACAAAAATGTGTACCAACAAAAATAACTGAATCCACAGTATAAAACTTTGTGGAACTTTTGTGTTGATGTCAAAAGTTTGGTTGCCTCTGATAAATTAAATCTTAACTTGCTTTACCTTTTCAATGTTTTGGGCACTTGTTCATGGTTTATAGTTATCTGCATTTCATTTACATGACATTGTGTCAAATGAATGAGTCAAGAGATACTGTATCATCCCGACTTGAACACAGATTGACAATCAAAAAGATCACAGCATAACCCAAACTCTGTCAAGTATTAGTATATAAATTACATATTCCTGTTTTGTAACCTACCATAATTTCACACTGCATTTCTTCAAACCTAATGGACTGTACATCTCTGTTTATAATTGGTTTATTCTTTATATTCTTGGCCTGAAAATACATTTTTGCATAGTTAAATTTACAGCAGTTAAATTAAAATTTGAATTCATTTAAACGAAAAACCTAAATGAAAAAAATCTCCAATATTTTTGTCCAGAATAAACATGTAAATTCACTGTTTCAAAACTTTCTTTTTTTCTTCTTATGAAGAGAAGCATTTATTTATTGTGGTTGAAAATCTCCTTTATTCAAGAAATCATATAGTATACTTACTCTATTTGCATATTTCAATGCATTCAAAGATTCATCAAAGTTAGATGTGGACGGACTAATACAACAAATCATCAATGTCTGAGCATTTCCTCCCAAGGAATCCTGTAAGAGAAACAGACATAGGTTATGAACTTTGACCTGGATAAATAATTAATGTCTGAGCATTTCCTCCCAGGGAATCCTGTAAGAGAAACAGACATAGGTTATGAACTTTGACCTGGATAAATAATTAATGTCTGAGCATTTCCTCCCAGGGAATCCTGTAAGAGAAACAGGCATAGGTTATGAACTTTGACCTGGACAGAATAATACAACAAATCATCAATGTCTTAGCATTTTCTTCCAGGGAATCCTGTAAAAGAAACAGACATTGATTATGAATTTTACGTGGATGGACTACTAAAAGGGGATGCTGCAAATCCTGCATGGAGAATAAAATCATTTCCTTTATCTAAATATAATTTAATTTTGGATGTAACAAGTCTTCTGATTGGCAGAAAGTGTTTTGTCTATCAGCTCATAGACATAATTTTGTAATGTGACTGTGACGTCATCATTGTTTTTAATCATGATTTACTCCTTTTTAGAATTAAATTATAAGGAATGACTGAAATATTTTTTCTGTCTATTGGAAAAAACATTAAAATGTGGTGCACACTTTTAAATAACCCATGATGCGAGTTATTCAGTATGCACCACATTTTTTATGTTATTTCTTCATAGACAGAAAAAATATTGCAGTCATTCCTAAATAAATACTGTACCTTAACCAGATAGTAATTTTAGTCATTGTATGGAATGTATAAATCATTGATTTCTAAGTATATTATACCTTAATTAGGATTTCATGTATGTAATGTGCGAGGACTTCTTCATATTAAAATATAGATACTGTACCTTAAGTAGCCTTGTAATTTTAGATTCCCTGTATGGAATGTGTGTGGATTTCTTTTTTGGATCTCCTAATGCACTAATCACATTTCCAAGAGCTAATAGTCCTGAGTTTATATGAACAGATTCTGAAATAAATAATACATAAAGACATGAATATATCACACTTAAATATTATTTTCCTATAAAATTCTCCAATTCATACAAAACTGATGTTTTTCTTTGGTTGCCTCATGAAAATCTACCAATAGAATTTATTTGTCAATGCACATGTATATTCAATTCCATTTAAACATGAGATTTTAGGTAAACCGTGCCTATACTGATATTCTAGGAGTTTATGTCAAATACATATCAAAATTCTATGAAGTCTCTGGGATTTTCAGCTTATTGTTTGATTTTAAGACATTTAAGGTATTACATTTTAAAAATGCCAAAATTTGACAAATACCCATAATACCCCTGAACCCTTTTGTTACATTATATCCCTTAACCCATTCAAATGACGATGCCTCAAGGCATCGCCGACCACGCCGGACGATGCCTTGAGGCATCGCCGTAGCCAGGCCGAACGATGCCTTCAGGCATCGTCAATCACGTGATAAAAATAATTTTCGTCTTTTAACACATTTTCCCCAGTAAAGCTATGTTTAAGCCAATTTATATATGGGTTTTCAGGAAGCTTGTATATCAAAGTTAAAGAATACCTATTCTGACTGAATTTGATACCTAATATTTACTACAATACAATGGAAGATCGGTAGCGTCAACAAACAAAATAAGACGTCGCCATTTTGTACAACACATGTGATGCGAACATGTGACCTTTTTGGTCAAGAAAATTTTATTTGGAAGGAAATTCAAATTTAATTTCATGATTAATTTGATGAATGTTATATTAAAAAATACGAAAAATGCGTTTTGCAATTCCACGGAGACAAAAATCAAGTAATAATCGGACTTCGGTGGGCGCGGTTATTGGATTTTTCCCACGAGTGCAAAAGGTCGCGCTCCTTTTATGGAAAATCTAAATAAAACTGTCCAATCACTTTTCTCTCTCACTCGCTCTGTGTCAAGGACGCCAAAATCGTAGTAAATAATAGTAAAATGTCGTCTGTAACATTTTAAAACACAAAAATGTCAGATAGTTCAGAGGACGAGTTTGAGGGATTTTCGGAGGGAGAAGTAGAACTTGCTTGTCAACGGTATCAAATGCAATTAGCTCAAAATGGTATAGGTGATGATTTCATGATCAGTGATGTTGAAAGTGAACTTTCAGACGAAAATAATGATGAACAACAACTGGCAGATGTAAATAATGCCGGTGATGCCCCCAACAATGACGGATGGCACCAAGAATTTGATATTTTTGAAAGAGGTCTCCCCCATCTATTCCAACCTAGAAGTAATACAGGCCCACAAAACATATTAGGCCCAGAGAAGGATACCATTGACTTTTTTCAACTGTTCCTATCTGACAACCTTATACAAAGTATAATTGAGAAAACTGATAGTTATGCAAAGATGCAAAAAGATATAAACCCTGACCAAAACAAATCAGCTTGGTCTTGTCCCTCCTTGCCTGAGATAAAGGCTTTTCTTGGTATAACTTTTCTCATGGGTATTGATGTAAAGCCAGACATTAAATCATATTGGTCTACAGATTGCTTGGAAACCCCATATTTTGCCACAGTTTTGGCACGTGACAGATTTATGCAGATAATGAGGTATCTACACTTCACTGATCCTCACCAGCAAGTTCCGCAAAGAGGGGAGGCTAATTATGATGGCACTTACAAAGTCAGATACATTATGGACGCCATTAACAAACAAATGAGAGACCAATATGTCCCCAAACGAGAGGTGACAATTGATGAGTGCATGATACCTTACAAAGGAAGGGTTGCATTCAAGCAATACATGCCTGCTAAACCAACGAAATGGGGCATCAAACTTTGGGCATTGGCAGAGTCTGACACTGGATACATGTCATATTGTGAGATCTACCAGGGAAAAACAGATCGTACACATGTAGGGTTGGCCAGCACCGTTGTTATCTCTTGTCTTGAAGGAGCCAATTTATCCAGACAAGGTTACCATGTTTACATGGATAATTACTTTTCAAGTCCTGCATTGTTCACCAGTTTGTTTGAAAATTTTGACACTGGAGCTTGTGGAACTGTCCGCCACAACAGAAGAGGCTTGCCAAAGGATTTGATGACAAAGAAACCTGTTAATGTAACACAGAGAGGAGATAGTCAGTTTAGGCAAAAGGGGGCAGTTGCAGCTACAGTATGGAAAGACAAGAAAAATGTGTCTGTGATCTCTACCATACATGACAACGGCTCGACAGAAGTAAGTAGAATTGTCCAAAATGAAGGACAATTCCAAAGACAGCAACTTCAATGCCCAAAGATGGTTGCAGATTACACCACCCACATGGGTGGTGTTGACCGTTGTGACCAGTATATCCAATACTATTTCTTTGGACACAAGACACTGAAATGGCCAAAGAGAGTTTTCTTCAAGATGCTTGAAATCATTAAGTTTAACGCCTACCGTCTCTTCCAAATTTCACCAAATCACCAGCAAACCACATCAATGACCTTTTTGGAATTTTCAAAATCTGTTGCTACTAAGCTTATCGCAGGGTATACGACAAGGGACAACCGTCGGGGGAGGCCATCAAACCTACCAGTAGAAATCAGATTGACACACAGGCATTTGCCAGCAGACTTGGGAAACAAGACATGGTGTCACGTATGCTGGGCTAGGGTAGCTAATGGTACACAGGAAAAAAGGTGTCAGACAAAATATGGTTGTGTTGAATGTAGCAAACACCTTTGCCTGCCACATTGCTTCACAGTCTTTCACTCACGCAAAAATTACACTTCTTAATTGACAGTTACTTGGTTACAATTGAAGTTGAAAGGAGTACATAATTTGTTGAAAAGATATTCATAATTTGTTGAAAGGATATTCATAATTTGTTGAAAGGATATTTATAAATTTACAGTTGACAGTTTCATTTATTAATTTTTGAATCAACAAATTTTAAGGAGCATTTAATTATTTCATCATTGAACAATACACAACCAAAGACAGTGGAAATTCTAGCATCCCATGGACACTGACAAAGATAATTATTTAAATAAATCATAGTAAGTTCATGATTGTCTTAAAAGAGTTAACTATGTCTCACTTAATTTATCAAGATTATTGAAGTGTTAAATGTTCATGTATTAGTGTGTCAGATCAGCTAACATTTGAATAATATTTCCATGCAGTGGTTTGATACAAAAAAAAAACAGAAAAAATATATATGCACATTCATTTAAAAAAGCACATATGAATCTCAAAAGTATTAATTTTACCAGAAAAAAATCAATAGATATCTCTACTAAAATAAAAAAATCCACAAAAGATCCCAATAGTCAATTTATATCTAAATCCATGCAAAAATACAAAGAAAATATTGAACTAAGAAAGACAACTCCAACTTATCCAGGGACACAACTTCCTATCAAGTGATTGCATTACAAGTACAAAATGGCCATGAATTTGACAGACCATTTTCATTCGTGTTTATTCAGACTAATGAGTTAGAATTTTGACTGTGGAGTTATTTTTTCCATAAAACTTTGTTAAAGGAACACTCGAAATTGTTAACTACCGTTTGTAGCGTTAATTAAGCAGATGAAAGGCAAAAATATAAACCGGTCACAAAAAAAGATGATTTCGCAAATCAAACGTCATTTTCCTCCCACAAATGGTTAAAAATTATCAAAAGTAGGTATTGTCATGTAAAATTATTTATTTTGCAACGATCCTTACATACTTAATTGTGACAATATCGAGTTTGAAACCGATTTGATGAGAAACAACAAAGATACAAACGTTTTTTTGTAAAACGTCAATTTTTCTCCATTCACACGTCAAATTAATTCAGGCCAGGCAAACTGCGGCGGAAATTTGAACAGGCCACACAAAGTCGCAGAAAAAAAAATTCAGTAAGGAAAGTGTTAATATGGACATCGTGCAAATACTTACCTTTAAATCTATCCCCTACATTGCCTGTCCTGTGAGCTCTTTCCGATCCAGCTAGATCAACAAAGTGGAACTTTCCAAACATATTGTGGGTTATATCTATAAAATAAGCATACATTTCACTTATCACAATATTGTGAGTACCACTGCAAGAACAATATTTAACACTTTAACAGAAAAGTAACCATTGACAACTGAATTTTTGCCATGTGTTTTTAGTTAACAGAATATGATTTAGACAGATACAGGGAGTTTTAAGTAAGTACAATAACTATGAGTCTGTTACAAGTCAGGCTATTTAACCCATATCATGTTCCTTACTGTTAGTCTTTCTTTGTTGGCTTTCTTGAATAGATTTGTTGTTGGTACAGTTTGATGCGGTGCCCAATAGTAATTTTCGTTGTCTTTTTTCACACAATAATATAAAGCTTCTTGATATATGTTTATATTCTATGTAGCTGTGGAAATTTATTTCTTATATGCACTTACTATCTTTATCTTTTATATGAAGTAAACTGAATATATGAAGCAGTTATACATGTACATTTAAACTGAAGACGATAAGGTATTAATATTGATTGTTACATATAATTTTTAAAGTGTTTATTTATAAATTGAACATATCAAACCCTAAATGCTTGAATTAACAAATGTATAATTCCCAAAACATGTATTTTCTGTGGAAACAGATAACATTTGCTGCTTTCCAAAATATAGTGGTAATAGTACTATAATCAAGATAAAAACCAAAAGTTCCTGTGCAATAAGATGAAATTAAACCAAACCTATAGTATATTATATCATTTCTATACAAAATATCCAAATCAAATCAAATGAAAAAACTGCAGCCTTGACTACCCAGTAGTGTTTGGTGAGGCTTACAAATGAAAAATGAACATGATGAAAAAATTACCTTTAGAAATAAGTTTTGCATTTTGGCAAAGTAAAAGAATATGATAATAAATCGAAATATTTGGTAGTTATATGTGGCCTTGCAAGCTGAGTTTCAAAGGAGAAGAAAAGACAGGACCATTGGTATATGTTATATAATATATCTTAAAAAGGCTTATCTTATTTCATACAAGTTCAATGTTAAATTATTAAGAGATTCCTTCTCTATGTAAAACAATGCAACTGTCAGCTTTTTATTCCATGAAAAATTTCAGGCTAAATATGTGGTTCTTCTACTCAAAAGCAGCTTCCATCACAAAAATCCACTTGCATGCTTGTTATTTACTATACATTTTAAACATGCTGTACTTAAAATTCCAGCAACACTAATCATCTTGGAACATCCTTTTCCAAGACTGATGTTTCCTTCAAATTGTATTAACATTTTAAACATCTGTTAGAGGGTTATAACAAAACAATGGCAATAAAATGCTCGCAGGGCGCAGCTTGATACGACCGCAGAGGTCGAACCCTGAACAGTTGGGGCAAGTATGGACACAACATTCAAGCTTGATACAGCTCTGAATTTGGATTGTGATTAAATATTTGACACAGCATAGGTTTCTGACACAGAATGAATGTGGTCTAAGAACTTAAAATTTTAAATTGGACATTCACCTATTATGGTCCAATATCCAAAATCTAAATACATGATTTGATTCAGCATATCAAAGAACCCCAAGAGTTCAATTTTGATGAAATCAAACAAAGTTTAATTTTGGACCCTTTTGACCTCAATGTGGACAAAGTTGATAACGGGCCCAAAATCAAAAATCTAAATACATGGTTAGATTCAGCATATCAAAGAACCCCATATATTCAATTTTGTTGAAATCAAACAAAGTTTAATTTTGGACCCGATTTCGACCAACTTGAAAACTGGGCCCATAATCAAAATCTAAATACATGTTTAGATTCAGCATATCAAAGAACCCTAAAATTCAATTTTGTTAAAATCAAACTAAGTTTAATTTTGGACCCTTTGGACCTTAATGTAGACCAATTTGAAAACGGACCAAAAATTAAGAATCTAAATACACGGTTAGATTCGCATATCAAAGAACCCCAAGAGTTCAATTTTGATGAAATCAAACAAAGTTTAATTTTGGACCCTTTTGACCTCAATGTGGACAAAGTTGATAACGGGTCCAAAATCAAAAATCTAAATAATGGTTAGATTCAGCATATCAAAGAACCTCAAATATTCAATTTTGTTGAAATCAAACAAAGTTTTATTTTGGACCCGATTTGGACCAACTTGAAAACTGGGCCCATAAACAAAAATCTAAATACATGTTTAGATTCAGCATATCAGAGAACCCTAAGAATTCAATTTTGTTAAAATCAAACTAAGTTTAATTTTGGACCCTTTGGACCTTAATGTAGACCAATTTGAAAACGGGACCAAAATTAAGAATCTAAATACACGGTTAGATTTGGCATATCAAAGAACCCCAAGAGTTCAATTTTGATGAAATCAAACAAAGTTTAATTTTGGACCCTTTTGACCTCAATGTGGACAAAGTTGATAAGGGGTCCAAAGATCAAAAATCTAAATACATGGTTAGATTCAGCATATCAAAGAACCCCAAATATTCAATTTTGTTGAAATCAAACAAAGTTTAATTTTGGACCCGATTTGGACCAACTTGAAAACTGGGCCCATAATCAAAAATCTAAATACATGTTTAGATTCAGCATATCAAAGAACCCTAAGAATTCAATTTTGTTAAAATCAAACTAAATTTAATTTTGGACCCTTTGGACCTTAATGTAGACCAATTTGAAAACGGGACCAAAAATTAAGAATCTAAATACACGGTTAGATTTGGCATATCAAAGAACCCCAATTTTTCAATTTTAATGAAATCACACAAAGTTTAATTTTGGACCCTTTGGACCTCAATGTGGACCAATTAAAAACGGGCCCAAAATCCAAAAACTTAATACATGGTTAGATTTAGCATATTAAAGAACCCCAAGAGTTCAAGAATAAAACCCCATTGAAATTGGTCAAGAAATAAGCAATTTATACAAAGTATCTTCTTTTGCACAATACTGTGCAATTGAATATTTCTTGCAATTGCGCAATACTGTGTAATTGAATATTTCTTGCTATTGCGCAATACTGTGCAATTGAAGATTTCTTGCTATTGCGCAATACTGTGTAATTGAAAATTTCTTGCTATTGCACAATACTTATTATATAATAATTTACACATCCTGTTTGGTGTGTATGTCCTGCCATATCATTATTATTTTATTATTTGCTTTTAAATATAAATCAGAAATAACCAACTTAAAATGGAAAATTCTAAAGAAAAAAAGGAAAAAAAACCCCCAATTTTTGAACCCCTTATGATTCATCACCCCAAACTCAATCCCAGCATCCCTTTGAGGTATGGTACCTTGCAGTACAATTTCAGAGAGATCCATACACTTGAACACAAGTCATTGTCTGGAAACTAGGAAAATGCTTATTTTTGGCCCTTTTGGTCCCTAATTCCTAAACGTTTCAGGCAATTACCCCAAACTCAATTCCAGCTTTCCTTTGTGATATGGAACCTTGTAGTACAATTTCAGAAAGATCCATACACTTACACACAAGTTATTGTCATGAAACTAGAAAATGCTTGTTTTTGTTTTTGGCCCCTAATTCCTAAAATTTTGAGGCAATTACCCCAAAAATCAATCCTAGCATTCCCTTTGTGATATGGAACCTTGTGGTATAATGTCAGAGAGATCCATACACTAACACACAAGTTATGTCTGGAAGTTACCAAAATACTTATTTTTGGCCCCTTTTGGCCCCTAATTCCTTAACTGTTGGTACCATAACCCCAAAATCAATCCCAACCTTCCTTTTGTGATATTGAACCTTATGGTAAAATTTCATAGAGATCCATTCACTTAAACTAAAGTTAGAGTGCGAAAACCAATGCGTTTTGCGGTCGATAAAATAGGACGATGTTCGATTGTGAATTAAACGTTCATACCAATATAGGACGACCGCAAAATTTTTTTACAGGTCAGGTCCAAAATAATTAAATAGGTTCACAACAATAAAGTTCTGGGATTGTGAATTAATTACAGGTTACAATCTTATAGGTCCAAAATAATTAGGACCACCTAAAAGGTTCACAACAATAATGTTCTGGGATTGTGAATTAATTACAGGTTACAAGCTTATAGGTCCAAAATAATTAGGACCACCTAAAAATGCAAATGATTACAGTGTAGGCAACTAAACAATGCAGTGTACAAAATATACAGATAAGTTTTAGAAAAAAAGGAGCTTGCAAAAACTAAACAAACCTTTCAACTGATTCTCTGAAAAGCAGAATGTTTGTGTTAAACAGTAGCACACATATATATATTTACTATAAGGGAGGGAAAACAAGTTTCTGAAAGTGTGCCAATAACAGATATAATTGTGTATTGTATCACTATATAATTACACCATTATATGGGGTCTCACATGCAATATATATATAAATCATGTAATATAAAAAGTTAATTAAAAAAATTTTGAAATGTAAATACATTTTCACATCTATTAATATTAAAACATAACAATTACATGTATACTAGTATATATGATTTTGTGTTAAGAATGTAATATTATTACATTTTCCTGAACCTACCATCATCAATGATTTCGTTAGATTCTGATGGTTTTCTCTTCCCTGCCATAACATCAGCTTCTACCCATCTCTGGCCTGCAAAATGTCATAAAGGCAAATCATTCAGATTGTTCTAGTAGTATTAAATAAATGTCCTTATATACATACACAATTTTTCCATTACACATAATTAACTATTATATGCAAATTAAATGTAAAGAATTTTCTTCATTTGAATGATAAGGACCTTGCTGAAACGTGTTAATCATAATTCAAGTATAATTCATAATCATATTGGATCACTTATGACTGACACAATCGAAATTATGATATAAAATACAACTATTTGATTGATATTGTTACTTTTAATGAACTTCTTTACAATCAATAGCAAATAAAACTTCATATAATCAAACTTATTCCACTGTTTGAAAATATTGATAGCAAAATTAAAAGAGCATATTTATAATGTTTATCATAAATGATTAATTGTTGATCTGCTATGTACACCATGTATACAGTCGAACCTCGTTGTGTCGAACTCGGTTGTGTCGAAAACTCGGATGAGTCAAGTAATTTCGGTCCCGTAAAATTCCCGCTTGATCAATGCATAATTACCTCTGATGAGTCGAACTCGGTTGATTCAATACTCGGTTAAGTCGAGTAAATTTTATAGTCCCGTCAAGTAAAATTATTGTAAATTGACCCGATGTCTCGAACTTGAAAGTAAGAATTTTCAAAGATGCAGACCTAATGATAAAAATTCAAATCAGATGTATTTCTTATGTCACCTAATCATTTTCAAAAGAGATTAAAGCCGAGTAAACATACTTGTTTGTATAACAGTTAAAATGACATGTTTATGGTGACCGCCAATTAACACCTTTGTTGATCGTTCAAGCGGAATGTTAGTGTGTTGAACATTTTTCACCCGAGATAAAAACGAAACGAATTTAAATGACCCAAGCCGAGATTAAATGAATCGTTAGATTTAAAACTCATTAATTACAATAGATAAAAGAATTAGGACAATTATAATAAATTCATGATAATTTAATGTAAAGCAGAAGACCTCATCACAGACCGTTCAGAACTTATTTCGTGCCGCGAGTGATTTCATAATTTATAGCGACTGACCTTTGTAAATATTTGTGTAGACTATTGATTTTATTTGTGCATGATTTGTATCTGTACTTGTGTTTTTAATTATTACGAAGGACCAAAAATGGAGATTGAATACACAATCATAAAGTGTCATATAGAAAAAAAGGCACACTGTTCATTGTATCTAGTTTACACAAATCTCATACCGTATTTCATGCATTCAAAATTTATGACGACACACTCGACCTCGGATGAGTCGAACCTCGGATGAGTCGAATACTTTGGTCCGGTCCCTTCGACTTCGACACAACGAGGTTCGACTGTATATATATAAACTAGATGTGTTGGAACAACACGAATGGCCCCGCTTGCAAAAAAAGCTTGAAGCCATTTTAAGGAGTGGGAATTTGACAATGAAAGTCTGTACAACTGTTATTTTCACAAAAAGTCCAAGGCCCGTAATTTTTGCAAAATTCAATGGATCGGAAGCAAAGAAAACTTGATCTGTAACTCACCATAGTAGACTCACATACTAAAATTCAGCTATATATTTGAATGCGTTTAGAAAAAAGTCTGTATAGCTGTTTGTTGTGGAATGACGGATGGAAGGAATGTCAGCTACCGGTAAGGGTAACACTATATGGCCTCAATCACTTTGTGGTGGGGCTATAAAAAAGTGTTTATGAAAAATTGTAAATGTATACCTGAATATTCTATTTTCAGGAAGTCAAAAAGTGAAAGCCATGAAATAAAACGTTCACTTCCCTTGCCTTGGAGAGATATGGAGATTTGTTTACCCAAAGAAATTCATATATCCCAAAGGCATTGCTAGAGGGAAACATGATTTTTTAAGGGTGAACAAATCTTTGTATCTCCCTAAGGCAACAGAAATAAATGTATAGTGTCCTAAATACTGACCTACTATTACTGTAAATATAGAATGAGATCGACTGGAATGTTCATTCATCTGTGTTGACCCTGTGTGACGGATAGATGAACCAGACTCCAACAGTGACATGATTTCATCTAGAGATTCACATTCCACTTCTCTGGCTCCAATTATCACTACAATTATATCTTTAAGTAAATGAATGTAGCACAAAATATCCAATTAATATAATTATATTATGTAGTTGTTCATGGTTATATATCTTGAACAAAATTATCCCTTTGTAATTCTGATGCCACTAGACTTTTCTTAAGGTAAGAATTGTAGCCTATTTATACAGCTACAACAGTTTGAGATAGAAAACAGCATGTGAAAAGGACCAGTTATTGTAGAATTATACATGCTCATTCACAGATTTACAGATTGATTGATTGACAGCAATTTTGACCAATTCTTGATATTATGTTTATTTGTTCCATTAAAAGCATGATACTTGTTTAAAAATTAAGTATATCAGGTGATTGGTTGTTTACTTTATATTGTGCAAACTTTTCAATAATATTTCCATCTTTTTTTCTTTTCATTCAGTCTGTAATGGCTTTTGCCTATCTTTACATCAGTTTCTTATTTTTATATATAATTATTATTCACTTCAATTGTCAGTGTTACCTATGTTGCCTTGATCTTACCCTGTTTATAGTGACCACTCTACCTGTTACTTTGATCCTCTCTTACCCTGTTTATAGTGACCATCCTACCTGTGTTACCTTGATCATCCCCTTTTACCCTATTTATAGTGACCACCCATCTGTGTGGCCTTGATCATCCTCTCTGACCCTATTTATACTGCCCACCTTAGCAGTGTTGCATTGACCATCCTCTCTTACACTGTTTAGAGTGACCACCTTACCAGTGTTGCATTGACCATATTCTCTTACCCTGTTTCTAGTGACCACCTTACCTGTATTGCCTTGATCATCCTCTCTGACATGTAGTTCTTTACTTGAAGTATCAACATCTAACAAGTCCTGTAACTCCTCTTTGTATATCTCTATGTAAGACACCTTACCTGTATTGCCTTGATCATCCTTTCTGACATGTAGCTCTTTACTTGAAGTATCAACATCTAACAAGTCCTGTAACTCCTCTTTGTATATCTCTATGTATGACACCTTACCTGTGTTGCCTTGATCATCCTTTCTGACATGCAGTTCTTAACTTGAAATATCAACATCTAACCAGTCCTGTAACTCCTCTTTGTATATCTCTATGTATGACACCTTACCTGTGTTGCCTTGATCATCCTCTCTGACATGTAGCTCTTTACTTGAAGTATCAACATCTAACAAGTCCTGTAACTCCTCTTTGTATATCTCTATGTATGACACCTTACCTGTGTTGCCTTGATCATCCTCTCTGACATGTAGCTCTTTACTTGAAGTATCAACATCTAGCAGGTCCTGTAACTCCTCTTTGTATATCTCTATGTAAGACACCTTACCTGTGTTGCCTTGATCATCCTCTCTGACATGTAGCTCTTTACTTGAAGTATCAACATCTAACAGGTCCTGTAACTCCTCTTTGTATATCTCTATGTATGACACTTTTACAGAAAACTCAGTAGTAGTATTGGACTGAAAATTGAAAAATTTGTAAGGGTTACGCGGAACCCAGTGTCTCGCCTACTTTTGCTGTTAATCGCAGGCTCAACAAAAATGAGATGAGGAAAAAATTTAATATAAATAATCCTCTCGATACAATATTTTTATTGTAAGAAGCTTCTGTCCAAGTTTGGTAAAATCCAGGATAGTTTATAAATCTAATAAATGTTTTAAAAATTTAACTGCAGACTGTATGTAATGTTAACTGGAAGAAAAACTAAGTCCATTTATAAGTAAAATATGGACAAACAAGTACAAAATTTTAATAAAATTTCCATCTAGATACTAGCTTTTGATCATAAACAAACTTTTGTCCATGTTTGGTACAAATCCAGGATAGTTTAAGAAAGTTATTAAAATTTTAAAATCTTTAACCACAGAGTGAATGTAATGTTTCCTGGCAGAAAAGCTAAGTCCATTTATAAGTAAAATATGGAAAACAGGAATTTTTTTAAAATTTACTTCTGGATACTATCTTATGATCATAAACAAGCTTCTGTCCAAGTTTGGTAGAAATCCAGGATAGTTTGAGAAAGTTATTAAAATTTTAAAACTTTAACCACAGAGTGAATGTAAAGTTTCCTGGCAGAAAAACTAAGTCCATTTATAAGTAAAATACGGAAAACAGGATTTTTTACAAAATTTACTTCTGGATACTATCTTATGATCATAAACAAGCTTCTGTCCAAGTTTGGTAGAAATCCAGGATAGTTTAAGAAAGTTATTAAAATTTCAAAACTTTAACCACAGAGTGAATATTTATGGACACCGCCGCCGACACCAATGGAATGTAGGATCGCTATGTCTCGCTTTTCGACAAAAGTCGAAGGCTCGACAAAAAGATTGATCAGTTTCTGCAACACCACTTCAAAACTTTTACACAGATCCATAATGGCCCATAGCTTTTTTAATAACAAGTGAACATTAGACATCTTGAGCTGGTTGACCATTATGGAATATCTGTTTCACAGATTACGACGGATAAGTTCAATAACAATCCAGCCTCTAATCCTAGAATGTGACTTACTGAATTAGACTTATCACCAGATCTGAACTAACATGAGCAACACAACTGGTGCTATATGTGGAGTGGGATCTGATTACCTTTGAGAGCACCAGAAATCACCCCGGTTTTGGTGAGGTTCATATTGCTTAGTCTTTAGTTTTCTATGTTGTGTATTTTGTAGACTGTTGATTGTCGTTTGGTTGTTTTTATGTTTTGCCATGGCATTGTCAGTTTGTTTCAACTTATGAGTTTAAGTATCCCTTTGGTATCTTCTGCATCTCTTTTAGAGTGAGAACTCTACTTAATTATTTTGTATTAGATGTAACTTTCATTAAATCTGCTGCAAATTACACTGCAATACATTTGAATACATACAGGTACCAAAGTGAAAAAATATAGCGCCCATTTCTATATGTATAAGATTTACCTGCATATTATCAAATATAGCTTTCAATGCCCTGGGTATGATTCCATATTCTTCATCTGTAAAGGAAGATATCCCATCTCCAACAGTATAAGTTTTTCCTGAACCCTGAGAAAAAGAATATACAATGCAGTCAATATTTTTCACATGCACTAACCATATTTATTCTGAATATAAAAACCTTACATACATTTTGCACTGATATTTCTTTAATCTTAATGAATTTATGAGGTACTTGCTGTTTGACCATAAGCAAAAACTGTAGCGTTATAGCCCTCAAATATACCATTTACCAAGGGATCAATACAGGATTTATATACTTGGGAGGTACTTACTGTTTGACCATAAGCAAAAACTGTAGCGTTGTAGCCCTCAAATATACCATTTACCAAGGGTTCAATACAGGATTTATATACTTGGGAGGTACTTACTGTTTGACCATAAGCAAAAACTGTAGCGTTGTAGCCCTCAAATATACCATTTACCAAGGGATCAATACAGGATTTATATACTTCATCCTGAAATATACAAAGAATCAAAAATCATAGAAAAATACACAATTGTTTTTGACTTGAAAAAGTATACCCTCCTTCTTCCCCCAGCCACTATGGTAAAAATTAACCAACGGACATGAAAATTCAGTATGTAGAAAATGATGGCAAACAGTATATTATGTTCGCCTCCAGTTTGAATGTATTTGTAGATCTGGTGTAGGATGGGAACATAAAACAATTCATCCTCAAAACAGAAAAAGCTAGTAACTTATACATTTACACATTTTGTAATTATGTAGAATTCACATTTATACATTTTGTCATTTATTATATAGAACTAACATTTATACATTTTGTTATTTATTATGTAGAACTATCTGGTGGAAGTCAAACATTAAATGCTTTAAATAAGATCTTAATATAGCTAGATGGTTACGGTCACAACAATATGAAACATGATTTTTAAGGGTGAACAAATCTTTGTATCTCCCTAAGGCAACAGAAATAAATGTATAGTGTCCTAAATACTGACCTACTATTACTGTAAATATAGAATGAGATCGACTGGAATGTTCATTCATCTGTGTTGACCCTGTGTGACGGATAGATGAACCAGACTCCAACAGTGACATGATTTCATCTAGAGATTCACATTCCACTTCTCTGGCTCCAATTATCACTACAATTATATCTTTAAGTAAATGAATGTAGCACAAAATATCCATTTAATATAATTATATCATGTAGTTGTTCATGGTTATATATCTTGAACAAAATTATCCCTTTTGTAATTCTGATGCCACTAGACTTTTCTTAAGGTAAGAATTGTAGCCTATTTATACAGCTACAACAGTTTGAGATAGAAAACAGCATGTGAAAAGGACCAGTTATTGTAGAATTATACATGCTCATTCACAGATTTACAGACTGATTGATTGATAGCAATTTTGACCAATTCTTGATATTATGTTTATTTGTTCCATTAAAAGCATGATACTTGTTTAAAAATTAAGTATATCAGGTGATTGGTTGTTTACTTTATATTGTGCAAACTTTTCAATAATATTTCCATCTTTTTTCTTTTCATTCAGTCTGTAATGGCTTTTGCCTATCTTTACATCAGTTTCTTATTTTATATATAATTATTATTCACTTCAATTGTCAGTGTTACCTATGTTGCCTTGATCTTACCCTGTTTATAGTGATCACTCTACCTGTTACTTTGATCCTCTCTTACCCTGTTTATAGTGACCATCCTACCTGTGTTACCTTGATCATCCCCTTTTACCCTATTTATAGTGACCACCCATCTGTGTGGCCTTGATCATCCTCTCTGACCCTATTTATACTGCCCACCTTAGCAGTGTTGCATTGACCATCCTCTCTTACACTGTTTAGAGTGACCACCTTACCAGTGTTGCCTTGGTCATCCTCTCTGACCCTGTTTAGAGTGACCACCTTACCAGTGTTGCATTGACCATATTCTCTTACCCTGTTTCTAGTGACCACCTTACCTGTATTGCCTTGATCATCCTCTCTGACATGTAGTTCTTTACTTGAAGTATCAACATCTAACAAGTCCTGTAACTCCTCTTTGTATATCTCTATGTAAGACACCTTACCTGTATTGCCTTGATCATCCTTTCTGACATGTAGCTCTTTACTTGAAGTATCAACATCTAACAAGTCCTGTAACTCCTCTTTGTATATCTCTATGTATGACACCTTACCTGTGTTGCCTTGATCATCCTTTCTGACATGCAGTTCTTAACTTGAAATATCAACATCTAACCAGTCCTGTAACTCCTCTTTGTATATCTCTATGTATGACACCTTACCTGTGTTGCCTTGATCATCCTCTCTGACATGTAGCTCTTTACTTGAAGTATCAACATCTAACAAGTCCTGTAACTCCTCTTTGTATATCTCTATGTATGACACCTTACCTGTGTTGCCTTGATCATCCTCTCTGACATGTAGCTCTTTACTTGAAGTATCAACATCTAACATGTCCTGTAACTCCTCTTTGTTTATCTCTATGTAAGACACCTTACCTGTGTTGCCTTGATCATCCTCTCTGACATGTAGCTCTTTACTTGAAGTATCAACATCTAACAGGTCCTGTAACTCCTCTTTGTATATCTCTATGTATGACACTTTTACAGAAAACTCAGTAGTAGTATTGGACTGAAAATTAAAAATTTGTAAGGGTTATGTGGAACCCAGTGTCTCACCTACTTTTGCTGTTAATCGAGGCTCAACAAAAATGAGATGAGGAAAAAATTTAATATAAATAATCCTCTCGATACAATATTTTTATTGTAAGAAGCTTCTGTCCAAGTTTGGTAAAAATCCAGGATAGTTTATAAATCTAATAAATGTTTTAAAAAATTTAACTGCAGACTGTATGTAATGTTAACTGGAAGAAAAACTAAGTCCATTTATAAGTAAAATATGGATAAACAAGTACAAAATTTTAATAAAAATTTCCTTCTAGATACTAGCTTTTGATCATAAACAAACTTCTGTCCATGTTTGGTACAAATCCAGGATAGTTTAAGAAAGTTATTAAAATTTTAAAATCTTTAACCACAGAGTGAATGTAATGTTTCCTGGCAGAAAAACTAAGTCCATTTATAAGTAAAATATGGAAAAACAGGAATTTTTTTTTTAAATTTACTTCTGGATACTATCTTATGATCATAAACAAGCTTCTGTCCAAGTTTGGTAGAAATCCAGGATAGTTTGAGAAAGTTATTAAAATTTTAAAAACTTTAACCACAGAGTGAATGTAAAGTTTCCTGGCAGAAAAACTAAGTCCATTTATAAGTAAAATACGGAAAACAGGATTTTTTTTACAAAATTTACTTCTGGATACTATCTTATGATCATAAACAAGCTTCTGTCCAAGTTTGGTAGAAATCCAGGATAGTTTAAGAAAGTTATTAAAATTTCAAAAACTTTAACCACAGAGTGAATATTTGTGGACGCCGCCGCCGACACCGACAGAATGTAGGATCGCTATGTCTCGCTTTTTCGACAAAAGTCGAAGGCTCGACAAAAAGATTGATCAGTTTCTGCAACACCACTTCAAAACTTTTACACAGATCAATAATGGCCCATAGCTTTATTTAATAACAAGTGAACATTAGACATCTTGAGCTGGTTGACCATTATGGAATATCTGTTTCACAGATTACGACGGATAAGTTCAAATAACAATCCAGCCCTCTAATCCTAGAATGTGACTTACTGAATTAGACTTATCACCAGATCTGAACTAACATGAGCAACACGACTGGTGCTATATGTGGAGTGGGATCTGATTACCTTTTGAGAGCACCAGAAATCACCCCCCGGTTTTTGGTGAGGTTCATATTGCTTAGTCTTTAGTTTTCTATGTTGTGTATTTTGTAGACTGTTGATTGTCGTTTGGTTGTTTTTTATGTTTTTGCCATGGCATTGTCAGTTTGTTTCCAACTTATGAGTTTAAGTATCCCTTTGGTATCTTCTGCATCTCTTTTAGAGTGAGAACTCTACTTAATTATTTTGTATTAGATGTAACTTTCATTAAATCTGCTGCAAATTACACTGCAATACATTTGAATACATTCAAACATGTATAAAACAGGTACCAAAGTGAAAAAAATATAGCGCCCATTTCTATATGTATAAGATTTACCTGCATATTATCAAATATAGCTTTCAATGCCCTGGGTATGATTCCATATTCTTCATCTGTAAAGGAAGATATCCCATCTCCAACAGTATAAGTTTTTCCTGAACCCTGAGAAAAGAATATACAATGCAGTCAATATTTTTCACATGCACTAACCATATTTATTCTGAATATAAAACCTTACATACATTTTGCACTGATATTTCTTTAATCTTAATGAATTTATGAGGTACTTGCTGTTTGACCATAAGCAAAAACTGTAGCATTATAGCCCTCAAATATACCATTTACCAAGGGATCAATACAGGATTTATATACTTGGGAGGTACTTACTGTTTGGCCATAAGCAAAAACTGTAGCGTTGTAGCCCTCAAATATACCATTTACCAAGGGTTCAATACAGGATTTATATACTTGGGAGGTACTTACTGTTTGACCATAAGCAAAAACTGTAGCGTTGTAGCCCTCAAATATACCATTTACCAAGGGATCAATACAGGATTTATATACTTCATCCTGAAATATACAAAGAATCAAAAATCATAGAAAAATACACAA
Organism: Mytilus coruscus; assembly: GCA_017311375.1. Taxonomy (NCBI): domain Eukaryota; kingdom Metazoa; phylum Mollusca; class Bivalvia; order Mytilida; family Mytilidae; genus Mytilus; species Mytilus coruscus. The sequence continues at coordinate 77,150,440 of CM029604.1, forward strand.
TTGTTTTTGACTTGAAAAAGTATACCCTCCTTCTTCCCCCAGCCACTATGGTAAAAATTAACCAACGGACATGAAAATTCAGTATGTAGAAAATGATGGCAAACAGTATATTATGTTCGCCTCCAGTTTGAATGTATTTGTAGATCTGGTGTAGGATGGGAACATAAAACAATTCATCCTCAAAACAGAAAAAGCTAGTAACTTATACATTTACACATTTTTGTAATTCACATTTATACATTTTTGTTATTTATTATATAGAACTCACATTTATACATTTTTGTTATTTATTATGTAGAACTATCTGGTGGAAGTCAAACATTAAATGCTTTAAATAAGATCTTAATATAGCTAGATGGTTACGGTCACAACAATATCATTGCACATCTGAAGGTTACATAAAGACTGTTTATTACATGTGAAATAAAAGAAATATTTTCACTTATTGCTGTAAATGCCTAATGTATTAATACATACTTCAATGTATTCACTCAATGTGATTATAACATTTACCTGTGTAGTTTTTGAAGACAGCACATGATCAAATGTAAAAGCTCTGTCTTTCCCTAACACAAGCTGGTTTGTAGCTGGTATTATTCGAACACACATTTCTTCTCCAGCAATCTTCTCTTTAGGAAGCAAGGGTCTAACCTGTTTATAAAGAAAAAGCCGATTGTTGATTAAAATTTTACACAAAAACTTGATACTAAACTACTACATTGTAGTCCCAATTACAACTGCAGTACTAAAAGTTTTACCTTGCTACAAGATTTGTATCATACATGTACATGAGAACAATAAACTTGGTTTGTCCAAGAAAACACTGTAAACTCATGTTTCATGACTTAAAAGAAAATTCAACACTGGTATCTGACTGACTAAAATATTTGTGATAAGCCCTGGCAATCATGGTAATAGAAAGAAGCAACACATTTTCATTCTAAAATTAAATGTAATGTAATAGCATAAATAGAGTGCATTCTCTGTGTGCTGCATGACTTCAATTTTGTTTAAATCATATCATATAAAATAAGTAATCTACAAAAGAAATATTGCAAGAACCAGGGCCCGTATGCATAAAGCTACATCAGTTAAGATATCCAATTGTAATACTAATATATTGTAGCACATGTAGAAAAATCTGTCCGTTCAGAACAAATCTTAACTTAAGTAGCTTTATGCATACGGGCCCAGTTGCTCCAAATTATCATCATGCAATAATAAAGCAAGCAATAAAACTGTTTACATTTGCACACTGTGAATTTTCTGGCAGTTCAAACTGCAGATAATAATGTTTAACTGAAATGCCTTGTCGACTGACAAAAATTGTTTCTCCTTTTTATGCTGACATACTATAATATGATCAGTCTATGATAGGCATATAAAACCTAAAGTGGGACTATTGTATCTTACCCTTACTGCCACTCTAACATTCACTTCTTGTTCTGATATCATGGACATCTTATTTCTTTATATAACCTGAAATGAATAATATAAATAGTAAAATCCATATATAATTGACTACTGTAAATTCCAAATTTTTTGCAGCTTTTATTATTGCGAAAACTGAGAAGAGATAGATGTCACAAAAATAAAAAGTTGCATTTTAAATTAAATGCATTATTTCTATGCAGCATTTACTGAAATCGCAATAATTAAACTCTGATTTGTGTAGAATGTTCTACAATCTCAATAATACATGCATGCAATAATTTCTGAATTTACAGTATAATGAAGGGATTTAAATTTACATGTATATATAAATTTCAATATTCAAAACTCTCTTGATTTACCTTCTTATGAAAATTAAAACTGTCTTTAAGTTATATATAGTCATGATGTTATTATAACCTTAATATCAGCATGCACATACCTGTCAACTTACAGGATTTAGGCATAAATTAAAATGAGATTATAAAGAACAAAGAAGAATAAAATAATTAAATAATTAGGATACAAATTGCAAGAATATCATTATAAAATCCAAACATTATGTACAGCTTGCCAGAGAAGAAACACTTCTCTTTTAGTCTCACCACTTCCCTGTATCAGTTTTAAATCAAGTTCTAGTCACTTCCCCCAATGATTCTGAAGTATTGTGATCCATGTATATATGTCAACTTTCACTTATCATGCTTATTGCTACAAAAGAAAAGTTTTTTGTAGTAATTACTCTTCTATTCATTCTACAAAATAAAAAAAAAGCAAGAAGCATGCATTTTATAAAAAGGAAAGAAAGGGTGGAAACTTCATCAACAGTACATGTATGCAATTAAAAAAAAAGAAGACATAACAATGTATGGCGCTAATTCTGAAGGACAGAAAAAAAACATGCAAAAAAGCTGCAAAAATTGTAACCCTTAAAAATTTTGTCACATACAAAACCCCCATGGAGATTATCTAAAGTTGGTATCTATGCACGTGTATAGTAATGTTTAGCAGATTTGGGAAGTCCTCATAAATGGGTACTAACCCCATTAATGGATATTACACTCAAGATCGGGAATCAATTTACAGTGATAATAAGTCAAAGTTTGTATTTTATCATAATGGCTGTCATGGAGCAAACATTCATATAAATGGCAACATTTTCCCCTTTAACATCATAGTTCAAATGAAAATTGGATACAAGGATAATAGCTTCCGCAAAACCTTCTTTTTGAAGGTTATTAACTTTTAACCCGATGATATTTCAGTCATGGCGTCTTTGGACAAAATGTTGTCATTTACCTGAAATGTTTGGCCATGACAGCAAATATCTTGAAATCCGAAATATATATTTTTATCACTGAAAATTAAATGCGGTTTTGGGGTATAACATCCATTTATGAGGATCTCCTCAACCTATTTAACATTTTTTTTTTTTGCACTGTAAAATAAAGGTGTCAAATAATAAACCACTTTTAATCTTTACATACAAGACAGCATTAGTTATGCTTATTTTTAAAATGCTTAATATCAAATAGGTAAGTTTTACTGTTTTTTTCAAAATACATGTAAATACATTTTAAGTGTGTGTATCCTTTAAATTCTTTGATAAACAGGAACACTAAGCTAATACGTTCTGCTATTCTGTATTTTAGTAAAATACTGTTCAAATTACGTTCAACATAAACAATCATACCACATCTGAGTCATCGTATTTTTATATTGTCATGCATTTAGTCATTTTAAGTGTAATCCTGTTAATTACTTTACACTCATAATGCATAATAGACTCCTTAAGGTAACAATTAAATGATAAAATACGCCATGCTTGAGCGAGACCATGCTTTTACTTTGTCTCAACAGAGCAGTACTACTGCCTGTCTGCAGTGTAGTGACAGCTGCCAGTCACTGCATTTACCTGCAAGGTCATTTTGCTACAGTAGACTAGCGACTATAAAATTTTTGTGAAAATGTTTGATGTCATTAGAAAATTAACCAATAGTTATAAAATTTCTAATAATATTTCCCAGGAAACGATGTAAACAACTTTTCAAGCCATAAGAATTTTGCGCATGCTTTGTTTACAGTTGACAAAATTCGAAACAATGTCTAACAGTAAAATTTAGATATTTTATCAAAATTCACCCATAGTTAGGTAAAAATAATAGATACGGTTTTTAAATGAACATATTTTACTACAAAACATTATTTAATCTCGATACTGAATACGAAAACAAAATATTAACTAAAAAATATTGTTAATCATGCAAACGTTTATAATGGCTTAAATTTATGCTTCATACAGAGCAAATATTCGACCATGAGATATAAAAGCAACGTTTCAAAGAAATTTCTTTTCTTACAAATTTAATGATTAATAATGTCTCATAAATGACCGTAGATCTTTCTAATTGATTATCCTGTAACACAATCCATACCTTTAACCATCTGATGTTTGATTATGCTTGAAATCTTGGATTTTATAACTAATCAGTAAATGTTCCGTACCTGAACATCTGTGACTGTGTATATATGTTGGCTCAGAGTTAGGCATAGACACATTTGCAGTGATGGTTTAAGCCTAAATTATCTCTATATTGATAGAAATTCTTGAACTGAGTTATACATAACTTTTCAAAAATGGAGAGAATCGACAGTACAGCTGCAATGGCTTCATTAGCCTCATATGACGACAAATCCGACAAATCTGACGATGAAGGCATTGTAAACATGGCATCTGTTGACAATATTTCTGATGATGAAGATGAAGATTCAAGACCACCATCACAACCTGTTACAACCCTAGAACTGGAAGATGAAAACAGCAAATCTGAATCAACCCCACAGGCACAGGACACTGCACCAAAACCAAAACCACATAGAAAAAGTAATCATGCAACAATAATGAATTTGTCTTATCAAATTCCCAAAAGATGAAATATTTTATGTTGTTCAGGCCAAAAATATATGAATATATGTCAAGACTCCTGTTGCCAAAAAATACAAAAATAAAAGTGGCACCAGCACTTTTCTCCGAAAAAAACCCCTATATTAATGTACTTTATCAAGACACAAGGTACCCATCTCGCATCTTTTAGAAATGACAATGGGTTGCAAACTTTTGTAATATTTCGAATTCTGCAGTTGTCTATCCTACTGTAACTTGTTATTTCATAAATCAACATTAAATTATCTACAAAATGATGTATAACACACATATTTCTGTTGCTGGAATCATTTTTATCAGGCCTTTCAAGTCTAGGTCAACAGTAAATTATTTCGTCTTCTCACAGTGAAAGACTTGAAAATTGGTATATGCTGCTATGTAACTTAGGAGTAGGCATTTAGGAGTAAGAGCAAAGAATTGATTGTCTTGGAAGTGTGACATGTCTTCCTGTGGGCAGTTACCTTGTGAACTAGCAAAGCTCAAGAGTTGGTCTAGTTTAAAGCAGGGTTCAAATTCATATCACATTAACATGTTCTAGTCCTGAATATGCATTTAACTTGCTACTGAAAGTTAAACAACCATCCATCATGATCACTGTGCTAAGGAAGGATGAACAAAGGATAGTTGGGATTATTTGACACTGAAAGTAATGACATGTTGAATAGGGGAAGACATTTTACTTTGCACCAGGTCACTGATGACTAATAAAAAATTCTTGAAAAATTCTTGAACATACAGATGGCATGACTCATTTTCATTGTTCTGCAGCAGATTAAAAACCAGACTTTGTATCATTGTTTTCATGTGTCATGTTGTGTATAACATATATTTTCTACATGACAGTAACAAGACTGGTATCTAATTATGGATTAGATGAAGAGGAAGGTGATGAAGATGATATGAGTATATCCTCTGAGGAGGAAGAAGAAGAAGAGGAGAGTTTGTACGGACCAGAAAAGGTTAGTATATCCTCTGAGGAGAAATTGCTCTGACCAGAAAGGTGAGTACAATCTCTAAGGAGGAAGAAAAGTTGTAGGGACCAGAAAAGGTGAGTATATCCTCTAATGGGAAAGAGGATAGTTTGTTTGGACCTGAAAAGGTTAGTATATCCTTTGAGGAGGATAAGAAGAGTGTGTATGGACCAGAAAACGTAAGTATATCCTCTGTAGTAGATCAGGAGATTTGAACAGCCCAGGAAAGGTTAGACATTTATAAATGAAACAGAAATTAATTGGTGTCTCCCATTTTAATTGTTTCAGAATTTGTCATATTGATTTTGCTGATTGTTGAAGGCCATACAGTGACCTAAATTTGCTTATATCCATGTCATTTTGATTCTGTTTGATTATAAGTTGTGTGGCAATAATTTCACATCTCCTTATTTATATAAGAAAAAACAAAATCAAAAGTCATACATCAATTAAGGACATACAATACGAAAGCAAAATGGTAAAAAAACAGAGGAACAATAGTCCAAAAAACCTTACACTCAAAACTACACTGGGGAACTTCCGCATCACTAAAAAAGTAGATTGTATGAAATGTGCATAAGGCCCCAAAAAAATATATGTCTGTTTACAGTTACCGACCGACCCTGCATTTGAGCGCCGACCCTAAGTCATTTTATTTCCGTCCTAAAGTGAAAAATTAATTGAACTCGTGTCAAAAGCGAAGTAAGAGTTGCCAATAAAAGAAATCAATGGCCTGATACATCCTAATGTTCACAATTGTGAATATGACAGCTGTTTTAAGGAAATTCATGACTCATGTGATGAAAATAAACACTCTGCCATCATTTTTTTCCAATCAATAACAAAGGGAAATAATCCAATCATTAAAAATACGGGTAAACTTGCCCCATGGACAACTCAGACCACGGCAAGACGGACCGCACGACTCATATTCATGTCGCAAAAAATATAATGAAAAAATGAAATAAAATGGAAATACAGACCTACCTACCATATTATTTTTAATGATGTAACTTTAAACAGACATATATTTTTTGGGCCTTAGGAAAAAAAGTGTTATAAAGTAAATAAAACACTGTATTTACATGCAAGTGCAGCAAAAGTTGCACATTTTGGCAACAAAGCAATTTGTCTTCCACTCAGTCAACATTGATATCAGTTGTGATGAAAATAATTAGTAATGGGAAATTATTTTTTTAAACAGTTGATGTAAAGAACAGTCACTCTTTCTGGTTTATTTCTTTTTCAAAACTCAATCTCTGGATACAATAGTTTTATGATTATTTGTTACTTCTGTGTAGATTGAATACATTGGTCTGCTGATGTATCTTCTTGCACTTATGCATGCTCAGATACATATGAGAACAAATGTACTCGGTGCAAAATAGTATTTAGCAAAATAAAATTTCTTGGGGACATTTTTTTTTTATAACTTTTTGAAATATGCAAATGAGACATCTTGAATGATATTGAGTCAGATATATGTTCCCTTTAATATGCAAGAAAATGTGCAATCCCATTGTATGACAATACTTCTGAGTTAATCTGTTTTTCAGATTCTATCTCATCTGTTTGAATGATCCATTTGCTTTACTCTCCTGTCAGCCTTAGAGAAAGACTAGACAGATGTATAGAAAATGTCACTTCATACAACTTTGCAAACCTTCATATTGAAACAGTCACTATTTTTTAGAAATCCTGTGTTAGTGTTGTAAAATGCAAAATAATTGCATGAATTTCTGTCTATGTTTTGGTATAATTTGTAATGTATATATATTTTATTGACAGAGAGTGGATAGAACTACATCATTGAATGCTGAACAGGCTTGTAAGTAAAAGATAAAATGTTTTACATACATATTTACATTACTATATAGACAGTCATCCAGACAAAGGTTAAAAGTTCACTTTGGAAAAAACCAAAGCAACACCAACCTATACATGTATGATCTTCCAGTCAAGATCTGAAGCTACAAATCATATTAAAAGTTTCCTCTAAATGTGAATAACAAATCATTTAATGAAATTAGTGAAAATATTGTAATATTTCTATAGAGAGTGTGTTAAAATGTTATGAGAATCCACTGATATGATGTCCCTTCTCCTGATCATCAAAGTTCCTGAAATGCCCTGATATGGGTTTATTAGTTTGGGATTTGATACCAGTTAGAAACTATATTTAAAACAACATCCATAATTAAATGATATATACACTGGTTCCAACACAATGACCAATAAATGGTCAAGGGAAGGGATAGCCATGTATGTACTCATTTATTTGTATCGTATGTGAATTTATACCACTGCTAATTAATATCATCAAATTATCCTCTTGAGAAAAAATTGGAATTTATCATAGTCGTGACTTTATACAGGTACATTTGAAAGAAAGTGTTGAACTAGTTTTACAGCATGCCGAATCTTCCACTTGCATGACACTTTATAGTGATTTCAGTTCCAATTAGCTCCAGCTATGGTAGTGTTAATAAGGTGTAATTATAACTGTGTAAACATAGTTTATTTAATAACTTGTTATGTATAACTACAAGAATAAGTAAATAGGAAATATACAAGTAATTCAAAAATGAGATTAGGAAACGAGAGCAGTGCTCTTATATAAATCTATCTCCTTAATTATAACTGTGTATCAATGTTGATAATTGGTACTCATTTTCAGCATCACTATCAAGAAGTATGCTGAACAAGTCTTTTGATGAAATAGAGATTCCACCAGCTCCACCTGGGAAATGTCCAGCTAAATTACAGGTCAGTATAGTCTATAATATGAGACAGTTGGAAAATGTAACAGCCTCAACTATAAGTATGTCACTTTGACCTTCATTTCAGACAAGTTAAGTTTTATGACCTAAATTAGATTTCATGTAGAACAGAGAATGGAAACGTGGAATGTGTCAAAGAGACAACAACCCGACCAAAGAGCAGAAAACAGCTGAAGGTCTCCAATGGGTCATTAACGCAGCAAGAAAATCCCACACCCAGAGGCAGGCTTCAGCTGGCCCCTAAACAATAATGTATACTAGTTAAGCGAAAAGGACGCCACACTAAACTCCAAACATACAAATGAACCAAAATTTAAAAAACACACAAGACTAACAAAGGCTAGAGGTTCCTGAATTGGGACAGGTGCAAAAATGCATCTGGGTTAAACATGTACTTATTATTGCCCTAAGGCATCTTGATGTAAGGATGTTTATGGGGAGTTTAACAGCAACCCACAAAAAGTAGTCCCTCTGAACTTTATTTCTTGCTAAGTTGACTTGATATTAAGTCCTGTACAAGAATTCTGTTTGCATATACTATGTGGCCTACATACATAAATTTGGTGTAAAAGTTCTTCTTGATATGTATATTAGCCTCCATTCAAGGCAGTAGACAATGAGCTATATTTCATGATGAATTGACTATGGTTAAATTTTATATTGGGCAAGTTCAAATCTCAAGTGCCCTGATGTTATAGATGGTTTAAGGGAGATTTACACATGGGTTTCCTATAATCAGATGATACATTGTATAATTTTACTTGTTAAGTGTTTATTCTACCTTTGAACTGCAGCTGAAAGTCGCCATGCTTTTTGTCTTTCAATTTAAAAGAATGAGTTGTTTTGTTACAGGACAAAATATCTGGTTTGTTTGAAAAGATGAGAAAAGGTTTAGATATGAATGATAAAATACAAAGGAGGAAAGACTTCAGAAATCCAAGGTAATTATCTTATTATTTTGTTAAATATAATTAAACATGATGTGTTAATACTTAAACCTTCTTATAATATATAAGCATTTCCTAAAAAAAGCACAATAGATAAGCATATGTGGCTACAATACAGGAGAAAAGTTCAGATTTTTACACTTTCTAAAGCTGATGCATTTTTTTTTTTGTATTTTCCAACAATGCACATATATTGTTTATATAAATCCCTTCATCTTATCTCCATTATCATGTAATTTTTCAAAGGACCACTTACTGGTCAGCTTACCAGTGAAAAAATTTTGAACGTAGTTGTTGTTGTTGTTGTCGTGATCTATGAGTCACCATTGCCTAATAAAGAACTATTACAGTGTTATGCCTTGGGGAGTTGTAATCTAATTTTCTCAATAGCAAGTCATCATTTACTTATAGATATGACATTCAAATATAAATGCTGTAATAATATCCTTTGGATGGGTTATGTTATCAATCTGATCCCTTGAGTTAATAGACCCTTTTGTCACATGGTAAATTTTAATACATATAAAAATAAGGAGATGTGGTATGATTGCCAATGTTTAGTAATTACATTCCTAAGAAAGCTATATTTTTATGCCCCCGCCGCAACGGAGGGGGCATTAAGTGTTACCCTTCCATGCGTACGTACATCCCATAATTTGTTTCTGTTCTCTAACATTAGTTTGCCTCAACCAAATGTTATGAAACTTATACACAATGCTTATTACCCCAAAACACAGATCAAGTTTGAATTTGGGTGGCGTCACTTTTACCGTTCTAGAGTTATGCCCCTTTATAAATGGAAAAATTGCAGAATTTTTCGTTTCTGTTCTCTAACTTAAGTTTGCATCAACCAAATGTTATGAAACTTATGCACAATGCTTATTACCACAAAACTCAGATCAATTTCGAATTTGGGTGGCGTCACTTTTACTGTTCTTGGGTTAGGTCCCTTTATAACGTTATATGCAAGTGTGGTCATCATCTGTGTCCCATGGACACATTCAACACATTCTCCATTTAGTTTTGAATATCTTAATTTGAGGGAGACGTCCTATAATTCTTTAGAAGGCATGCTTCAAAATTATAATAAAACAGGTCTGCTACCTATAGTTTGGAGTCTTTACTTATATTACATTTATTCTTCACATATAATGTATGAATCACTGTTGTATAATTATGTACCTAAAGTTTTGGTGCTTTACAAATACGATATTTTATCAGTAAAGTCAATAGCTTTTCTCTTTCCTGTACAAGGAAGAACAAAGCTATCTGTATATTACTTGCTTTAATGCTCAGTGGTTGTCCTGACAACTGTAAAAATAAAACAAGGATTTTCATTAAGTATAAAGTCCAAGTTTAAATTGTTGTTAAGAACTATGTGTGATTTTCTTTTCAGTATTTATGAGAAGTTAATAGAGTTTATTGGAATAGATGAAAAGGGATCAAATTATCCTGCTGTAAGTATTTTGTCAAATAATTTTCAAGAAACTACTCGTCTTTGATTTATTCAATTATTACGTATACCAAATGAAAGCATTTCAAATGCAAACAACTAGTGTTTGACACTACATGTATTACCAAAATGTACCACACAGGCTGAAAAATTTCAAGGCTGCTTTCTCTCTCTGAATAGCTAAAATTTGTACCAAAAGTTTTATGTTAACACTTGATAGTTTATCTACTACTGTTAATATCTTTAAGCTCCTCATTCTTTTAATAAGTTTTGGATTTTCAAATATTTTGGCCTTGAGCATCACTGAATTGACATTTATGTCGAAATGTGCATCTGGTGCAGAAAAATTGGTACTATTAATGTTATCTAAAGTTATCAAAAGTTTGATTGTTTTAAAGTTCTGTCAGATATAAATCCATCAAATTAAAAATATTAAAAGTATCTTGACTTTTTTTCTTATTTCTAGGAGGTATTTGATCCCCATGCTTGGGGTAAAGAATCATTCTACGATCAATTAGGTAAGTATTGTCAGTTACTGGAATGAAAAAGAAAATGCATATCTTGTAAAAACATAATCACTGATCTATAAGACAATTACTTTTGACCTTTAATGAAAACATCTTTTCATAAAACTAAAGGTCACATGGTTCCAGAATCTGTTACTTATATATGCAGTTTGAATGTTTACTTTGTGAGGTATATATGCAGTTTGAATGTACTTACTTTGTGAGGTTAACTTAAATTTTGATATAATTATACCCCCGCTTTAAAAAAGTGGGGTATACTGTTTTACCTCTGTCTGTCCATCCATCCGTCAGTCCGTCCTTCCGTCCCATGAAAATTTTTCATCACATTTTTCTCAGGAACTACAATACAAGGATTTCTGAAATTTGGTTTCAGGGTTTATAAAAGTCGGCTATACCGTGTGATGCGTTTTCAGATTGATCGCTCAACAACTTCCTGTTTGCCGAACACTTGCATCATTTAACACAACACATCCAAGTTGAAAATTTTCGTCACATTTTTCTCAGGAACTACATTTCAAGGATTTCTGAAATTTGGTTTCAGTGTTTATATAAGTCAGCTATACTGTGTGATGCGTTTTCAGATTAATCACTCAACAACTTCCTGTTTACCATCAAATATTTGGGCTGGGGTATCATCAGTGAGCAGTAGCTCGCAGTTTCACTTGTTTTCACAACATAGAAGTATATTCATATTTTATCTGAATATTCTAACATGGTTAGAACAACTACTTGAAAGAAACAGCCACAAATATATATCAAGAAAAATATCACAAATGATTTATTTCAGACAAAGCTCAAAAAGTTGAAATGGAGAAAAGAGAGAAAGAAAGAAAAGATCGAACAAAGGTATGAAGGGAATGTATATTTTTTTAATGGAAGTTTCAAGATTGCCCAAAGAATCCTGTCTATGAAGGGACTTTTATTGCAATGTACATACCAAATTTTAAAAGGAAACTGTCATTACAAGGCTATGTTGAATATGATTGATGAAGATAGCTTTCAAGGCTTAAAATTAAATCCCAACTCTGAGGTTGCTAGTAAAATAGTGAGAAATTTCTTTACATGTCTTCAAAATAAACCATACAATATTCATTCCATAAGAAAAATCCTGGCTGTCTTAAAGTTCGATGGTTTATACTTTAGGGTCAATTTTGAGTAATATTTTTTCCCTAATTTACCTTTTTACTGAAAGGAAATATAATGTCAGGTTTCAATTATCTCATAAAGATCTTTAAAGAGGCTGTCTGAAATTAAAAAAAAATATCCTCTAATTGTAAAGTGATGCAATATTTCTTATAGGGCATAACCAAAGGTTAATGTAAGAGTTTTTCGTGGTTTTGCCAAAGTCTGCATACAAGCCTTTATAAAGTTTGTACATCGTTAAACATTTAAATTTGTGTTTCACCTTTACCTTTGAAATCCACCAAAATTGATATCCAACGAAAAATACTGAATCCACAGTATGTAGAGAAATGTTTTAGTGTAAACTTCTTTTTATCCATATTCATGAAGCTTTTTTAAAATTTGCAATAATATTTGAAGGACTATAGAAAATTTTATTTTCCAGATTGAATTTGTAACAGGAACTAAAAGACCTACATCTTCCACCGATGTCACGTCAGGAGGTACATTTCTTTATTTTCTATTCTGAAATCAAATGAATTTTAAAATCAATCATTAATTTGCAAATACCAAATTAATATCTATATATATATAACATGGGGCAAAATTTTGCAAAATTCAATAAACATCTTGGAACCCACAATTTTAGATATAGACTGTATTGACATATTTTAGTCAGTGCTTTGGTACTGGCATGATTTAAACCATCTATTTTGTCTATACATTTTTGGTACTTATATAATTGTTCTTAAGCTAAGGTTGAAACTCCCTCAGCCAATGTTTAGACCTTTTTGATTTTTGTCTCGCCTGCAACGATAGTCGCGGAAAGCAAGATGTAGGGATTACTTTTGCGGCTGTGGCAACAGGGTCAACAATTGTTAAGTTTTCTGCTTAAGTTAGTTTGATAGGAACTACTTGTGATAGATCATTGATATATAATATAAAGTTGCATTACCAGTGGTACATTTCAGTTTGTCGACTATTTCCAACCTTGCCCCCTAGGTCATGGTCCAGTGACTTTGAATTAATTAGCAATTTTCAATGTTAAGTTTTCTGCTTAAGTTAGTTTGATAGGATGTACTTGTGATAGATCAATGATATTTTGCATGAAGTTGCATTCCTCTCTGTACATATCAGTTTGACAACTATTTCGAGGCCCTGCCCCCATGGTCCAGTGATTTTGAATTAATTAGCAATTTTCAGTGTTAAGTTTTCTGCTTAAGTTTGTTTGATAGGAACTACTTGTGATAAGTTTTCTGCTTAAGTTAGTTTGATAGGAACTACTTGTGATAGATCATTGATATTTTGTATGAAGTTGCATTACTATCAGTTCACATCAGTTTGACAACTATTTCGAGGCCCTGCCCCCATGGTCCAGTGATTTTGAATTAATTATCAATTTTCAATGTTAAGTTTTCTGCTGAAGTCAGTTTGATAAGAACTACTTGTGATAGATCAATGATATTTTGTTTGAATTTGCATTACTATCAGTACATATCAGTTTGATGATTATTTTCAGGCCCTGCCCGCTAGATAAACCATGTTGCTGTACATCAGATTGTCTTTTTCTGAATTTTATGCTGACAGGCGAGACATTTCTCTGTGTTAACAGTTTATTATGTTAATGATTATTTATATAATTGGTTTTAGAACTTTTGGCCTCAGTTGCTATTTATGAAGTTTTTTTTTATCATAACCTAAAAAATCAGTAGCAAATTGTTTTTTTAAGCACATGATTTGAATAAATGAAATGCATGTTGAAGCTTCACAGCAGTTAACAGTAAACTGTATCTATTAATTTCAGATGATAAAAAAAGAAAGACAAAGTGGGACAATCAACCAACATCAAATGTGACTGGTTCTCGAGGAGGATTACCTGGTGTTATTAACCCTAATGTGGTGTCAGGTTCTGCTTCAGGAACTAAATCTACAGTTATACCTGCAACAGGAAATATTACCAAAAAAACAAAATGATTTGTGATCAGTGACAAGTTTATGACTTAAAAAATGGGATTGAAAAATCCACTAGTTGACAGTATTTGAAATTTTGGTATGTGCCACAACTGTGGTTACCAAACTGCTACTGAATATGAACTTGAGCAGCATAAAAGCTAAGAAAGAAATACATACAGGAAATCAGTCACTCTTGTAAGTAAGAGTTATCTCCCATTTTTATGGTAATTATCATATTAAAGCATGTACATCAGTTTTTGACATTTTATGATTTTCAAATATTTCTGTGATTGAACTCCATTATCAGTTTGAATTTTATTATGAAATTATACAAGAAAATTATTCTATCCCCCTAAAAATTACAAATGAACAACATATCCTAGGTGAGAGACAACCCTTTAAAATTCAGCATGGGAGACAATTATGGAATAGATTGAAGTTCTTCTGCTTCTGCCTGATAATGGCCACAATCAACGAGCTGATTATTATGCCATGACTATATCTAATCATACATAACATTAAAGTTTGAATATGTATTTTGTTATACTCTTATTTTGAAAAACAATATGAAACATTTACAATTTTGTATGAAACATATGCATTTGTATTCTAATCATAACATTAAAATTTCATTTGTACATTTCTTACTTTTATAGTCTTTATAATTCAGTGATTGTTGTTGGTTGCAGTCTGCATTTTTGTTTTATGTTTATCGTTATTAGCATACATCAAGTAGTTTGTTTTCTCTATTGAATTATTTCTCATTTTTCAAGTCAGGGTCTTTCATAGCTTACTATATGGTATGTCTTTTCTCATTGTTTAAGGCTGTACAGTGACCAATAGTTGGTAACATTCTCATCCATTGGTTCCTAGTTGTCTCATTGGCAAATTCCCATCATACCATATCTCCTCATTTTTTTGTCCCGCCTACAAAGTAAAGGGCAGTATTTTTTCTGGTCTCTTCTTCTGTTTGTCTGTATGTCCTGTATCATGATTAAGTGCAGTTTTTGGTCTCATCAAACTTGTACTAAATACATAATACATATGTTTATTATGAAGTGAACTGTTTAATATATATGCAAATTTAGGGTTTTTACCCATATATCACTATACACTGACCATGAAAATATGATAGGTTAAAGTTTTAGTTTAAGGTTGTTGAAGTTCTGGTTTATGGTAGTTCCCTTCATATCGAATTGAAACTTAGTTCACATTTATGTTATTATGTGACCTGTTGAATAGATATATGCCAAATTAGGACATTGGCAAAGATTTCATGGTTCAGTGAACATGGAAATGTGATGCTGTGTGCAGGGCATGGTGTTCTATGACTATGAACACATATATCATTGTAATATAAATTCCAATATTGTAAAAAAGAAATGAAACACTATATATAAATTTTATTTGTACAAGGCTTAGAAACAGGTAGAATGTGAGGCTTTGCTGAGCATTTCTATCCTGTTTTGAGCCGAGTACAAATACAATTTATATTTCAAGACAATGTATGGTTATTCTTTATAGACTGCAACTCTGATCAACTCTTACAAAACTGTTCAAAATGAAATATTTAGAATAAAAACCATCATTTTCAAATTTGGAGCGGACGACGTAAATATTCTGCAAACTTGTATTTTTATTGACTTCATAAATAAAACTCTATGGAAACGCATTGTCAACATCATAAACAAGGCGATATACTGTCAGTGACTGTATATCACAAATGAATATACGGTCAATGCAATTTGACTGTGCAAATAGCACATCTTTAGTATATAGTATTTAAGAACTTCATTTGCTGAGTTGGCTAAAGCTGGGATAAACAAGTTGATGCTTTGGTATAGGGGCTGTCACTTCATTTATTTATATATCAGCCATGCATGTAGGCATAAGATTCACTTGCCAGCTTTCACAGACTAGAGTGAAATCAGCCAGTCTAAAAGTATGTCATCAATTGCATAGTAAGGTAAATGGTTTAAGTTAAATTATACAAATTGTAACATTTTCATACAAACTTGATTGAAATATGAAACATGTAGGTTCAGTCTGTGGTTCAATTGTTTTCAAACCTTCATGGAATTGTGTAAAACAGGGACAAAAGCTTTTTTGTGATCAAAAGATCAAGTATCCAGAGCAAAATTTTGAAAACATTTTTTTTTATTTTTCCATATTACTGATAAATTATTTTGGTAGCTTTTATGGCGCTTTGGCAGAAGGTTTTTATTTAAGAGATAATATTTAATGCAAAATCCTGAAAATATTTTTCATTTTCCCATATTTAATTGATAAATAAACACAGTTTTTTTTAAGTCAATATTTAGATACTACTTGGGTTTTATGGAACTTTGGAAGAGATCATATCTAATGAACAATTTTGAAAATATTCCTTTTTTCATTTTCCATATTTTATGGATAGACTTAGTTTAGCAAATAACTTTTCAATACACTCTGAGATTAAATTTTTACACATCAATAACTTTGCATGGAATGTTATGAAACTTTGACAGAAGCTTCTTCAAGATCAAGAAATAGCATCTGAAGAATTTTTTTATTTGTTTGTTTTTCTTATTAAAAGATTTAGTTTTTGGTAGTCAACATTACACTTTTACTCTGACAGCAACAATAGCAGGGGAGAAAAAGGGTTCTGCAGGACCCATTACGAAATTACTGAATATTAGACAGCTTGAGAAGTAAATATTGTAATGTACATTCCTCAGACTTCCTCTGTCTCCATCTTTGTTCAGCCTGTGTTATTTATTTTGCATTTAGCTGCTTTAAAGGTAGTCATGTGATACAGTTACCCAGTTTAACCTGTGCTTGAACAAATGAAGCAGATCTAATGTACCTTTTTCTTGTTGGTCATAATATGTTGTACTTGGGTGTCAGTCCTTTTTTGTTATGCCTGCAATGTAAGACTTAAGAATTCTAATCCAGTGGCGAAGATAGCCTAAACTTTTTGTTTAAAATTCAATATTTTAGAAGGCAAAATCCTGTAAGTGTCATCCCTTGTATACAGATGCTCCATGCTTTGAAGTTTCTATATGTCTATTGTCCTTGACCATATATTCATTGTTCAGTGACTGCTAAAACAAAAATTCTCACTATTTTTGAGAAATGGGATAACTATATTAGGTATATGGAATATTTGCAAGGTATACATGTCCATCAGATGGGGTTCACCTGACCTTTCATTCATTGGATAATTGTAAGGTGTACAGGTTTCATCTAACCTTAAGCTTATTTTCATGGTTCATTTGTCAAATGTTAAGTTAAGTGGTTAAATCTGTTTCTCAGATATAAAAAGCAACATGTGAACTATATTTGGTGTGTGGAATGATTGTAAGGTGTTAATGTCTGTCTGGCAGAGTTAATCTGACCTTGATCTCATTTGCATGGTTTATTGGCCAATGTTCAGTTTTCGTGTTAAGGTCTGTATCTTAGGTACTACTGGTATTAGCTATAACTATATCTGGTGTATGAAATGATTGTTTAGGGTACATGTCTGTCTGACAGGGTTTATCTGATGTTCAATGGAAAATGAAAAAAAATCGTGGTAAGGTCCGTTACTCATATACTATAAATAATAGGTTAACTTTATTTGATATATAGAATAATTGTAAGAGAAGGCGGAAGATACCAAAGATTTATTCAAACTCAAAAGTCAAGACAAAAGAAAAGAAAAACAACAATAAACCAAACAACAGTTAGGTGTACATGTTTGTCTGGCAGGATTCATCTGACTGATTCTGATTCATTTTCTTTGGATCATTAACAATGTTAAGTTTATGTGATAGTTGTTCACAGATGGCCATGGGTATGTAACAATAGTCGTTACCACAAGCCGGTCCTATTTTCATCGATTCATTATTGTGACATCAGAATGAGACTAATCACCGAATTTGTACTTACCATGGCATGAACAACACGATTGGTACCACTAAAGGGGCAGGATATGCTTTAGGAGCAATTGTTTTTCGTTTCGTCCACTTTCATTCTTTGTCATGGTGTTGCCGGTTATTGAGGGCGTTAACCCAAGAGGGTGTATCTGAATGAATGAATATTTTATTGCAGAAGCAAACATAATGCTATAGCAAAATAACATAATATATAATGACAATAATGACAGTAAACAGAGAACAACACAATAAAGTCATAGCAAGCACAGAACTACAACTGTTATGCAATTATAATTTGTAATCTTAACTTCCATGCCGCATTAAGAAATTTACACAATTTGTCGGTTAAATTCTTTGAGCTAGCTTGCAAACGAAATACAAGCTTTCTATTATTTGGTCATGAACAATAATACTCAGGTAAAAAAACTGTAGCCTCAATGATCTAAAGACAGGACATACTAATACAAAATGATACTCATTTTCTATACAATTCATATAACAACATGTACATATACGATTTTCTCTTGCAATATTGTCAAAACGACCAACTTCTATATTCAGTTTTAATGTTCCACTACGTAGTTTAGTGAGTAAATTACTAATTTTAGTAAAGATGGGGAAACTGTTAAAAAATGTCCTGACGTGAAATAAATTAAAGTAAACATTATCTATCCCTTTCTGTATTTACTAAATATAATAACATATCGGCTTTCCAGTAGCACTCCAAATTTGACTCCCCTCATCACTTGCGACTACATTGCAGTCATTGCTGTTAGATATGTTCTCGTCCTGAATATTCAGGTATTATTTGCCAATCGCGTTTAAGCAACTAACCAGTCCATTATGTTTAAAAGTATAAGATCATGCTTGCCATACGACCTTCAACAATGAGCAAAATAGTCAGCTATAAAAGACCCTGTCGTGACAAAATGTGATCCCATCAACAAGAAAACCAACGTTCTGACTTATAACAAAATAAAATGCAAAAACAATGTAATGCATGCAACAACCATGACAACCACTGAAAACTATCCAAACAAAGTAACCATTGGTTATCCCAGTAATCATTCATACCAAGATCATATAACAGTTGCTTGATACAATTTGCCCAGTGTGTACATTTTTACTATTTTCTACTTATCTTTGTAGCACGACTTCATAATACAAGTTATACTGCCATGAATTTTAAACCATAATTTGAGCATCCTAAAACTTCGCTCATATCACAATGGAAGTGATTAGTCTTCCTAATTCATAATATACCATTACATTAGCAGTCGGCCTCTTAAACCCTAGTAATGTTTTACAATAGTCCAAGTCAACCTTTTCTCCATTTTTTTTTTTTTTTTTATTAAACTGGACATAATTATAAATCACTTTGTTGGCTTGGATGACATAATCATCTATTAAATAGAACAGATTCACACTCGTTAAATTGTATGACGTAATTAATTAGCGTCACTCATTTAACTAATTATCTTAGAATTGTTAATTGTAATCGACTGGATTCAAATCAGTGAAGCGTGGGTTGCCTTTGAATGACAGTCACTGATTCCACAAGCTGACCACTGAATTGTTTTGATAAGAACCGTTATGGCTCATTATGAGTAATCACCTTGAGTAGGTATAAAACAGACAAACTGACTAGAGCAGCTCATTGTCAAAGTGTCTTCCAGCAGTTAACTACTAATATACACAAATGGCTTATCGACAGAACGTACCATCCAAGATGTCTTTCAGCATTGAAGAACTGTCAAAGAGTAGCAGGGTCATGAATCCCATCCGCACTGATGCAGTTGTCAATCATATCCACGATATATATCTACCAAACAACAGCCAGTCATGTACAGCAGATATGATGCTTTCACTTACCAACTCTGTTCAACGTACTCAATGCAAGAGGAAACGACAAGACTCATTACATTCTGATGACAACAGCTTTAGCTCTACAGACTCTACATCAAGAGATTGTACTTCACCTGGTTCATGCTCAGATAACTCTGATAAGTCCGACCAACAAGCAAAGAGAGCCAGAACTACCTACACAAACTCACAACTGGATGAATTAGAACAATACTACAGTAACAGCAAATACCTCCAGATTGAAGATCGACCAGTGCTTGCCAAGAAACTCAAACTCAGTCAACATAAGATTAAATGGTGGTTCCAGAATCGAAGAATGAAAGAAAAGCGTCACATCAAGAGTACAAGCTACAACGGTTCACCAGAGTTGTCACAGTTCGTTGGTGTAGGTAAACCTGGTTCCCGAATGATAACAACAATGGAATCTAATGGTGACAATAGACGGCAGTCATACTTACCATTCCCTATGTTCTCGCCGTATATGAGTGGTATGTCACCGTTTGTTTATCCTGGTTATAGTCAGCAGTTATACAGCAGTGTATTACCACAGTCAGTGCAACATAACAGGACTTGAGGACTTGAAATTAGCTTTTGACACAATATGTGCTTCAACTTTGTTAAAAAATATGTATTTGTATTTGCTTGTTATAGTTGTTTTGTTAACGATGTAAATAAATGTAAAATAGTTTATTTATTGCCTATCTTGTCTTATTTTTGCTTGTTTTATCAAATATGTCCTCAATTTTCTGATTAAAACATAAAAAAGTAGTTACCTCTTTTCAGTACTGAAGTATGCTTGGCGGTGCAATTATGACGATTTTTTGTTTGCTAAAAGAAGTTAAAGAATTATTAGATATAAAAAGGAGATATTTTGTATCCTTCAACCAAACAGCAACCCAAAACAAGAACAACAACTAACATCTAGAGGTCAATATATAGTCTTCAACACTAGGTGTTTTCACAATATGTCAATCTTCAAATCGCACTCGATTCTAAAAAGTACATACAATCGAGAGAGTGTAAATATCCGCTTCAACACGTAATTCTTAAATATCAAAAAAGAAGATATAATAAAATACCACAACTTACAAGGTGTCTGACTTAGGACATGTACATGTAGCTGGTTGAACATTATTATATTTGTTTTTGTTTTTTCTGGATCTCGGCCCTCCACTCGACAACAATATCTATATAACAGAACGTACAGAGATATAATTACAGGGGAAGCAATTCAATTTTATAGTTGCAAAAAATTCGGAGTACAGGCAAAATACCGAATACAAGAATGCCTTCGGTTACAGGAAGCATATACGAAGTCATGGACATGCTGATATATTATAAAAATCATGCAGTTATACCCTAAAATATCATGAAATGGGTTCAACTTGAGTGTAGATTTCATACAGCAACATCACAGACAGTACAAAAATCCCCATCTTGTGCAATCCTCAGAAAAAAAACAAAAAGAAACATATTACTCTTGCATCAAATTATAAATTATTGAATTGGCCTACATTTGAAAATAATCATGATTTAAAAAATACCGGATTGAACAATAGCAACACTTAATTTATAACATTTATCAGTCGGTCTTTTATGATTTAAAGGACAACTCTTAAACTTGTTAGCTTTTTAAATTATATTTCCATTATATTAATTGACTAATGTTTGCTTTAGGTCCCGTAGCAAATATTTCATGCATGTTCTGCATGGTCGAGAGCTCTCAAATAGTTGTTGCAAGGGTTCTTAACGTACAATAGATAATGAGTCAGTCCTTTTATACGTGACATCATATTTAAGGGCATACGATACAGTTACAGGGAGGTAATGACGTTGCTAACGTAAATTGTTATTTTCGCGACGTCAAACTACGACTTATCGGGGAAACATTCAGTTTTCGACTGATTTTATCATTCAAACTTATTTAACTTGAAAACGAGTTCATGGACCCTCTTTTAAAATGCCAATCGGTTTGATTACGTAAGACGATAATGTGTGCAAATTTTATGAAAACGTAAATAGTGCAATTTTTTAAATTAGATAAATATACAGCAAAAATGATGTTTTTCTACATTCGTGAACATTTGATAAATATGAGTCATTTGAAAAAACAAATTGCACAAATTTAAACCACATTTATATAAAACAGAATTTACAAAAATTTAACAAAAACAGCTTGTGTTTATCTTTTAAAACAAAAAGTTATGTATTTCTGTTGAAAGGAAAAATACGTCCACAAATCCGAATTTTGAGCAAATATATGAAATTTCGACCTCATTTTACTCAAAAGTAGCACATGAAGGTATATTTTTATTACATATTTGATATAATCATGCAAAAATAGCCTATATGCAAATTGTCAGCAAACTGTCAATATGGGATCAAAACTGTATCGTATGCCCTTAACGCCTCCATTCTGATCGGACGTTGCACAGCCAAACGGACGTCCCAGTTTGACATAGGTGTATATATATATATACTGACAGTCAGAAGAAGACCAAGGGATGACCATATTTCTATATCCCAGTCAACCCTTGGAGTTTATTTCCATTAAAAGCTGGATTGATAATACTTTAAGGTGAATCATACTACCACAATTATATCTGTATTATTCTGATCTAATCTAGTACAACCCAGAATCCTCCTAATACAAATTGGAATTCCAGTATCTACAAGTAGAACTTGGAATTTTGATTTATGCTAATTAAAATCCAGTTCAAATCAGAATACCAATATCAACTGGTAGACATTGGGATATTTAGATTTGTATTAGGAGGATTCTGGGATGTACTAGATTCCTAGTTGGATACAGGATATTACTAAAACAACAGTTAGTATGATTCTGGAATCTACTGGATTATTTGTTTCGCCTTGACGGAGTCAAAAAAAGTAAGCTGTTTTTGGCATCGACGGCGTCAACAATTTGTTAAAGTTTGTGATTAGGTCTGTTTAAGTGGAAACACTTAAGTTAAGTCAGTAATATTTTGTAAGCAGTTGTATAAGCATTGGTGCATCTCATTTCCATGGGGATTATTTGACCCTGCCTCCTCAGTCATGGTCTATTGACTTTGAAACTTTTACATAGTTAATTACATGTTGAAATTTGTGATTAGGTCAGTTTAAGGGGAATTACCTATGATAAGTCAACGTTTTGGTATGCAGTTGTATAAGCATTGGTACATCTCATTTCCGTGGAGTTGGTTTTGGCCCCGTCCCTTCAGGCGTGGCATATTTCATAGTTTACATGTTAAAGTCTATGATTTGGTTGGTTTAGAGCTATTTCCCCTAATGCTTGTACTTTACAGGTTTGGTTGGCTTACTTGCTTTGTTTGTTTGTATAAATGTTTGCTCAAGCATTGCAATTAAGATTGACATCTGCAATCAATAGATAGGAGTGGCTTCAGCTTGTATACATTATACTTAAATGTTATTGGATGTTAAGTATAATGTATATAAGCTGAAGCCCCGCTTATCTGTTGATTGCAGATGTCAATCTTAATTACAATGCTTGAGCAAACATTTATACAAACAAAGCAAGCAAGCCGACCAAACCTTAAAACCACAAGCATTAGGAAAATAGCTCTAAGGGGAACCACATACGATAAGTCAATACTATGTTGTTTGCAGTTGTTTTATCATTGTGATATTTTATATCCCAGAAATTATTTGGCCCTTTTCCTTCAGTCATGTTTCATTGACTTTCAGTATTTTGCATAATTTACATGTTAGAGTATTGCTATTTTAATTTCAACATTTGCATTTTACTATTAAATAATATACATGCGAGACATATCTCTGTGTCAACAGTTTATTATTATTATTTATTATGTTTACTGGTACACGTTTGATATAAAGTAGAAAAATAAATGTAAATACAATGCCATTTTCAATACTGTATTACAAACACACAAAAAAGGAAAAAATACGTTAATTTTCGTAAAATTCTTTTTATCTATGATTTCCAAGAAACAAATTGACTGCATGCGAGAACGAGGTAATAAACATAAGAGGAGTGATCTCAAGAGAACTATGCTATCACTGTAAAAAAAAAATAGAAGGGCAAACAACTCAAGCATGGGGGACTTTTACAGAGAACAACTATGTTGATTAGATAAAAAAGAAAGGTCATGGTGTAATAATCATGTCCCAAAATCACTACACGAACATGAAAAAACAAAACAAAGCAAACCGGCTTGAAAAGCGGTTCTTCGTCTCATAGTCACAATGAGGCTTTCAGCTTGGTGCAAAAGCTCTCACCCCATTGCAATATAAAAATAAAGAAAACTGATATGATTTGCAATGTGACAAAATATCCATATAGATTAAAGGACAAATATGTGAAGAACTACTGTTCAATCTAGGTAAAAAAATAAGTAGATGTGGTATGATTGTCAGTGATACAACTCTCCATCAGAAACCAAATGACATAGAAGTTAACAACTATGGCCTATAAGATCATTATTCATAACAATACAGGAACAATTCTGCTATAACAGACCCGATACCACAGTCATATTGTAGTGAATGCTAAAAGTTCAGTTAGATTTTTGCAAAAATATTTTAGGTGTCGAACAATGTACAACGAATGTAATGGTGTATTATGAGCTTGGTAGATATCCTTTGATATATCTTAGATTGTATAATATTATAAGATACTGGTATAAACTTTTATCAACGAATAATTGTATTCTTAAAATTGTTATTAAGAACAGGTATGGAATCCATGTAGTAACTAACAGAACTAGTTGGAGAGTTGTCTCATTGCCATTGGCACTCATTCCACATCTTCTTATTTATATTTTAACGTAGAACAGACTTGTTAGTATCCAATACTTCATATAGGTCATTATTCTTCTCGGATGTATTCATTTATCAGTTATGTATGCATAATGTATTTATTCTTCAGTTAGTGTATTTGCATATACATATATATTACATGTCATTGTGCTGATTAGCATTATTTGCTTAAAGTAATAAAAGAATTGATATAATTGATAAAAAATTCTCAATAAGATTTTTACAGTCTAGTGTGAAATAATTTCAGAACAAATTATATAAAAATTATAGTAAGGTCTACAAGCTCCAACTCAAAATATGGAAATTTTATGATAAGGAGTCTTCAAATCAGTCGGATAGCTTTGCAATTTAATCAGTCTACTTAATATTTTATGCATAAAATCTATTTTTCGACATCTTTTATTCTTTTCTAATATATCTACTACTAAATAGAGTTTAATGGCGACTACCCTTGCGGGTATTGCGCCAGATTACCTTATATAAAACATTTCAAATAAATGTTTTAAAATTTATTATTATTTAGGAATTAACCTGTATTATATATTCATATTATAGTAAATTGTGAGTTTTTTTTTTTTTTTTCCTAAATTTAATCTTAATATTTAAATCTGAACTATGGTGTAATATATCAATAGAAACAGAAACATTTATACAAACTTATGAATCACTGTTTTGGCTTGGATGAAATAATCATCTATTTAATAGAATGATTTAAAGTCGTTAAATTGCCTGACATAATTAATCAGTGTCACTAATTAAACAAATTAACTTGGAATTGTTAATTGAATGAATGGATTTAAATCAGTGAAGCGTGGGTTCCCTTTGAATGCATAAGCTTGCCACTGAATTGTTTTGATAAGAACCGTCATGGCTCATTATGAGTCATCAACTCGAGAAAGTATAAAACAGGCAAAATGACTAGAGCTGCTCATTGTCAAAGCGTCTTCGAACAGTTAACTACTAATTTTTGAGCAGATTTCAACCAGGACGGACGTGTTTTTCCTGTGCTCCTACAGATTACATATAAGTATCTCTTATATTAACTTTTTTAAAGTCCGATTGATTCTTTGGAAATAAATGTAATTATCTATTGGATTTAATACGAAATACGAAGTAAATAAATTAAAATGATATATCATAACAAATTTTGACTTTTATCGACGGTGAGCTTTAGTCACTGTATATCCCGGTTATTGCCATTTTAAGTCACATTAGTTGTGACAAGGGCAAAAATTGGAAATGGCTAATGCGAATGCTGAAGCTAACCAAGATCAAGAATCGGTTATATCTGAAAATGATGTTCTATTTCGAAAATATATGGAAAATGATACCACAATAGCAAGAAATAATACTTTAGTCATATATGTTGATGAATCTAATACTGATTTCCAGAGGGAAACTGCAGAGCAATTAAATACAAGAGATGTCTTGTTCACACTTCAATCTTCTGTTAACATTTCAGACCTCATTATATGCTTTCAAAAATCAGGAAAAAGTAGCTACCTCGCAACATGTCGGGACGAACATTCTTTAGAAACTTTCCTAAATGAATTTCAAACCTTTGTAGTTAATGACACTACATTTAGATCAAGGCGTGCTGAACCTCTAAACCTAGGTCAGAAAGATTACATTGATGTGATTGTTTTCGGCCTCCCGTTTGAAATAAAACCAATGGCGGTGAGGAAAAAATTTGAGATTTATGGAGAAATTCAAAAACTAATCTCTCCGACTTTCAAAGAGTTCCCTAACATACAATCGGGAGTTAGGATTGTGCGAATGAACAAACTATACAGACAAATCCCCAAAAAACTGTATATTAAAGGTCAATCCGTCTCAATAAAATATGAAGGTCAACCACAAGGTAAAAAGTGTTACTCTTGTGGTGATCACGGTCATATTTCAAAAGATTGTCCGCAAAATTTCCCAGTCCCGGATTTTAATCCAGTTCCTTGCTTGAAATGCGGGAAACGAGACCACATGGAACTTCAATGTGAAAATCAAACCGTGCTAGAGAACAAAGACAAAGATGAAAATATAGTGGAAGACAAAATTTCCGATTCAGTGTTTCAACAAAATCCTAATATTCTAAATTCTTTTGCAAAATTTGGAAATGGGTTTAACTTTGATTTTACATTAATTGAAAAGGCGCCAATTTCGGGAAAACCTTCCAAAACGAATGTTCCTTCAGAGGGTCTAGATAAAACACAAGGAATTAATAAGGATAAAACAAAAAGCACACCGACTTTAATAGCTAGCAAGGGCGAGAAACATGCAAAGTCAGGTGATGAGATTATAGCCCGTATGTCGTCATCGAACAAACCATATTCTGATGCTGTTAAAGATGGCTGCGACATAGCAAGTGTTAAAACTCCCCTACCAAAACGTAAATCATTAAGTGCAAAGAGAGTTGATAAAAATAAAGAAAAAGACAAAACAAAAATTTCGGAAAGAGAAAAGGACCAGGAAAAAAAGAGAAACAGAGATAGACTAAGCATTGAGAGTTCTGTTCAAACAGGAAAGATCAAAACTGGCAAAGACTCAAACGCAAAAAGCAGTAATACTAGTCCTGCAAATCCTAAACCCCTCCCATATAACTATTAAAATGTCTAATCATAACAATCACTCTCATATTTGATATTTTGTTTACTCTATTTTTCATATATAATTACATTAATATGCTACTCTTTACATTGAACATTAGAAATGGTTTTGAAAACAAAATTTATGAAATATTAGATGACAATAGAAATATAGACATTATCTGTTTACAAGAAACTGGTTATATGTCGCCAGATGTTATACATGATATAAAACAGAAATTTAATAAAATCTAGACTTCTCAAATGGTGTAAGTAGATCTACAGGTGTCATAACAATAATTAGTAAAGATTTAAAACTGTTTAAATCTCATAGGGTTCCAACACCGCTAAAAGGTAGATTCATCCATAATAGTTACGTCTATAATGATACTGTCATAAATCTTTTAAACCTTTATGCACCACAATGTGGCTTGAGGGAGGAACAACGATTATTCTATGACATTCTGCTAAACTATGTCTCAAATTTAGAACAATATAGTACAAAAAATAAGTATATATTGACTGGAGATTTCAATTTCATAGAAGACAAAATAGATTCAAATAACATGAATTGCAGACTTAACAAATATATACTTGATAAATTTAAAAGTATTAAAGATGCTTTAAGAATTAAAGATGTTTTTAGAGAAATACATAACGACAAGGCAAATTTTACGTGCTACAACATCTCTGGTACTCGTACTAGAATTGATAGGTTCTATGCAGATAATGAATTTATTAATAAAATTAAAGAAGTTAAACATATTCCGTATAAAAAGTCAGATCATAAAATTGTTCAGATTAACATACAATATAAGCGGCAAAAATGGGGTCGTGGTTTTTGGAAAATGAATAATAGCTTACTTGAAAATGAAAACTATACCATATTAATATCAAATATTATCAAACAATGGAGAGAAGATAAACTGAAATATGACCCTCTAAAAGGTTGGGATATCCTAAAAAAACAAATAAAAGAAACAACAATTAATTTCTCAAGGGTCCAAACAAAAATTAGTAAATCTAAGTTGAATAAGTTATATGACTCACTAATAGTTGAAGAAGCAAAACCCTCTCAAAATTGCACTATAATAAATACAATTAAGGACGAAATAATAGCAATTGAAACAAAAGAGAAAATGGGAACATTAATCAGATCACGAGAGTGTTTTTATAAAGAAGATATCGAAAATATTGAAATCTTTAAAATAGCAGAAGAAAAAAGAGGCACAAAGAAGGAAATAAAATCACTATTTGATAAAAACAATAAACCCACTGACGAAAAAACTTCAATAATACAAATAATTCTAGATTTCTATTCCGAGCTATATACTTCTGATGGCTTTAATGATCAAGAGGTTGATAAATATCTAGGAAAAATAGAATTAAATAAACTAAACGAGGAAGATTGGTCAGTTTTAAACCAATTTATAAGCAAAGTAGAATGTCTAAATAATATTAAAGATTTCGAAAATAATAAATCACCAGGTATAGATGGCTTAGGTAAAGAATTTTATCTAAAATTTTGGAATATAATTGGAGATGAAGTTGTTGAAATTGTAAATAATATATATTTAAAAGGGAATTAACAGAAACAATGAAAATGGGTATAATCACGCTAAATTATAAAAATAAAGGGGATAAAAAGACCTAAAACAATGGAGACCTATAAGCTTATTATGTTTTGATTATAAATTAATCACTAAAACTTTAGCTAAAAGATTATCCAAAGTAATAAATAAACTAGTTGATATAAAACAAACAGGAGCCGGTGAAGAAAAGAATATTTTTGATAATATTATTTCGATTTCAGACATTTTCGACTATATGAATTTGAACGATATAAAAGGTTTCTTAATAAATTTTGACCAAGAAAAGCATTTGATAAGATTAAACACGAATTTCTTATTAAAGTTTTAAAGAAAATGAACCTTCCAGTAGAATTTATTAGATGGATTAAGATACTATATAAAGATATAAAAAGTAAAATTCAAGTCAATGGTCAGTTAACAGAAGAAATTTTAATTACAAGATCAGTTAGACAAGGCTGCCCGCTCTCCATGAATTTATATGCTTTAGCTATTGAAACACTGGCAAGTTCAATAAGAACAAATAAAAAAATAAAAGGCATTAACATTCCAAATTTAAAAGATCCCATAAAACTTTTTCAACATGCGGATGACTGTACAACAATTACAACAGATATTAAAGATTATTACTTGTTTATGAATGAATTCGAAAAATTTGGTAAAGCATCAGGAGCAAAAATAAATAAAAACAAAACGGAAATACTAAGTATTTGTAATGCCCCAGAAGAAGACACTTGTTTAAAGTTTTTAACTAAGGAGAGCGTTAAAACACTAGGAATTTGGTTTGGTAAGGAAAGTAAAAGTAAAAGTTGGCTACCAATTATCCATAGTATAAAAAATACAGTAAATAAATGGGAAAATAGAAAGCTAAATTTTAAACATAAACTCATTGTTATAAATACTTATATCATTAGTAAAATCTTATTTGTTGCTAGAGTTGTGTCCCTTTACCTGAATATCTCACACAAATAAATAGATATATTTATACTTTCTTTTGGGAAGGCGTAATTCGGAATATATAAATAGAAAATCTTTATCACAAATGTATAATAGAGGTGGACAACAAATACCAAATATAAATCTGAAAATAGATGCCATGCTTCTTCAAAGAGTAACAATTTTCTTACAAGGAAATAAATCTGTTTGGACATGTTTTATGATATATTACTTAGGTTATTCATTAAGGAAATTAATTCAGTATTAGGAAATAATAATTACCAACACACGATGATCTTACCAAGAGTTTACACAAAATTGAAAGCTCTCTTAATGAATTATAAGAATAAAATTGACCTACAAAGTTTCAACCCCAAAAATATTTATAAGAAAATTCTTGAAATAGATAATCATAAACATAAAATTGAAATAAAGTACAGCTATGTCGATTTCACAGATATATGGTGTAATATTAGAAATATCAAATGCAATTACCAGCAAGATTTTATTTATAGAGTTGTGCATAATGCTCTTCCTACTAAAGATAATCAAAAAGAAGAAATTATAGTAACGTTTCTCCGAAATGCTATTTCTGTAACTCGGAAAATGAAACCTTAAAGCATTTACTGCTACATTGTAACAAATTAAGACTATTTCGAAAATATATAAATGACTTCATTAGAATAGAAATAAATGATGAAACTTTTGTTTTAAATGAATTAAACTGTTTGTTATTTAAGATACCATGGGAACTATTCCCATCAATATATGCATATGTTTATTCAGTTTATCAAATTAGTTATATTATCAATTCCGGTGGTTTAATTAATACTCTTAACACTACATTTCATAGAAATAGAGATATATTCTTAGATAAAAATAATTTAATTTAGTGAAGTATGATACTTATTTATTATAATTTTGTGTATATGTTATATTTTTCAATAAAATACCCTTAATGTTCGAGCACAATGATGACATAATATGGCCACATATACCTCTTCCACTAACATGAGAAGGAAGGTTGAGGCCTGTATCCTAATATTATTTTGATTACATTATTTCTAATTATTTGGTTAAAATATAGCTAATGATAACTCTCTGGAAATCCGGTAATAAGTAAAGCCCAAACCCAGCTTCTTTCTTTGCATATATGTTCAACACTCTATAACAACTCTTAATTATTAATATTCTATACTAATTATTACTTTTTAATTATAACTTAAGTCATATTGTGATTATCGTGTTAAAATTAAGTTCCAAACTCTTCAGTCTGAGTGCTCAAAGAAAAAAAAAAAAAAAAAAAGTTAACTACTAATAAACACAAATGGCTTATCAACCGAACGTTACAACCAAGATGTCTTTCAGCATTGAAGAACTATCAAAAGCAGCAGGATTCTGGATCCCGTCTGTACTGACGTAATTGTCAACAATATCCACGACAAATATCTACCAAACAGAAGTCAGTCATGTAAAGCCCACATGATCCTACCACTTACCATCTCAACTCAATGTCCGCAATACAAGAGGAAACGGCTAGACGACTCGTTTCATTCTGATGACAACAGCTTTAGCTTTACAGACTGTACATTAAGAGATTGTACTTCGCCTGGTTCATGCTCAGACGACTCAGCCACGTCCGACCAACAAACGAAGAGAACCACAACTGCCTACACAAACTCTCAATTGATTGAACTAGAACAATACTACAGTAACAGCAAATACCTCCAAATTGAAGATCGTCAAGTGCTCGCCAAGAAACTCAAACTCAGTCAACATAAGATTAAATGGTGGTTCCAGAATCGAAGACCGAAAGAAAAGCGTCACATCAAGAGTACAAACTATAACGGTTCACCAGAGTTGTCACAATTCGTCTGTGTGGGTAAACCTGGCTCCCGAATGATTACAACAATAAAATCCAATGGTTACAATAGTCAGCAGTTACACCCACCATTCCTTATGTTCTCGCCGTACATGAGTGGTATGTCACCGTTTATGTATCCTGGTTATAGTCAGCAGTTCTACAGCAGTGTTTAACCACAGGCAGTGCAACATAACATAACTTGATAATTTGAAATCAGCATTAACACTATATGTGCTGCAACTTAGAAAAGATTTATTTTGTTTGTTATATTTGTTTTTTTAATGATGTAAATTAATGTACAATAATTTGTCTATTGCCTAACTTGTCTTGTTTATGTTTATTTTATCAAGGAAATTGTGGAAACAAAATGATTAGGCTGTTTTGTATTCAAATTCCTTTATATGTCCCCAACATACAGCTAGAGTTCAACATACAGTCTTCAAACAATATGTCAAGCTCCAAATCGCACCCGAATTTTAAACGGTAATGAAATTTAGAAAGACAGTAAATATTTGCTTCACTCAAAATTCTAATACAAAAAAAAAGAAAGAGAAAATATAATAAAAGCCCACAACTGACTAAGGATAGGCACATAGAAAATTTCTTTTCTTTTTCCTGTTTTATTTTGTTGATCTCGGAACTCTACACTTAATCTCAATTACTTGGATAAGTAAATGTATATAAAATAATGTTCAGATAAAGCAATTATTTTATTTTAAATAAATCTATATACTTTAAATAAAAATGAAAATATTGTATATAATAATTCTTGTAAAATGATGTAACATAAAAATACTGAGCAACAACGAGAAAAATAGTTTATTGTGAATTGTATGAAATGCCTAGATTTATGAATGACAGATCATTTACATCAAAGGATGAAACGTCTGATTTTGATAATTATTTCTGTACCTAAATGAATACAAGGCTCGTTCGAAAGCACGGTTGAGCCAGAAAGCAAGCCTTATGATTTTTGGGTCGACTTGAACTAGAAGGTCTAAAATTGAAGCCAAAATGTATTGCCTTAAACTTGTATATAGTGGACAAGATAACAGAAAGTATGAATAGGTTTTTAGTCACCACAACTTTTAATCTTTAATGCTCCTATGTATTTTTGAAATCTAGCTTAACATAAAGGGGTTGAAGTTACAAAGAGGACATTCAAATTCATAAGTCGAAGAGAAACTGATAACGCCATGGCAAAAAAAAAAACGATCAGCAAGTCCACAAAACACTACATAGAAAACTTAAGACTGAGAAACATGAACCCCACGAAAAAACCCGAGGATGATCTCAGGTGCTCAGGAAGGGAAGACAAATAAAGCTCTACATATGACAGCCGTCGTATTTCTCCTGATTCGGAGATAAATCTCACTTGTAAATGTCTCAATCGAGGGACTTCTTGAAGTATGATTCGCCCAACTGGGATCGTACAGAATATTTAGAATAAAATGCATCAATTTCTGTTTATGATATCGCATATCTATTTTGGTTTTTAAGATAACAATCAGAAATAAAAAAAAATAATGTGTATAAAATCTTATAAGGTGTGGATTAATAGGTTTTGACATGTTTACCTTTGTAGATCTTGTTTATTGGTCATTAGTACGAATAACATTTCTCATGGTCTATTATAAACTATTCAAGATAAAAGCTAAACATGAGAAAATCATCACTTAAGAGAAATTTTGTGTTGATGGTTATTTTTTGCTGTTAAAAGTATCAGTCTTTTTATTATGGATAACAAGTTATATAAGTAAAGACACTGGGAAACTGTTAAACAAAACATAATTTGAGGCAATAACTCCTATACGCAGTCTACTGATGATTCTCTCTATCTACTATAGTTTTCGTCAAAAACGTGGCAACTGATTTTTGTTTTGTTTTGTTAAATTTTCTAGCGGATCATTTTTGGTGTTTAATTCGACTGATGATTTTGGTCGTTTGGCTTAATGACGATCTGATTTTGCTGCTATTTTTTGCTGGTAACAAATTCTTTCTATCTGCTATAGTTTCTGTCCAAAATACAAAATTGGGTAAAATTTGTATTAAAGGAGTCAATGATGTTTTAAGATATTTACATTATTTGTAGGTTATAATCAAAACACCCAAAAAATATTTCACCATTTAAGGGCAATTACTGATATAAGGAGTAGTCTGACAATTTAGTCAAAATAGACAGTAAGCAGATCTTGACATTTTACCATTTGTGCTGTCTCAAATTTTCTGTCTATAACAGTTTTCAAGATATTAGACAATACTTGCATTTTAACCCTTCTGTTCTATTCTTAACCGTGAAAGTCAATGCTGACTATGCTGTATGAGCTTTGCTCATTGTTGAAGGCCGTACAGTGACCTATAGTTGTTAATTTCTGTGTCATTTGGTCTCTTGTGGAGAGTTGTATCATTGGCAATCATACTACATCTTCTTTTTTATATCAAAGATCAGCTATCAACATCCATTTGACACAAATATTAAAATATAGTAAAAGACAATCATTATTACTTTGGACTGGCACAGTCATGAACATGTGGCGGGCTTTAACTTGGTATTGCACGTTTATATACCGAGAAGTGGGGTAACAGAATGTAAATTAGAGAACATACAAGAGACATCAGTCCAATAAAAATACTTATCACTATAATAACGGTGTACTAGTAATTCATGTTAAAATACAAGAATGTGAAAAATTATTATGTACACGCTATACCGGTGCTGCAAGCAACTGCTTCTAGAGAAATATTCTATTGCCTTCAAGTCCATCAACTCATTACAGAATGGTACTGAAAAAAGGAAAACATACCAGTGACAATATATTACGATATTTTGTTCTTCCTAATCCAAAAAGGGGCTTTTTGTATACTAGTATCTTATCTAAAGCTTCTCTTAAATCATTTACACATGAACAGAATTTTCAAAATAAAGTGTAGAATTTTGATATCTGTTTTCATATATAATGGAATTTGGTACATGGCTCCAAATAAAAAAAAAAATCTCAGATTTTCCCTAATGTTTATCGCACCAAAAACATTGATTTCAGGCATACAATTTTTTTTATTCTCGTTATGCATGAAATTGGTTGTCGATTTTTTCATCATTTCCACAAAAAATATTGGATCCCTTTTTTCAATACAAAAGGCATTTTTTCCTTTTCCGACTTGGTCAGTTATATTTAATGAATGGCTATTATTTATTTTGAATTTATTGAACCATAAAATTAATTTTTGACTCTTCACATTGAATAATCCGCGAAGCGGATTATGTAAAATGTGAAGAGTCAAAAATTAATTTTATGGTTCAATAAATTCAAAATAAATTATTGCCATTCATTATAAATAAATTTCTATCAAAATAAGGCTCAAAGAACTTTTTATATTATTTATATTAACAATAACAACGTACACACATGTTGGCGTATGAAAAATAAAAAAGTAGTTCCGGTAAAAGTGGGCGTGTCGCCATAAAAATTGACAACATTGAAAATAAAAGTAATACTTTTAACCAATCAGAAGACAGCAAATACCCCAAATTTATTTATTTAATCATATTCACTTGCTTTTATTCGTTATATTTGTTAACTAGTATATATATATATTGATCAAATTTACTGTTGTGATGGTGGTGGCTGTTCGACGCGTCCAGAGGCAAATGAGATGCAAATTTAGAACGAGAACATGTAAATGCCTGCTTTGTACTAGACATACATCCTCAGTCGGATTTTTAACGTGCTGGTTCAATAGGAATTAGTCCGTAATAAGATATGTCAACCTAACTGGACAATTATTCTGACTATGTGCCAACCAGTCATTGCTCTAAATTCTTAATGCTGTATCAGAACAGCATGGATCACACTCACAACCTCTCACTTTCAAGGCGAGAATGCTACCACGAGACAACCATGGCGGATACATTTACTTTTGAGTGTCAGATTCCTACCTGAAACATATTCTTTTTAGGCTGGTAGGTATTACAGTG
This sequence comes from Mytilus coruscus, assembly GCA_017311375.1. Classification (NCBI taxonomy): domain Eukaryota; kingdom Metazoa; phylum Mollusca; class Bivalvia; order Mytilida; family Mytilidae; genus Mytilus; species Mytilus coruscus. Next base: position 77,186,068 of record CM029604.1, read on the forward strand.
CTTTATTTGTCGCCTTGATTAGCGTTTGTCCTGTGCTAATTCATTTTCAGTAATACGGAAACATTAATTTTGTATTAACGATGCGAATGGTCTAATTTAGTTGCTTGAATATTTTCATGTGCGGGGAAATATTTCGAAAGACATCACTTTCTATCAAAAAGTCGTAATGTCAAGTGTCTTTTTACATTTTTTTTTAAATATGTAATATTTTTGCATATGCTCATGTACTTTGTTTTGAATCATTATAGATTTATTTACATACTGGCCAAAGTATACCTCCTGAAATGGTCTTAACGAGCATTGGATTTTGGACAGGTTTTCAACTTTTCACCAATATATATTCAGTTTTTGATGTAGTTTGACCGAGATAACTCGTTTTAGTTGATTGTTCCTGGCTGACAGGATCGTCAATTATAGAGATTTTGATCAAGTCAGATTTTGTTATTATATGGTATTTGACTTAAAATACAGTATACGAGCATTTCATTAATTATGATAATATATTATTGATTATGATTTATTGTACGTAAATACGCGTTGTATTCATGTATATTGTTTTAATCATTTATAAAATCCGGCGTCCTTCTAGCTGTCTGGGTTATCGGCAATATAAGTATATTGTTTGTTTTGTTTAAGTCTATATATTTAAGAGAAAGAAGTTAAGGTTATATTGAAGACTCATATTGGAATACTACTTTCAAACTTCATTGTTCAACATGCAAGTTATTGTTCAGGTACTTTGCAATTTTATGTAAATCTTGAGGATACAAAGTCACTTATCATAAATTTAATGTTACCTACCATGTACTATCCTTATCAGAAATCTGTTTTCTGATATCATCACGGACTTTCTCTAATTTTTTCTCGTATTCTTTTTTCATTTCCTTAAGTTCTTTTTCCCTTTCCTTTCGCATCTGATCTTCCAGTTGCATTTTCATTGTTTTCTCGAATTCTGCTTGCTTTTCCATGAATTCTTGCTGGATTTTCAATTCAATTTCCCTTTCTCGTACCTGTATTCTTTCTTCTGCTTTCATAAATAGAGCATCAGAGTAATATGCTAATTCGTTAGATCTTTTAAGTGCTTCGATCATTGTTAAAAGACCATTAATTTGCTCATAACTCTCTTCTTTATCGAATTCATTGTTGAAAAGTATAACACGGTTTTGACAGTCTTCCAGGAAATTTTGGAGGCCCATTGGAGATTTTTGTAGATGGTCTTCAAGCTTTATCCCTTTTTTCTGTAGTTTATCACCATGAGTGAAAACAACAATCACTCGGTCCTTCATTTCACCTTCGAAAAATCTCAGAAAAGCCCTTATTGCGTCTGTATCTTCGTCTCTGAATCTACCTATTTCCATTACATAAAGAACAGCATGTAAACCTGGCGCCCCAATATGGACGCATCTTTTGATTTCATTTTCAACGCCAATTGGATCAGTTTCTGTGTCAAATATACCCGGAGTGTCTATAATTAAAACATCTCTTCCAAGTATCCTAGCCTTCTTTTGCTGACATATTTGTGTCAAACTGACAGCTTGCACACCAGATTCGAAAAATTCTTCCCCACACAAGGTATTTGCAGTTGCACTTTTTCCAACGCCCGTTTTCCCCACTAAAGCAATCCGCAGCTCAGTTTCTAAAAGTATAAATTTATCCTGATGTTATTTACAGTTGAAATATATGCTTAAATCCACTTTGAGTGCTAATGGACCATTGTCTCTTTGTTGTACATAAAGACTATCAAAATGGGAGTTTACCGAACTGTTTAAGATTTCATTGAACGTAATTTAGGGATAACTGATAAATTATTAAGTCAGAGATTTCGTTACCACAAATTAATTAAAACATTTACCAAATTCTTAAAAAGATACAAAGATTTGGTTAGGAGGTTTGGCTGTACCTATAGAGTTCTTATCAAAAATGGGATATCGCATCCTATTTTTTACGGCGTTGTTGTTTATAAAGCCCATCAATTAAGATACGATCCATATAAACTAATTGATCTTTTGAATAATCTCATTCTGAAAGATTATCAATTCAACGCAGTAGTAAAATCTTTAAATATTGTTTTCATTAGTATCAACATTGACTTTGTTTTGAAAAAATAAAAAATAACTAAATATATATATAACTATATATGTACAGTTATGAGAACTTGTGATCCTACATCCTGTTGATACTGTTTACTTATATTTTGGCATTGCACAAGGTCATGTGCTTCTCAGACTGTTTATGACGTCTTTATACTAAATCCTTTGGATGTGTAATGATTGATACTTTAGTATTGGAAATATGAGTAATTGGCTTTGAACTGGCTTTCCGTAACTGCGAGTACTCTTAATTCGGTGCTTTGTGTCTATTATTTTAATGTTAGTCGTTTTTGTGCCTCGTACCGATCTTGAGCGCCCACAAATTAACCCCGCCACATTCTATATGTCCCAAGTCAGAAGCCTGTAGTTCAGTGGTTGTCGTTGGTCATTTTTGTTCTTCGTATTTTTTTTTTTTTTTTTTTTTTTTTTTTATAAATTAGGCAGGTAGTTTTCTCAATTGAATTGTTTCACATTTTTCATGTCAGTGCCTTTTATAGCCGACTATACTGTATGGGTTTTTCTCATAGTTGAAGGCCGAACGGTTATCTTTAATTGCTTACATCCACTTCATTTGAACTTTGGTGGATAGTTGTCTCATTCGCAATCATACCACATCTCCTTATGTTTATATATATATATTGTATTGTTTGTTGTTGTTGTTTGCATTTTTCTTTCGAAACAACTTGAATGACACTCGATGTTGGCTAGTAAATCTTATACAACTGAGGTAACCAAAATACACGTGGCTTTATTATCGTCGGAACAGTTGCTGAACTTACAGAAAGAAAACATTTCCTCGCCAAATATCTTTGTAATTATCCTTTTTCGCTGTAATTTTTTTTTTTTTTATTGTTATTGTTGCAGGTGAAGAAATTCGGCTAAGGCAATCTTTGTCTGGGGTATAATATGCAACGCCGACTACATAAAACTACAAAGCCTGGGTTCGCAATGTTGACTCTACCTGAAGAATTCTTATTCAAAATCTCTAAGAAAAATAAGGAGATGTTGTATGATTGCTAATTAGACAACTATTCAGCACAGTCCAAATGAAGCGGGTTTGAGCAAATATCGGTCACCATACGGTCTTTAACAACTTAGCAAAACTCAAGCCGTATAGTCAGCTATAAAAGGTCATGACATGACTAAAAAGGAAACAATTCGAACTAAAAAACAAAAGCTGATTAATGACAAAATGACAAACGAAAAACAAATATAACAGACAGCAATCAACGACAACCATTTATTAGCAGTTGAATGTGGCATGGTTAAACATGTTTATGACCGCTCAATCCTCTCCCTAAGAACGAACTATAAAAAAAAACAGTTGGAAATTGCTTGACTCATCAGAATGGCACGAAACATATAAAACAACTTACATAAAGACAAAAGACTCACAAGCACCGATTAAAGAGTACTCGCAGATACCGAAAGCTGGTTCAAAGCCAATAACAACTAAAAATAATGTTATCCCAGACTAACGTATCAATCAGTTAACATCCATGGATTAAGTGTAAAGATGTCATAAACAGTCTATAAAAAGCATGACCTTGTACAATCCCAAAATATAAGTGCATAATATTGACAGGATTTTGGACCATAAGTTTTCATAAATGTATAGCAATACATATTTAGTTATGCTTGAATATATCAAAAACAATTTTAGTACCAATAAAAACAATATTCAAAGATCTCACTACGGTGTTAAATTTATATCCTTTAAGAATAAATTTATTCAAATAATAAATAAATTTTACATGGATCGTACCTAAATTAACAGGCTTTATAAACAACCATACCTTCAAGATTATGATTTGATATTATTGAATGCTAGTTCAAGGCCAATAACAACAAAGAAATAAACCACATGCTCCTAGTCTAAAGTGTCAACCAATACACATGCAACGGATTTAGTATAAAGGTGCCATAAACATTTCTTAAGGATGTTCGCTCCTCTCGTTTTTTAATTTTTGTCAGATATTCAGAATCCTCTGGTTTTATCCATGTAGTGCTAATAAAAATTTTGCTCGCTTACCTCTATTTCTTTTCATTTTTTTATTTCATATAGTTTGAAAAGCCATATTTCAAAATCTTATAAAATCCTTGTTATATTTCATAGTTTTTGAAAGAGAAAAAGGTATCAATGCTAAATGTTTGAAAAGTCTAAAGAGAATCATTTTCAATGACATATCTCGAAAACAAGGAAACGGACCCGTCATTTTTTTCTGCTTATTTCCTTCCATTATTTATATACTATCAGTTTATAACGGTCTTTTCAAAATCTTGTTATTTTGAAAACAAAAGGAGCGAACATCCTTAAACATTCAAATTTGAAATAAAATACTCTACCTATTACTTTGTTTTCAAAATGGGCAGAAGCGGATCTTGCATTTTCAAAAAGAGGAAGGCTGAACATCATATTTATATTACTGACAATTCTGTATGATTTTTTTATACAATATGTTGAAGAAAAACAAAGGAAACATTGAAAAGAATAATTGTGTTTCATTAGTTTAGGTAAATGATATTTTGCAAATAATTCCTTAACACAGCCTAAACCTTTATGAACCATTCAACTATATACCAAAATACATATATTCAAACAAATAATTTAAGGTTTGCCGGTTCGCATTAAAAAAAAAAGACGGACTCGATCGAAGCATATTTTTTTTCAAAATCGGAATAATTGCTTCCTTTTTTAATATAGTTTCTGTTGTATTTCACAGGCGCTTGATTTGGATAAATTTTTCCCCTCGTTTGCACTGAATATACAATTTTCTGTTTTTACACCACGCACGGAACACTACTAAGGTTGCCTTTCTTTGTTTTGGACGAATTCATCAACTCTTATTTTTACTATCTAAACTAGTGTACTAGTAATTACATTATTATTTAGGGACCAGTTAAAGCAGATATTTCAAAATGCATTTGATAGATATCTTTCTAACTTTTTTATTTAAAGTATAATATATCGTAAAAATTGTTTAGTAAGATTTCCAGGTTTGATAATGACTTAAATTGCTTAAATACATCATAGGCGCTTGGGTACAATATTTAAATATCCTTTTTTCATTGTTTGCACTGAGTATTCAATTTTGTAATTTTTAACCACATACTGAACACTATCAGTCTTGCCTTAACCTATTTTGGACAGATTTATCCATTCTAAAAGTATTCCTTATTTTACTATCAATACTTAAAGACAAGTTGTTTTTAACAGAATAGAGAATGGAAACGGGGAATATGTCAAAGAGACACCAACCCGTCAAAATAGAAGAACACAGCCCAAGGCCACCAATTGGTCTTCAATGCAGCGAGAAAATCCCTCATCCGGAAGGGGGCTTTAACTGGCCAATAAATAATAATGTAAAACTTATATATTGCATTTGTGTATACGGAATACAGTTAAGTTTTAAGAAATGTCAATGCAGCAATTTCAAAACTTTTATTCTTTTCAATTTTTAGTTATATAACTATATATATATCACTATTTACGTATTATTAAGAAACCGAGGTTCTACTCCGTTAGGCAAAGTTGACCTTAGACGCATTTGACTATTCTCTTTATGTCTTTTGTTTATATAGTTCCGTATGATCCTACGTAATTATACATACCTGACTTTCATATGTTGAGGTTTGAGCGTTGCTGGTGAAGTTTAACCAAGAAAGGCTCTTTAATAAGCTAAATATTCTCCAGAGTCTGAAATATCTCAACCTACACGTCTATTTATTCACTTGTACTCCAAAATAATGCAGTTTATATATTTTTTTTTTTTACAAGCTTTTAACCTAAGAACACAGTGTAGATACTATTCTGTACGCTATCCGGAAGTCGCGATTTTCGATGATTTCCAATTGGCTAACAGGACGGTTTTGCCTACGGTGACTTTTCTCATCATTTGTTTACTCCTATATCTACAAAGTGCTTTGAACATCTTCAAGGTATGTATAGCATCATAAATATGAGTAACTGTAACAAAAACATGCATTAGAATATAAAATAAACGTGTGCATCACACCAACTTGATAGAAAAAAGTGAAATCGATGGACAATTTTGCTCTCGTAGTACAAAGCAAATAATCTTTTATTGCAAATATTTGCATCAGTTTACAGTTAAATATATACTGTTTCAATATACTGTTTCAATATTCTTTTCGTATTTAAGTAGAATATTCGTATTTCCCATAAAAAAATATGTTTTCCTTGAGGATCCCAAAATAAATTACTGTACGATCAGTCTAGAACTGACTGTATTCTAGAAGCGATTTCAGATTTTTTGACTGTATGACCAGTCGTGATTTTGAAAAAAAAGCAACGGCAATTTGAAGGTATATACGTGTCTATGTGATGTTATGAACTGTCCAGGGAACTATAACGTGAAATTTCTTTCATCAGACAATACAAATATATTTCTGATGATTTTTGTTGACCGCAAAATAATTGTATTTTTGTTCCGTCAGTCTTATTTAAAATCAAATGCCTAAAAAGCAATACATGATTCGCTTGTGGACTTTGTAATAGTGTATCGTTGCAGTTATCTGTTTAGCTATTACATTTTAAAGACTATTTACACCGTCCGCCGTTGACCAATTGATGATAACATAAATCAAGCTTGTCTCTCTTAAAATTACAAAAAAATGGATAAAGAAAGCTTTGCGTAGGGGGAAAATTCATGTGATATAATTTGGGTAAGTTTACAGAAATCATTACCTGTATCAATAACGAATGAATTTAAAATGAAAAGGATTTTATCAGTTTATTTAAAGCGATTTCTGGGTTAATCCGTATATGTCATTGTACTGATTGCATTTATTAATTGCGTGGCAACTTGTGAAAATGATAATAATTTGCTTATGTAATTTCACCCTTTTTAACAGGATTTTCCACAGAAAAATCGGTTGGTAAGTCTAAGGTTGGTGCGACCATTAAAACGTTTAAACCCGCTGTAATGAAATTTTAAAATAAATTGGGACTTGGATGGAGAGTTGTCTCATGGGCACTCATACCACATCTTCTTATTTATATTATTTTGGTGATGTTAGAATGCTGCAAAACATTGTCCATGCCCTTTACTCATAAACCGTTCAAGTAAAGCTTATAAAATGTTAATTTGTCGTTACTGATGCCAAAATGGAGGTCAAGTTTGATATTGACGATTTTTACTGTTTCTGATCATGAGGTATGCTTCTTAAAAGATTTTAAAATGTTGTTTCCAGACGTGTCCGTGCGTTAACTCATGAATCGTTCAATCATACAACTTTTCAAACTTTAATATGTTGTTACTGATGATAACATGGAGGTCAAGTATGATATTGATGATTTTCACATTCAACGTTCAAGAGAGATGGTTCTTGAAAGATTGAAAAATGCAAGATATAAATATTTTTTTTTTAAATCTGAAAAAGTCCGTATTTTAGATTTAGAAACATCAAAAATATTTTTACCAAAAATTCGAAATAGAAGGTCCATAATTGATTAAAAATGGAGCAATTTCAGAAAACTTTAATAATTGGTTTAGGAGGTGTTGGAAATACCTGATGGGTGCCCCCATATAATGCAATGTTAAAGTCCGTATCTTATATAAATAAACCCCATAAAAGATTTTTACTAAAATTCGAAATAGACGGTGCACAATACAGTCATTATCATTTATGATAAGGAATCCGAGAAAGATTAATTATTAGTTATATCAGTGACGGATCCAAAACAAGGGGATCCGGCGGTTTGAAACCCTTTTTTAACTATCAATGCATTTGTATGGGAACATATATTTGGAATCCCTTTTCTCCTGGATTGGACCCTCTCCATTTAAAATGGCTGGAACCCCAATGTATAGTAAGTGGTTTATGAGGAGATGCGTTTACAAAACCGGCGAAACATATTGTACCTGTCCAACGGACGAACGGAAAGACGGACTTCATTATCACTATAAAGCCCCGCTTTACAAAGTGGTGTACAATTGAGTGTCAAAGAGACAGCTCTACATCCAAAACAAAGTGAAGGAACTGTGATCAATTATAGGCTACAGTACGGCCTCGAATGTGTGTAAATACATGCATTTTATATAACAATTAAATCTGTGTGTTTGTACAATTTTAAGTATAACGGAGGACATTTCTGAAACTTATAAATACAACAAACCTTCCTCTTATTTTAGCAACATTTAAACATCCTTATACTTAATGTAGTAAGACGAGTACACCCTATCAAGTTAAAACATGTTTCATAAGTTTTCAGGATGTGAAATTATTGAAATATATTTGTGTTATTTAGAAAAATGCCACCTTCTAATGTATCGTAAATAACTTTGAAATCCCCACTAGAATACAGTGAAATAAAGACTGATCGTACAGTGAGAAATTCAAACAAGTGTAATTTTCTTATTTCTGGCTTCAAAGATCTGGTTGAAACTTTTACCACCACTTGAAATATACATCATTTAGTTAATTAAGTCTGGTTTTTACGTTAATTTGTACACTATGAGGGTAAAAAGATTGTTTTTAGGTTCACCGACTAATTTTCCTTAGTGATGCACTTGAAAATCTCTTGATTAAAGCAAAAATACGAATAATGAATGTGCTGAATTTAATTCTAAACCATTTGAGAATATCGATGTCAGCTGAATTAATCATTAAGCAATGTACAGATGATCAACTTACCGTTTAATTCCGTATATCTATCAAATTAAAAATGTGATCCAAAAAGTTCTCGCTTCGAAAATCGCGACTTCCGGATAGCGTACAGAATAGTATCTACACTGTGAAGAAGTACCTGTTGAATGTTGTGGCAGAGCAGAGCAGTGCAGTTAGATAAAGATAAACAATACTATTGTCTACTCAATAAAGTTTACAGTGTAGAATGAATACTAGAACGAGATACTTAAAACAGCTCTGAATATCTTGTGTTTTATGCTTTACGTGTTTTGATTAATTAAACATACAAGTATGGTTAAAAAGAGTGTACATGAATGACCAAGGTCACATGACTAGGAAAAAGGCAAGGAACAGACAACAACAAAAATGAAACGAGATAGACATAAGAAAGAGTGAATAAACAATTCTTGATTAACAAAAGTCAGCTGTCAAACAATAAAAAGTACGAATCATACTCTTATTTGTTAGGTGACGTATATCCCACAGGCACATTCCCTTTTATGCATAGCAATAATGATTTGTGTTTGGATGCTTTTTATGTAAATGTTGCTGTTCAGTTAATATGTTTAATAACAATTAACATAAAAGTTTAAAATATAAATGTATAAATTTTTATCGATAAACAATAAGGAAAAGAAGTGTACATTGTCAACGATACATGTATACTTAAAATTGAAGAATTAAAAATATGGGATATGAAATATATATATGAGGTTTTAGTGAATTGTCTATCTGTCCATATTTATTTTGTTACCTTTGGGTAATTTCTTTTAATCTTGATTCAGTTGGATGAGCTGACATATACTAATACTGTGGAATCTTATGCTACATACATGAAAGCAGACTCGAAGTAATAACTAATATTTATTATACAACTCAAACGATCGAACTTCAGTTACAGAATGATTATAATCCTAACAAAACCTTATTAAATCATGTGCAGATAATTAACTGCTGTGTGGTCGAAATGATAGATACATAGAAAGTTGTCACAGTGTCAATTATCAGTATAACAGTTTAGAATTAATAGCGGATGTATTTGTTTATACTAATTATAACTGTCACTACAAATACATACTTTAAAATCATATAACCTACCGATCGCAAATTTGCTTTTCTGTTTAGCCTTTACAGCTTCCAGAGGCCCCAGTACAACCTGGGCTCCATACATTATCAATTTCAATCACCGACGCTTTAACTTGACAGTATAGGTATATCAAGAAAATCCCTATTTGGAAGAAAAATCGATTTAAGAATTGTATTGATAAGTTGTTATAGCTGGATAAACTTTAGACAAGAAACGAAATATATTGTCAGGAAAATCGTGATAAGAAAAGTAACAAGTTGGAAAATAATTAAGAAAGAAAAAAAAAAAATATAAATCGTAACACGAAGACAATTTTTTCAAACAAAATTCCTCTAATATTCCTCTAAATTTTATTTACACTTCTTTCGTCTCTGATTTAAAACTAGTATTTCATAATATTAATTATATACACAGAAATTTGCATTACAATCTGAAATACTTTTACACGCTTGGTTTTAAACTGCCAGATCAATCAATAGAATACAAAAATAAAAATGAATGTGCAGAGCTCACAACAGTCTAATAAGCATGAGTGGAAGTCATCCACTCATAAATTTTCTCAGCCACACCCTTAAATTTTCTCTTCCACCCTCGAGTTTCTCATCCAGAACTACCATCCTTGATTTTTTTGGATATTTTGCAGATAACCTGGGACAATAGTGCAACGAAACAACACAAGAACAAACTATACAAAACAAAATACAAAAAATGTAAAACAAAAAAAAATATGAGAAACAGTTATAAACGACAACCTCTTAATAACAGGCTCCTGACTTGGGACAGGCACATGCATAATTTGGCGGGGTTAAACATGTTTGCTGGCGCCAAACCATCCCACTAACTTAGGACAGTGGTGTAACAGCACAACATAAAAACAAGCTACAAAAATCAGTTGAAAAGGGCTTAACTCATCAGATCCGTATACAAAGCAGAAAAACAACTAACAAAAATAGAGATCAGACATGGCAGGGAATTTATACATCCCTCACAACAAAAAAGACGCAAAGTACAGATATAAGAGTACTCACAGTTCCTAACAACTAGTTCAAAGCCAATAACAACTAACAAAAAATCATGTATCTAAGACTAAAATATCGATCAGTACACACCCAACATCCAATGGTTTTAGTGTAAACGTCATAAACAGTCCGAGAAAAACATGACCTTGTGCAATGCCAAAATATAGGTATCGACAGATTGTAGTACCGTGTAGTTTATTTAATCTAATTTCCGGGCTCAGTAAACAACAATGGTTAAAATGAACCGTTTTTCTAGAAGCATAATTTAATTATCAATATTTTAAATTTTTGTTCTTGTATTATTCTGTTATCAGATTGACCCATTTAATTATATTCTTATCCTTTTTGAACAATTTCATTGATATAACTTAACCCCTTTACATCTGATAGCTAGGACATCATTTTAAATAAGATGGATGTTTTATTTTAGTTGTGATGCTTACAGCAAGATTAAACGTTTTTGTTTCAAGAATGTGAATATAAATCTATTCATAGCCGTTGATAATTTCTATATATTAAACAAAAAAATGTAAAACCCGTATGAGAACTTTACTGAAAGAAAATCATCCAGGTAAATGAGAAAACGAAAATAGCATTCACAAAATTACGAAGTTAAGTTAACATTTACTAGAGAAATAAGTTATCAAAATGATTAAAGTTTCTGCCTTCTATCGTTTGAAGAAACGACGGACCGATAAAAACGTACCTCATATGATATGGTGTTTTGTTAGTCTTTTACTTCCCTGTCTTCTTTTTCTATAAGTAAATTCCTCCAGCGTTGGAGCACACACAGCTAGTTGTGTTCCCTTAACGAATCAATTTAAAAAAAATGTTCAATGTTCAATGTTCTATATTTATCGTCCAATCAAATATCAAAAATCCTGCAAGTTTCTCAACTGCCGTTTTTTTATAATAGTGGGAAATCTGCAGACCATTTGATTTGGTGAATGTTTCTTGGTGTTCAAGTATGTAAATTCGTGTATGTAGTTTAAAATCGTCGAACAAGCAGTACTACTTCTTTAACTGGAAGTAAACTGAGTTAAGTTAATAAAACAATCATTTTAATAAATCTGACAAATTTTGTTAAGGACCCATTCATACAAAATTTACTTTTCAGAAGTGATACATCTGTTTGATCCCCATGAAGTATACGACATGGCTAAATGTAAAACGTTACTTACATTTAAACAAAATGAAAAAAAAAATCATTTAAAAGATCGGTAATGGGCTAATTTTTATTAGATAACTTACAGGAATGTATGATCATCTTTAAGAATCTCACAGTTATAGTCCCAGACATATATGGCGCAGCTTACTGGCTTAGTGCTTCTAATAGAAAATAAAAGGATATGGAGTAAATGTACATGGGACAAAATCTCACACAATACATAGAAAAAAATAAATAAATATCAATGAACAGGGCTTTTATTCCTGTTCTTCATCTTGACAGTTGATGAAGGGTCTTCAACAATGAACGAATTAACATTTCCATAAAACAATTTTTGATTAATGTTGTGGAAACTTACCAGACTTTAGCGACATCATTATGTCAGAGACTGTTCGCTTCAAATCGAACGCAAAACATACAAACAAACAAATACTTTATTAGCGTCTCACCTGTTTAAAACATTTGATAAAAAACATGATATAATGATAACAGATCAATTTATAAAAGAGTCACTCTAAAAAGAGTTAGGAGAGACTGTAAAACACACATTAGAAATACATTTATATTACATATATAACATATATCAATATATCTTAGCATAAAACACCATAATATTAAAAAGCAATTCTTTTATAATCCTAATCAGAAGATTAAAAACAAAACACCAGATACAGTTATTACGAGTATAAAATACACTTTCTCTTAAAAAGTACTTCATGGCAGATTTTGGCTATGAAATAGCTATCCTGTCGTTTTGAAATATAAATAAAAACTTTTCCTCATTACACAAATCATTAATACTACTTTCTATATTACAAAAATTGTTAAAAAAAAATGGCTCGCAAATCTGCATATTCTGGGCATTTTAACAACACATGTTTTTAATCTTCAATCACATCTAAATCATTTTTTCTACAATTAAAACAAAACCTTTCATTTACATCTATACCTTCAGATCTGCCAGTTTCCATTCTAATTGGAGCAACACCTGCTCTACATTTAGCATATGCACTTTTGTATTTACCCGGCATTTTTAAAACAATTAAAGTGAGAGGGTCTAAGTGAATTAAAACGCAATCGTAATCAAGCCCTATTGACAGGCCAAGTGAGCATTATCAGTTTAAATCATTGAAATAGTTAAATGTGCAATATCTTAAAATTATCTGCTGATAAAACATAAGTAAATGCAATCTATATGTGTAAATTTGATTTGTCTCCCTTTACCCTCGGAAATGAGCCATTTTCTATTATTATACTTCATGTCAAAATGCCAGATTTTGATTGATTAATACCAGGGAGACAATTTACTCTATCCAATGGCAATTAATACTCTATTACCCTTCCTTACGGAGACGCTTGCTCAAGTGTACGCTTTAATAAATACGGATGACTGTTATGAACAAGACGACATAGTTTATTACTTTGAATTTGAAATTTAATAGACAGTAATAACAGAACATTCAGTGTGATAAATTAATTAACACATATCTGAGAGGGTGATAGAGCAAATTGTTACCCCTCGAAAAGACATTGTCAACCTTGGATTCGCCTCATTTGACAATGTTTTCTCGGGGTAACAATCTGCTCTATCACCCTCTCAGCTATGAATAGTTCACATAATTTTTTTACATATAAAATAAACCGTTAAGGTTTTATTAGCAGTTTGGCAATTTTGTTCAAAATGCAAGTATTTCTTGCCTATTTTATTTGCATACGAATCTTCAATAAACAATATTCAATCGGTCCTTATGCATATTATATTTATATTACCGATTATGACATCTTTAGTATGAATTTACTTGTAACAAACTTTTTTAGGTTATAAATCTATAGAGTTTGTAACGTTCTTAAAAGAGAGGCGGAAGATACTCAAGGGACATTCAAACTCATACCGCTAATGTCATGGCAAAAAACGAAATACGAAAAAAAGACAAACAACAGTCCACAAAACACAACATATAAAACTAAAGACTGAGCAACTAAAACTCCAAATAAAACCAGGGATGATCTCAGGTGCTCCGCGAAGGGTAAGCAGATCTTGCCACACATATGACACCCGTTGAGTTGCTCATGCAAATATAAATTTGGTGATAAATTTAATTCGGTAGGTCACATTCAATGGAAATAGGACGAGATTGTGGTAACGACTATGGGAACATACCCGCTGTCATTTGGTGAACAGATATTCCATAACGGTCAAATATCTCGTGATGGCGTCAGTCAAATTTTCGAAGGGGTGACTTCAACTTCACTTGGATCTCTTTGTTTAATAGCTAGCTTCCTTGTAAGCAGCAACCCTTCATCAAGGAAATCATAACAGGAAATGCAAGCTCTGAAATATCGTTACAACTGGGAGATATATATATACTCCATATACAGGCGCTGCCAGAAATTGCTACGCAGAAGTCGAAAGTTTACAATTGGGAAAGTTAAATCATCTCATTTGTCGTAAAGTTTTGTTCTCGACCGACCCTCATTCTCAATTTCTAGATGTAAGTTAAGGATATGAGGCAGACTTAACTGTTTCTGTTGTATTCTTTATTTCAAGTTCAATGGGGTAGATGCGTTCAACATAGTCAACAAGCATTGAATTATTTAGTGAGAGGACATCGATCATCCATATAGCGGAACGTGAAGTTAAAGGATAATGCTAGCTTCTTTTTAATTCTTGATAAAAAGCTCTTGTGTGAAGTATGCCTTATATTCATAAAGGGACAAATCGTTAGGAAGAGGAAAACAGTTGATTCCCATGGGAATACCGATGGTTTGTTGAAAAACACGTCCTCCAAACGAAACAAATATGTTATAAATCATGAAATCAAGCATCTTGATAATGTCAGTTTCAGAGAATACTTATGTTTGAATCGGAGTGGTTTTTTTTACAAAATACGATTTATCCCTCCATAAGACAAGATACTTGTATCTACGTTGACCTTTTTTTTATGAAACAAAGCAGGACCAATTCTTTCAATTTGTCTTTATGTTTTGAACGGGGAATACTTATGTAAAGGATAGAAAGGTAATTTTTTTAACACTATTGGAAGAGAAAAAAAAATTTAGATTGTATGTACTCTATAAAACAGATCTTTGTTTCACACCGCCCATCGAGCATCATAATAATTCTGAAGGCCGGCTAAATGCTTAATTCATTTCAGCATATACTAAATTCATTTCAGAATATGTTGAATATATGCTAAATTCAATATTTATGACCTTCATGCCGCGTCTACATTTCTGTATATGCTGAGTAATTTAGCATATGCTTAGTTCAATTACAATTTATGATGCCATAAATATTTGAATTTCTATGATACAAAGGGAGATAATCCAGTAAAATGCATTTTTAAAAATCTTTAAATTACATTTTTAAACTTACCAGCTCTCGGTCCATTAAACATATAAACATATTTCTATTTGGTTATTTTAAGTAACAGAGTTAATCACGCATTTTAGCATATACGATTTGAGGGTCCTTGTTTTAGTACTTTCTAGAATTCTCCTTGAATAATGTCCAAATTTACAATTTCTCTTAAAAACAATGAATTTTAAATATCAATCTGTAAGTAATTTTGGAAATGTATATATAAATTTTACTTTTTTAAAGCATAATTATACTTAACAATGTAAGTCTAACTAACAATGATTATACAATTACAAAAATGATGCCATAAATATTGATTTTCTATTGTATAACGGGAGATAATTCAGTAAAAATGCATTTTCAAAAGTCTTTAAAAATATCTATTTTTCTTCAAATAAAGCGCTCTGCTCTTGATACATCATAAGTGTTTCCATATTTCCTTTCTTTTCATAAAGTAAAATATAAAACAAAGCATACCAAGGTGTAATAAGAGAATGTTTAGACCAAAAACTGATTGTGATTTTTTTTCTATGATTCTGTTGTATTTTTAAAAGAGCAATAATGTAACAAGGTGTAGATACCTAACAAATTACAGTCACCATAACATTGTTTTTATATGATCAAGGGATAATACAAAGAAATCTAATTATCAAAACAGGCTTCTAAAATAATTTGTACTGTCATATTTTTACTAGAGTTAACTCGTCAAAATTAAACTCATCTCATGTATTTAATTATAAATGTTTCTTTCCATAAAATGATTATAAATCTATTTTTCTTGCTTTTTAAAGTTTCTATCTATAGATTTTAGTTTTCAAGATACTAGGCATAAATGTAAAAATTGTTAAAAATCTTCATTAATTAAATATTAATTTTCATTTTACGTATTTTACTGATAAATGGACTTAGTTCTTTTAACAGTTAACAAGTAGTTATAGTCTGGGGTTAAAATTTGTTACACATCAATTTCTTTGGCAAACATTCATACAATTCATTATAAAACTTTGGCAGAAGCTTTTTTATGATTAAGAGATAATGTCTGAAGCAAACTTTTGAAAATATATTTTTTTCATTTCAGTATTTTTATGAAAGATAGACTTAGTTTTTTACAGTTTACATTTACAGACAATCTGGGATTGAATTTTTTTGACATGATAACCTTCATGGACTGTTATGAAACTTGGACAGACGCTAATCTTCAAGACCAAGAAATAACATTTAAAAAAATGATTGTTTTTAATTCTGTATTTACTGATAAAAAACTAACTTTTTAGGTCAACATTACACTTTTACACTGACAGCAGCAATCACAGTCGAGACATTGTGTTCCGAGGAACCCCTTACGAATTTTGTATTCTAAAGTTTCTTTCTAATGCAGAGTTTGAAATAATAGACCAAAATTTTGTCATTCAAGGGAAAAACTCCAACACGAGCTCGTCTGACAGTTTTGACGTAAATTGATGGTAAAGAGATCTCAACATTTTGAAAATTCCTGCCCTGTCAGATTTTCTCTATCTATATCAGTTTTCAAGTAATAGACAAAACTTGCATTTTACCCCCTAAGTTCTATTTTTAGCCGTGTCGGCAAGTTGGTTGGAAAAAAGGAGGGGAGCGGGCGGAGTCATCACACACAATTTCTAAAACTCGATACACCAATCGAGATTGTGGCCAAGTTTGATTAAATTTAGCTCAATAGTTTCAGAGGAGAAGATTTTTGTAAAAGTTAACGGACGACTGACGCCAGTTGATGGGAAAAGCTCACACTGGCTCTTTGTTCTTAAATTGTACTCTGAAAATAATTTCAGAGAATGTATTTTTATAGTTGGGCAATCTGTTCCATTAGATAAAAAGCTGGTGTTTACAAAAATAACTAGACATGATTCTTAGACTGTCAAAATGTAGTCAAACTTTGATTTCAACTGCCAGACTTGAATGTACTGTTCATACTGGATCCAAGGACCAAACACTCAAGAAAATCATTTTACTACCAAATTTTGCTATAGATGCATGTCATAATACATTCACAAATATTTCTGTTATATAAACATTTATTAGACAAAAGAAGAAGCAAAAATTTCTCGTTAAAATGTCCTCAAATGATCTTATTCAATATTTGACAGTAGTACTTCATTGATGTCTGAAACATGTACACATCTGCTTCATCAATTGTTTCCACTTTATTAGAATTGTCCACCAATTCATTTATTTTCTTTAAGGTAAAGTTTCCAAATAAGCTTCTGATCTAATTTGATGATAACCATTCTTTTGGTGGAAACATTTTATATGGAGCTTTCTTTTTTATAGCGATCGCAAATGCCTTCATAAAAAGGTCTTTTTCAAGTTTTGTTATCCTTTCTCAAAAGAGCATACAATATAAAAATAAGAAGATGTGGTATTATAATAAGTTCTCTTTCAATTTTGGGTAAATTTTACAACTTTCTTGGGCCTTTCCAAAACCCAGCCTTTATTTATCAAATCTTCATGGTTTTCTTAGTTTATTTGGGAAATCTAACAAGCTGACTTTTACATGTACAATGTATGTCGAAACTTTCTGATCGAGACCTTCAAAATATATTTCTGTAAATTCAAAAATTATTGCAATATGAATAACACAACATAATTTAAATGTCCACCGCCTACTAAATTTTTGAACAGGACTCATTTTAAAACTTGATCGGTTGTCTGTAGAAAGCTACTGCATAAATTTTATCCAAATTAGATAACGATTAATTATGCTAGAACGTTTACAATCCGGAACGATGCTCAGACGGACAGACGAACGAACAGCATTTATATATTCCAGACCGCAATGTGATGCTGAGGGGGACGACAAGAACAGATATGGGGTATATGTCAAGGAGACAACATTTCATCTCAGAAGTTAACCAACCAAAAATGTACACCTAAACTGGGAAACTTCACATCATGTAGTTAGCCCTATATTGCCCAGACTGTAACATGACCTCAGTTGCATTTTGATCTTTTGTACAATATTCAATTACAGTATAAATTAAATTTGCTTTAATTAATCTCACATTGTTCCATGAATACGCAAAAATATTATTACACACATTTAGTTCTGAATTCACAGTATTTCAATTTTTTCTGCATAAAGTCAGAATTCTACCAAATTGTTTTTGAATTTAATTACAACTAGGTAGAACCGTTTTAGTGAATTAAAACTAATGTCTCCCTGTAGAAGTCACTCCAGTAAAAAAATAGATTGTCATTGCAAGTAAGAATATATGTTTAATGCCTGAAATATGCACTGTTTTCAATATATTTACCAATTTATGAAACGATGGGGTAGGCCATGAGGGACAAAATATATGTTACACTTTATTGGTCTAGTCATGATATATTTATTAGAATATGGTTGAGGGTGGGTATCTGAACAGTGTATATAAGGGCCACGAACCACAGCAAAACATATATGGTGTACTCAAAAGTGTTGTCATGCTGATTGAGAATATATATGATTTAGGATATGAACATATTTCAAGCAATTTTACCATTAATGGTATGTAGGGGGCAGGGCATGTCCCCCATGATGAACTAGAAAGGCAATTAAGATTGAATATGGGTTAAGGATGGGGTTCTGAACCCTTTTTAGATAAATCTAAATAACATTATTATATGAGGGGGCGGGACATGACCCCAGGGACAAACCCTTAGCTGCACTTCAAATGTCTTGCACGTTCTGTGGCCCATAAATTGCTTACTACCACTTAATTTTAACTGTGGTGGATAGTTGTCTCATAAGCAATCAGTCCACATCTCTTCATTTTCATATTGAAATGGCAAGAAAGAATATGTTTAGTTTTAGGTGACATATAAAATTAAATATTTGACCTTGAAGGACAAAGATCAAAGTCATCATCCATGTACGCGACACATCATACTGATGTGCTGCACTTGTGTGTCAAAATTGAATTTAACATATGCTGAAATCAAATTAGCATATGCTAACATGAATTTAGCATGAATTGCATTAAACATATAATAAAATCAATTATTATGACCTAGATTCTGCGCCATAGTATCCAATACAGTGAAGTATGATCCACTCCTTCATCTTTTGTTGAAATTCCAAAGAACATAGAACAGACCTATGATTATTCAGGATTTTCTTATTGGTAAGTGTCGTGGGGGTATATGTTAAATTCCAAGTGAATTATCAATACCTGATTCCCTTATGAAGCAGTTTATGTAATACGATTAACACATTAAAACGGAGACCATAACAATATTCTGCTTACTGAAGGTATGAAAAGATGATTGAAGCTGTTAATTTTTTCTTGACAACATTTATTTACAATACAGTGTATCAAGGTGTATGTAGGTTGTAGGTATTCCTATGGGCACCAATTGCGCCCCATGTACTCTTGTACTGTTATGAATTACAGTTTATGGCAAGGCTCAGTAAAGACCCCAATTGATATATACAACAACACTTATCGTTATCTTGATGATATATTTCGTTAAATAATCAAGAACTTTCTGAATATACTGCCAAAGTATTACCCAAAGGAACTTACTTTAAATAAATCTAATATAAACAGTAATAACTGTACTTTCCTTGTTTTAGATATTTCAGTTTTACACGGGAAACTCTACACAAAAATTCACGACAAAAGGGACGATTTTTCTTTCCCTATTGTTAATATTCCTTTTTTATCGTGATGTTCCTTTGGCACCATCTTACGGTGTTTATATATCATAACTCGTTCGCTATGCCCGTGTCTGTAGTGACGTGTTGATTTCAGTAAACATAATCTATGTATAACTGGTAAATTATTAAGTCAGGGAATTCGTTACCACGAAGTACTTAGAACCTTTACTGAATTCTTATTTCAAACGAGAGAGCACATCCTAATTTTTACGGAAATGTGTTTTACCGAGACCGGAAATTTAGATACGATCCGGGTAAATTTATCGATCCTTTAAATAAACTTATTCTAAAAAGTTACCAATTCAACACTGTAATTAGATCTTTGAATATTGTTTTCATTGGTATAAATATTGATTTTATTATCAGTAAATTAAAACCAAACTAATGTTATTCTTATATGTATATACATATTCACATTTACGGTTCTGCATTCTGTCGATACCTTTATTTTAGCATTGCACAAAGTCAGGTGTTCTGGGATTGTTAATGACGCCTTTACACTAAATCTATTGGATGTTCGATGTGTACTCATTTATATTTTAGTCTAAGATACATGCTTTTTCTTATTAGTTGTTAGTTGCTTTGAACTAGCTGTCTGTATCTGCGAGTACTCTCTTTTTTGTTGTTGTGGGGATGTATAAACACCCTGTCACGTCCGGTCTGTGTTTTTGTTACTTTTTTCTGCTTTGTATCGATCTGATGAGTTAAGCCCTTTTCAACTGATTTTTATAGATTTTTCATATGTTGTGCTGTCACACCTCTGTCCCAGGTTAGGAGGAGGGTTGGACGCCTGCAAACATGTTTAACCCCGCACATTATGTATGTGTCTGTCCCAAGTCGGGAGCCAGTAATTCAGTGGTTATCGTTTGTTGCTGTATATTGTAATTCTTTTTCGTTCATTGTTGTGTACATAAATCAGGCCGTTAGTTTTCTAGTTTGAATTGTTTTAAATTTGTCTTTTCTGGGCCTTTTATAGCCGACTATACGGTATGGGTTTGCGGCCGTGCGGTGTCTCTGGTCTCTGGTCGAGAGTAGTATCATTGGCAATCATACCACATTTTCTTATTTTTATATTGTCATAGAGGTAGAGAAAGCGCTTAGCAACATTTGGGTGAGGAAATTACAGATACTTTTAAGTGAAATATTACAAAGTAAATTCCATTCTTTAAAAAATACTTCCAAGAAAGTTGGATATGCAAAAAAAACAATATTCGCGGATTAGTCCATTGGCCATTCTAGATCATTTTAGCAATAAAGCTATTACTTTTATTGTCAGATCAATAGTTTAATCATAGAACTAAAAAACTATGAATTATTTAGTGTTTAAACAAATAGTGAGGTCTACTTCATGGTGTAAAGTTAATAAACTATTGTCATCGATAAAGACACATGCATATCAAAATGAAAGGGACAACCCTTTGTCAATCTAAATATAAGGTAACATTGACGTATAATGCATGTTCCATGGATATTACGGTCAACCTTAAAATCTAGAATAGTTTGGTAATAAGAATTTTAACCATTTAATGCCTTAGTACTTGATATGACACATTACTCACTTATCATTATATTTCATACTGGGACACAATGGATGTCACACGTGGAAGAGGATCTGCAAACCCTTCCGAAGCACTTGAGATCTCTCAAAGTTTTTGATGGGGTTCGTTTTGCTCAAACCGATGTGTGTTATTTCTTCGGTTTTGTTTTGCCATGAGTTTATCCGTCTATACCGAGTTTTGATTCTTTTATCGGTGTCTTTTAGCCATTTTGCAAAGCATTATCGGATTTGGCGCTATGGATTTCCGCTGCATGCAGACCAACAGTATAAATACGCTATATATCATTTTGTTTCTGGTGGGGAGTTTTTCCTTTGGCAATCATACCACATCTTGCTAGTTTTATATTGTGTAGATATAGAGGACTTTAAGACAAGCAAATCAAGCAGTGGTGCTACTTACGACTTCTTGATTTAATAGTTTATTGAAAATGATGCACTTTTATACCCCAAATGGGGTTGATGACATACATGAAAACAAAATAACACATTACATAATACATCACAAAAATAATAAAAAACATGAATTCATATATATGTACATATCGTGCAGTTGTTGAATCCACTCTCCTCAGTGACCAGGACTTTTACTTATTTCCTGTGTAGGAATCCTGCACCACTGTATGTTTGTGCATATTTCAGATCATATAAGTAAACACATTTATTCTAAAACCAGTTGTTGGCATGATACGGGTTATGTTCTTCTCATATATTTTATGATGGTATGATGCTAAACCCTAACGGGAGGGATTGTACCTGATTTTCATATGATGAAGACATAATCTTTCAATCAGTTTAATTGAGGTCTGGAGCTGGCATGTCAGTAACTGCTAGTAGTCCTTTGTTAATTTATGTATCATTGTCATTTTGCTTAGTTTCTTTTGTTACCTATTCTGACATCGGACTCGGACTTCTTTTAAACTGAGTTTTACTGTGCGTATTGCTATGTGTTTCTTTATTCTACATTGGCTAGAGGAGGAGGGTTGAGATCTCACAAAACATGTTTAACCCCGCCGCATTTTTGCGCCTGTCCCAAGTCAGGAGCCTCTGGCCTTTGTTAGTCTTGTATGTTTTTTTGTTTTAGTTTTAATTTAAGTTCCTTTATATGTTTTGGAGTTTAATGTGACGTCCATTTTCACTGAACCAGTACACAATTTTATTTAGGGGCCAGCTGAGAACCACCTCCGGGTGCGGGATTTTCTCGCTGCGTTGAAGACCCATTGGTGGCCTTCGGCTAATATCTGCTCTTTGGTCGGGTTGTTGTCTCTTTGACATATTCCCCATTTCCATTCTCAATTTTATAATTTAAAAAAAAACTTCTAGGCCCACGCGAAACCTTGTGTCTCGCCTACGATTGCTGTCAGTGTAAACGTTGACTGTAAAAGTGAGTTATTTTAACAGTAAAATACGGAAAATGGAAAATTAATCTATCTAAAATCTTGTTCTTGTTACTGTTTTAAGACCGTATCTCAATTTAAACTGTGCAAAAAATATGTTCATTTATCAATAAAATAGGAAAAATGAAAATATATTATCCAAATTTTGCTCTGGATAATCAGTCTTTTGGTCATAAAACAAGCTTCTGTCCAAATTTTATAAAAGTTCATAAAAGTTCGACAAAGTAATTGATGTTTAAAAAAAAACGGAATCTAAGATCGCTGTGTCTCGCTTTCGTGATATAAATGTCGCAAACTCGACATAAATGCTATTATGGTTATTAAAACCTTATAACCACTAAAATTGCAACCTGTGTGGACAATGGTTATTGATAAAGTTAAACAATTGATTTTGTCTACGCAGTAAATCGCCCGAAGATTTACATTTCGATGATTCCCCATTCACACGTTTTCACATTTACTGTTTTGCCGGTTTTCGTGATTTACACTGGCTATATCCCGTAGCAAAGGTATATAAATGTTTCTTATGTAATAAATGTCTAATAGAATCGAGGCTTTTATCAGTCATATATATACTACATTGCAGAATTATTCTAGATCCATAACATTAAAAAAAGTTATATATTTATTTTTTGTCAGCATAATACATATATATATAGTCTTTCTAGACAATGACTCTAATTACATTCCAAATTAACACTGACAACACACTTATGAACTGATGTGCATTTTCTTCATGCAGTGATTTGTCCGTTAACAGTATATTTTTTTGTCATTCATTATCGTCTTGTTTGTTCAGCGGTTTCATAATCCTTGCATCTGATTAATTTCTGTCACATTTGTACGGTGGTTTTGTGTTACTTGTATCTGCTTCATCTTAATGTCAAATGTACGGCTGTGTAACGGATTCATTTCTTTTGCATTGGTAAAACGGTACGTGTTTCCTTGTGTAGGGTTTATATTTATCTCATAAAAATAACACTTAATAGCTTTTATGGGTCCGAAGTGCTCGTGTGTCGCAATGTCTGGTTCCTTGTTCCTGATTTATCCAAATCTAATATTAACGACAACTGCCGGCACTAAGTATTAGTTCATTTCCAGAGCCGGATTTAGAGGGGGCCCAGGGGGCCCGGCCCCCCACCTTTTCTGGGAAAAATTTGGTTGATTATATAGGGAATCACTGAAACATGACCGGAACGAGCCCCCTCTTAGGCAGTCAGTGGGCCCCCACTTATGAAAATTTCTGGATCCGCCACTGATTTCTAATTGTTTTGTTCTGCTGTTTCCATCTCTGTCTACCTGATTCACTTCCCTGTCATTTACACAGCGGTTAAACATTTTCTTAAAAGGAAAAATGATTTCATTCCTCATTTTGGTTGACATTACGATATAGATGATGAAGTTTGATAAACATCCTACAATTGTAAATAGTTTAATACTTTCGACGAGGAAAACAAGGACCATCAATCTATAGTCCTCATCTCCACTGACCATATCTGTATATGCTACAAGTAACCATGGCATCATGCCCTCATAACGTCGTACCAACCACAAATTAAGAGACTCACCACAATTGTAAAAATTACATGCGATGAAATTGTAACACCACCACAAGTTCAAAATTACTTTTGGAACTTCTGTGATGAGGAATACCACTAGAATTATAATTAGCATTATAACTGATCTTCATTCCTGTCTTCTTTGTTCTGTCATCCGTCCCCGGAACTTGTTAGTGATCAATTTGTAACTAATAAATACTGCAGACGGCAGCATAACAAGGCAGCAACATGTCATTAGAATGGTCTGAATAATCAGGAAATATAAAGAGGAATACTCTAGTAATCCTTTACCTTTGATAGAACCATAAAAATACATTTAGGTTCCTTTCGTTATTTGATTGCTCAAGCTGATAGCTAAAATGTCGTGGAATGCTGATTGTAATGGACAATAGAAAGCACATTGTACAACAAAGTACGGATTTCTTGTTGGTCAGCTGGAATTTTGTCTAGATTGGAAGCCTGATGACTATGACTTTCTGTATCCCGAGACATGTAGCGATCATGTATGATACATTGTGGAATGTGAAGGACAATATAGACAGATGATGAGAAAGAGAGCAATATGGATACGGTAAAGAACATAACGGTACAATTATTTTCCTACAATGATATTGTGACTGGAACAATGGTTCAAGTCCGTAGGTTGAAAACGCCGTTAGAAAGTCGGCTGCAGCTAGACCTTGTATCAGTATTGTAGCAGGCGAAAGCAAAGTTTTACGGCACATTAAACCAAACACGACAATGTCCATTAGCATGTCCATTAGCATGGATATATAAGATATGACAGAACCTGTTTTGTAAACATCTAGTAAATATTTAACTTTGTCGATAATAATGAAATCATAAAACGACATCGTAATTTATATCACCTCACTTTGGTTTAAAATCGGTCCATAAATATACGGGAATGTTGCAGTGTTCACCACGATCAGCTTTATCTTCCAATCTTTTTGTGGGATTTAATGGCACATTTATTATTAATGATTGAAAAGTAAATTATCTAACTTCTAAACTATTAAAATCCTAATTCTTCAGGCCTGATGTGGTTCTTAAGGAAAAGTTCAGACATGTAACTTCTTGACTCATTTAATCCTGATAATTCAGGACTTGTGTAGTTGAAAGTAAAGTTTGTAACTCCTAAATCCGCTTAATCCTGACTATCCAAGACGTCTGTGTTTCTCGTGGAAAAGCAAGATATATAATTTCTCAGTTAATGTAATCCTTATTTTTACTGACTTGTGTAGTTCTCCATGAATGAACTCACAGACAGCTGAAACGTGGATCTATACTTACTGATCCAACTTGTTTTATACCATTATTGATACATATATTATACTGGAGAGAGAATATATCATTTCATTGTCTTATCAACAGCTCCCGGGGACATACAACATAGCAGACCGCCATAGAGAGCAGTACATGTATAAACAGGAAAACAATCAATATAAGTTTATTAAACGATTGAAATGTTAATGATAATAGAAAATTCATGACATTTTCGTATACCAGTTTCATCCGTCATTTTAAAGGTTGCCAATGAGAAGTAGAAACTATGGATAGATAGCAAAACTTAAGCAACCATGTAATAATTCCCAGATAAACTACTATACCATATGAAGTACAAGACTTATCATTATTTCTACTTTTGTACACTGATGACATGATTTTCTGATTCAGTTATTATATACTTATA
Source organism: Mytilus coruscus (assembly GCA_017311375.1). Classification (NCBI taxonomy): domain Eukaryota; kingdom Metazoa; phylum Mollusca; class Bivalvia; order Mytilida; family Mytilidae; genus Mytilus; species Mytilus coruscus. Next base: position 77,212,320 of record CM029604.1, read on the forward strand.
AATGGGGTCTAACTGTAAACCTTTCCCAACACAAATATTATGGTATTTAGAAATGGAGAATTCATGAAAGACGAAGAAATCTGGTATTATGATGGCAATGCTATTAACATGGTTGAGGAATTTTGTTACCTTGGCGTACTGCTAAATTTTATCGGTAAATTTGCTGAAGCTCAGAGACATTTAGCTGATCAAAGTAGATAAGCCGTATCTGGTTTAAAAGGTTTCGTCATTGTGTTTAAAAGTTTTTTTTATATATTTGAATTTGTTTGATACTTATGTGAGTAGCATATTATGTTATGGTTGTGAAATATGGGGCTTTCATAAAGCTCCAAATATTGAAAAAATACAACTGGATTTTTGCAAAAGATTGTAGGTGTCAAACAGTGTACAACAAATGTAAGGTCTATTATGAACTTGGTCCTTAAATTTGATATATTCTAGAGTGAATAAAATAGTGAAGTACTGATTAAGTTATTATCTACAAGCAACTGCAGTGGCGGATCCAGAAATTTTCATAAGAGGGGACCCATTGACTGCCTAAGAGGGGCCCCGCTCCAGTCATGCTTCAGTGATTCCCTATATAATTAACCAAATTTTTCCCTCAAAAGGGGGGGCCCGGGCCCTCTGAAAAACCCTCTAAATCCGCCTCTGAACTGTATTCTTACAAACTGCCATAGGGAACAACTGCATAACTTTTATAATCATAGGAGCAGTTAGATTTATCAACATCAACAATTATTATTCAACTTAAGTTTAAATGAGTTTCGGTATAATCACGACAGTTTGATTATTGATAGAAATTTATTATTGATTGTAAAAACAAGAATATATGATCAAGCAAAACAAACTTTAAATGATCAAAAGAACAGTTCATCTAAGTGTTATGTATATAAATATATTGTCAATATGTAAGTCTACAGAATTATCTCACTAAACATATGAATTTCAGAGTGTATTTATCTCGTCTGAGCGTGTCCTCACATAATTTGTTTGTTGAAGTAGGACGTTGTCATGGGAGTAAAAAGATTTGACAGAAAATGTGTTTTATGTTCTTTGAATACCAATGAAGATGAATTTCATTTTGTTTTACAATGTAAATGCTATAGAGATTTAAAGAGTCAGTTTATTATACCTTATTATTATAGGCGTCAATCGTCGTTCAAACTTGTTCAATTTCTCGGCAATGAAAATGTTAAAGATTTGGGTAATTTGTGAAAATTCTCATATAACGCACTTAATCATAGGACTGAACTGTTAGTGGACAAATTGATGATTATATGCATCTCTGATGTATTATGCCATTTTATGTTATAAATATGTCTGTATTTGTTCTTGTACTGATAAGCATAATGTGCTTAAAATAATAAAGAATTGAATTATATTAATACGAGCACAGCAAGGGTTTTATCATTAGTAATCCACTTGAGATACTGTAAAACAGACATCATGACAAGAGCAGCTTATTGTCAACGAGTTTCAAACAGTACACTACTGATATACTTTATCAAATGGCTTATCAACAGAACGCATCAACCAAGATGTCCTACAGCATCGAAGAACTGTTAAAGAGCAGCAGAATTTCAGAGCCCATCTGTATTGACGCAGTTGTCTACCACATCCACGACATATATCTACTAAATAGCCACGACATATATCTACCAAATAGCAGCCAGTCATGTGCAACAGATATTATGTTATCACTGACCAACTCAGCTCAACGTACCAAGTACAAGAGGAAACGGTTAGACAACTCATTACATTCTGATGACAACAGCTTCAGCTATGCAGACTCTACATCAAGAGAATGTACTTCACCTGGTTCCTGCTCCGACGACTCGGTCACGTCCGATCAACCAATGCAGAGTCATAAAACAAGCTCACAACTGCTGGAATTAGAACGATACTACAGTTGCAGCCAATACCTGAAGCTTGAAGATCGTCAATTGCCCGCCAAGAACTCAAACTCAGCCAACATAAGATTAGATAATGGTTCCAGAATCAGTGGATGAAAGATAAGCGTTACATCAACAACAGTCAAAGCTTCAGAGGTCCACGACCTTTGTTAAAATTCGTTGGTGTAGGTAGACCTGGTACCCGAATATTTAAAACAAAGGAATTCATTGGCAATATCATCAGCAGCTATACTCAAAATTCCCCACGTGGTCGCTGTTTGTGTATCCTAGTTTTAACCAGCAGTTCTTCGGCAGTGTATCACCTAAAACAGTGTAACACAAAATGTCAGTACTTGAAATAAGATTTTGACAATATATGGGCTTCAACTTTGTTAAAAGTTATTTGTTTTTGAATTTTTTCCTTGTTTGTTTAGTTATCAATATAATTAGAAATAAAAAAAAACAATGTATATTTTAATACTGCATTTACGTGTGTCTTTTTTTTTTTATTATTCGGAGAATAATGTAAATCAACTGTTGATACAGAGATATGTTCTTACCTGTCGTCAGAACAGTCAGAAAAGACAATCTGATGGACAGCAATATTGATGATTACTAGTAAATTGCTGAAATATTAAGTGAATCTGAAACTATGAAAGTTTATTAGTAACAGGAGTTACCTTTACAAAGAATATGTAGAATCATCATGACAAACTGAGATGTACTGACAGTAATGCAACTTTATAGAAAATATCATTGTCTATCATAAGTAGTTCCTATCAAACTAAGTTTTAAAAGCAGAAAATTTAACATTGAAAATTGGTAATTAATTGAAAGTCACTGGACTATGACCTAGGGGACAGGGCCTCGAAATAGTCGTCAAACTTATATGTACTAATAGTAATGTAAATTTATATAAATTATTATAGATCCATCACAAGTAGTTCCTATCAAACTAACTTAAGCAGAAAACTTCACAATTGTTGACACCGCCGCCGGTAACCAACCCATATGTCTCGCCTCCCGGGTCTTTCGTCGCTGGCGAGACAAACAGGGAGTAATTGGTCAGTGTTCAGTTATTACGTGTTTTAAATCAAATATTTTCAGTGAATCAGTACCGATTCCTTGTTGTGGTAAAGAAAGATATCAATTCGATGCCTTCTTGTGTCTAAAATGAATAGTTTTGTTGTGCTTCAGAGAGGTAAGACAGTTTCCTCTCTGAAATTTCTTGTGGTACAGAGAGGTGAGAAAGTTTCCTCCTGGGATTTTCTTGTTGTTCGGAGAGGTAATACAGTTTCCTCTCCTGCATGGCATGTCACACAACAATAACATATAAAATGAGGAGATGTGGTATGATTGCCAATGAGACAACTATCCACCAGAGTTGAAATAAAGAGGCAGTAAGCAATTACTGGCCACCGTACGACCTTGAACAATGAGAAATCCCCATACCGTATAGTCGGCCATAAAAGACCCAGCATGAAAAATGCAAACTAAATCGAGATAAACATAATGTTTGTACCGATAAAAACAATATTTTAAGATGTTACTGATGTATTAAATGGATAATCTTTATTCGATGGAACAATTAATTTACATGGATTGTGTCTAAATTTACGGGCTTTATTATCATCATCGTAACATTAGGATGTGATATCCCGTTATTCCGTTTTAAATACGAATTCTACAGGTACAGCCAAACTTTCTAACAAAATCTTATAAGCTCTTTGAAAATGTCAAAGGTGGTGCCCAATAGTTTTACCTCTTTTTCAAATTTTTGTTTTATTTTTGTTTATTTATCCAAAAGGATATTACCAAAAAATGGACTAAACAGTAAAGGTTAATAATTCACAAAGACAGATAAAAGACAATATATGATTAAACTTATATTTTCTAAATTGAACGGTTATTATTTTGATGAAAACTCTTTGATAGTTTTTTCATCCGACCTTTTTATCTTTGATTAAGGTTTCATCATTTTTCCGTTAGTACTCTGTTGTTTGTACCTTGGTATATTTACATACACGGTGTTATATATCTCAGATTACGGGCATTTGTCTAACATTTCTTTTGTTTTTTGTGTGCTGTCATCTGTGGTATATATATTTAATATGAGAAAAAAGAATAACATAAGAAGTTTTTATTAATAACTGTTTATTTATTTACATTAAAATATCATTAACAAACAAACAAAATAACAAAGGTTTCAATACTTTAAACTTAATAACTTTTAAGGACAATGAATTGTCTATGAACAGAATGCATATCCGTTATACAATACTGACTGAAGAGCTAACGACTGTATCCCACTGTTGGTGACTAAAACGACGGGAACACTGAGAATGTCGAGTACTACTGACTGTAGAGCTGATTACTGTAACCCAATATTGGCGACGGGAACACTGAGAAGGAGTACTTCTGGTGCTGGAATCCCGTTTTGGTTGTTCTTGGACAAGGTTTACCTACACCAACAAACTGTGTCAAGTCAGATGAGCTGTTGTAGCTTGTACTCTTGATGTGACGCTTTTCTTTCATTCTTCGATTCTGGAACCACCATTTAACTTTATGTTGGCTGAGTTTCAGTTTCTTGGCGAGCATTGGACGATCTTCAATCTGGAGGTATTTACTGTTACTATAGTATCGTTCTAATTCCAACAGTTGTGAGTTTGTGAAGGCAGTTCTGGCTTTCTTCTTTGGCGGGTTAATAGACGTCTCGGAATCATCGGAGCACGAACCAGATGAAGTACAGTCTCTAGATGTTGAGTTAGAAGAGCTTATGCTCTCATCAGAGAAAACTGAGTCGTCGAGCCATTTTCTCTTATTCTGTGTACGTTGACCAATAGTATATTTTGGCATTGATAGTCGGAGTGTTATATCTTCTGTCGGTGATTGGCTAATGCTGTTGTATGGTAGAGCCACTTCATGGATGTGACTGACAATGGCATTGGTATGGAGAGATTCGGGTAACCTGCTACTCTTGGCTAGTTCTTCGATGCTAAAGGACATCTTAGTTTGTGCGTTTTGCTGGGGAATTTCCATCGCAGTTGTGCTAGTAGTTTAGTTGTTTGAAGACAATGTGACAATGAGCTAATTATTCCATTTGGAAGCTTTATACTTTCTTATCGTGATTACTCGTAACGAGTCAAAATTATCCTTATCAAAACAGTTCACTCTTCAGCTTATGATTTCAATAGCTGCCAATCAGCTCAATCATACAAGCTAATTAGATTAGAACAAAACTAATCTATATTCGCTATTTAGTTATAAATACAATGATTATAAAACAAAGACGACCAACGACTATTCTGGATGTCATATGATTACCGGAACAAAGCTTTTATGGCACAATTATTATTATTATTAATTATATTATTATTATTATTAATAATAATAATAATAATAATAATAATAATAATAATAATAATAATAATAATAATAATAATAATAATTTCCATTACGGTCGATAACAGCAAAATACAACATAATTATAAACTATGATAATTTCCTATCGATACATCAAAATATAACATACATATAGATACGTCATTCATACATCAAAATAGCAACAATAATTCAAGTTTTCATATCCTAACCAAAAAGTAATTTAGTATCATTTGGTACTCAGTTATAGAAAGTCCCTGATAATTATTTGACTTGCACAGTATTTCCAAAAATTATTTGTAACAATTCTACATTGCGACAATGTTTTTTTTATTGTTAATAGTAAATCATTACATACCTTTTGCAAAATAATGAAAGATTTCTTATAAAAATTAGTATAATTTGGTTTCGGAACAAATAGATCCTTTCGGAGACGGATCGTAAGTTTGATGAACGTTAATCAAAGAAGTCATTTTGTACCTTTTTTGCTTAATTCTATATGGGATTATTATACTTCAATATATTATGTATCAGATTTTATTTATGATTCATTTATGCATTGGGTTCCCCTTCCAGACTATGGTGATGCAATCACACGAAATAGTAGTCCGTTTCAGTAACCTGCTTTAAACGAGGAATGAGTCGGTAATCGGATAGAAATTTTACTTTCGGTATATCTTCGTTTGTTTTACTATACGTATGGAGAACTCTAGAAAATCCCTGTGACCGGAAGTTGTGTAAAATATGTGAACGTTTTAGACTTAGTGGAAAAGTGATTTGAATGTATTCACACCCTTTTCATGGTTTACAACATCAAATGGACGAAAATCGATAACTTTATTTCACGGTATGAATGTAGTAAAAGACGAATTATGAATCTACTTCAAGCACGTAGGGATAATTTCTGTGGTTGTGCTCGATTCGGCCGCAGGGGCTTGTTTATTTCACCAATTCACTACAATAACAAACATCAGCACCAGAACAGAATACTATAAGTACAGCCTTTTCCCATTCACAGTTGTACTGTGGAATTCCCTTCCACAAAACATCATCAGCATTAAAAATCTTGGATCAGTTTAAAATACTGATCCAAAGTCAATACGTTTTATGTTTAACATTACATTTCGTCTTTAACTTTAATATTACAAACTAAATATTTAAAACAAGCATGTTAAAAACAAAGCAGCTTTTATGTACAAAACACCAAGAACTGCATAATCAAAGCAAATCATTACAGTTACATGAAAAAGTTGATTTTGTTATATATACGTATACTAGGCAGAAATATTAAAATTACACATGGTACAGTTGCAAAACGTAGCAATCATCATTAAAAGCAGTTTAAATTACATTAGAAGAAAAGTACTATAAATTGAAACATTTATTATTATGAATCTAATTCAAGCTCAGAGGGTTAATTTGTGCTTGATCCGTTCACCTTGAATTACTGAAGTCATATTTTAATTTTTTGTCTTGTTTAATGTTTTATTTATCCCTGGTACTGCAGGACGTCGATATATTGATAACTTTGAGTAGTTCTTTCTGTGATGATTTTCACTATATTGTCTTTATAAGGTAAAGGCATTGAGTTCTAGTCAAATAAATTGCACTGATATTTTTTTTAAGTCGATATTACTTCAGAAGGATTCCCTGTAGAAAGATGTTTTTATTGGTTGCTTCCCACATTCTATTCTAAAATCTTTTTGATGACAATGTTGACTCCGTAGCTTGTTTACATTTGAGTTTGAAACAATGGAAGTGGTTGAAGATGTAGCAGACAGGGACACATTTTTATAGCAAGTAGACCTGAAAATCATGATTTTGTTAGAGCAATTAATATTTCTAAATGATAATTCGGATGAAGAATTTGTAGGTTTTGATGAGGATGATCTAAAAAATGAATGAATACAAATGTAATTAGGGCTGTTTAAGATACGTGGAAACTGGATACATGTGGTCTCACTTTTGATGCTGAAAAGATTAGATTCAAATGTTTGAAAAAATCCAGAGACGATAGATTTCATTCATTTAATTATTAAGATTTCATAATTAAAAAAGTTGAAGAAAACAAACCAATACACATAAGACTTTTTTTGAGTCAGAAAGGAAAACAATATGAAGCCACATTCATGGTTCAAATTATTGGATGATGTCAACCTTAAATGATATGAAGCGATTCGTCATGAAATATTGAAAATATAATATAAAGAACAACTATTTGTCTTTTTAGTGCTAATTGAATGAAATAATCAAATATTTTTGATAATCAAATAATTAAAAACATAATTTTTGTCTCGCCTGCAACGAAAGTTGTGGAGACATAGGGATCCCTTTCACGGGACGATGACGACGATGGCATCAACAATTGTTAAGTTTTCTGCTTAAGTATGTCTCACAGGAACTACTTGTGATAGATCAATGATATTTTCTATAAAGTTGCATTACTATCAGTACATATCAGTTTGACAACTATTTCAAGGCCCTGCCCCCTAGGTCATGGTCCAGTGACTTTCAGTTAATTAACAATTTTCAATGTTAAGTTTTCTGCTTAAGTTAGTTTGATAGGAACTACTTACAATAGACAACAATATTTTCTATGAAGTTACATTGCTGTCTGTACATCTCAGTTTGTCAACCATTTCGAGGCCCTGTCCAGTAAATCACGGTCAAGCGACTTTGAATTAATAAGCAATGTTGTCCATCAGATTGTCTTTTTCTGAATTTTATGCAGACAGGTGAGACATACCTCTGTGTCAACAGTTTATTAGTCCCCTACCGACAAAGTTGAAGGGGACTTTAGGTTTGCACTCTGTCTGTCTGTCCATCCATCAGTCCGGCAAATCAGTTTTCCACACTTTTTCTTCGTGCTTGAAGATGTTGATTTGATGGTATATATTTTTATCATGACCAGTTACAGATCAAGTTTGAATTTTGTTTTTGTTTCTTATGATTTTATGCTGAGTTATGGACCTTGAACAAATAATCATTTTCCACATTTTTTTCAACATGCTTGAAGATATTGATTTGATATTTGGTTAATTTTTTAACCAAGACAAGTTACAGATGAAGTACAATTTTGTTTGGTTCAGATGTTTATTTTGCAGAGTTATGGTCCTCAGACTTAGAAAATTCACTTAAATAATAAGTTTTCCACACTTTTTTTGTCATGCTTAAAGATATTGATTGATATTTGTTATAATATATAGTTTACACCATGACAAGTTATAGATAGAGTTAGCATTTTGTTCCAGTACAATGAATGTTTAACCAGTAGGGGACTAAGAATTGCCATGCATTACTCAAAATGCTTGTTCTACTTTTATTTCATATATCTTAATAATTTTATAATCCACTGTCACTTATATTACAGTAGTATGAAATCTGCATTTAATTCTGCAAAACAAACATATTTAATATTATTTTTTAAAATGTTCAGAAATCATGGAAGATTAACAAAACAATAACATGTTGTAAAACTGATAAATTTCTTTAAAACAACTCAGCACATTGAGATGCAGAGGCCAATTAGCATCAAGGCACTGCAGTGAACTGATAATCTATTTGTAGCTGGTTGTACTAGGTTAATATGAGGTATGAGTTACCTGAGAAAAGGATGAAGTCCGTATACATTTTTGTAAATGAATACTGGCAAAAAAAATTTCAAAATTAAAACTGCAGTTAACCCTCTTGCTGCCAAAGGGACATTTATGGCTTCTACACACAAAACTTGTTGATTGTGTAGAACGTCAAAGGTCCATGGTAACGTCATAATACAGAAGGGCACTGACAACGTCAAAATAGAGCAAAAGGGACGATTTTGGTGGGAATGAAGCAAACTGAATTAAATCTGAATTAAATGCATTATTTGTATACTTAAACGGATGTCAACAAATGATACAGGATCATAAGCTTGTTGACACCAGAAAGTCCCAAGATAAAGAATCAAATGCTTTTTCAAAATCAATTAAAAGCAATAAACCTGGAATGTTACGTTCTTCTGTATACTGTAAAAGATCATAAATCAATCTGATGTTATCCCCAATAAAACGTCCACTAATAAAGCCAGTTTGATCTAAATCAATCAGTTTGTCTAAAACTTTTTAAATCTACTAGCAATAACCCTGAACCAATTTTATATACAGTATTCAACAAGGAGATGGGTCTCAATTTTGAGTAAATGTCTTGGCTTATTGTCTTTTGGTAAGCATGTAATGATTCCTGCCGTTGAGTTACCGATAAGTGTCCTAAATTTGACCCATAATTTAAAGATTTAACAACAAAAGATTTCAAATCCTTCCAGAAAAACTTAAAAATTCTGTTGAAAACCATCTGACCCTGGTGATTTATTATTATTCATTTTCTGTAAAATAATGCTGGCTTCATTTATAGTTATCTCCTTCTAAATTCAACTGTTCATCCACTGATAATTTATTAAAATTTAAATCTTTCAAATCTCTTTCTAAATCACTCAGTTTACACCCATTGCCATATTTATCTCTATTTTTGTATAAATTTTCATAAAAGTCTTTAGTCTCTTTTAAAATATCAAATTGGTCTGTAATAATTTTCCCATCATCCTTTTCTACTTTGGGAATTATTTTGCTTGTAAAATTTTTGATTCAAGACCACAAAAATACTTTGTAGGTTTTCACCTTCTTCAATCCACTGAACTCTAGGCGTATAAATTTACCCCTAATCTTTTCTTTTCTTATACTTTCTAATTCTTGTTTTTAATTTCTAAGCTATGTACTAAATTTTCTTCTAGAGTAGCTTCCAATATTTCAATATCACATAATAAATCTTTTCCTTTTATCCCTTTGTTTTTCTTATAGCTGGAATAAGAGATGGTTTTACCTCTAATTTCTAATAACAAAGTTTCAAGAAACAACTGACTATTTACAGTAAAATGGAGATCATCATTACAAATATCATGTATATTTTCAAAATTATAAACTAATGCACCATACTGTTTTTTAACATCTGAAATCTTATCTTTAACAATATTTCTGTATTCAATATCATAAAGTAATGAATTATTGAATTTCCATAGACCTTTACCTCTAACAAAAGGATTAAATTCAAATTCTAAAACTACCATGGAATGATCTGAACGATAACTAAGTTCAATTTTACAATTTCTTAAATTTGTCAACATACAGTCCGGAATAAGAAAAAAATCAAGACGTGCTTGTTTGAATGGTGATTTTTTTCTCCAAGTGTATCTGTGTAGATCAGGAAACAGTTCTCTGAAGGGGTCAACAAGGGACCAGTGGTCTATAATTTCAAGAACTTTATCTCTGGCATTGGGATTATTAACATGTAAATAATTACAATAATCAATGCATGGATCTAATACTAAATTAAAGTCACCACAAAGTATGTAACTTTCATTTCCAAAATCTTCAATAACATTCATAATCTGATCATAAAAACTAGGACTATCCATATTAGGTCCATATAATGACAAAAGTGTAAGTTTCTGTTTATCTATTATAACATCTAATGCTAAGTAATTGCCATTCAAGTCTTTTTCTCTTTAAGCACTTTGAATTCAAAATTATTATTAAACATGATTGATACGCCTCTTGAATTAGAGGAAAAGAAGAAAAAACATTCAAAACCCCACATGGACCTGACAGCATTCTCAATTTCAGTAGTAAAATGCGTATCTTGTAAGCAGTAAATATTATAATTTTTGTTTTCAGTAAATTAAACACATCTTTTCTTTTGCACTATCCGCAAACCCTGGCAATTTACTGTTAAAATTTTCAGAGACCCCATAATGAGGTAAATACTTTTACACTATACATGTAAATACATGTACCAATATTCACAAAATATTGAAAACACAAATTCATCAGGCAAAACAAACAAATGTTTTGAAAACTGTTGTCTTTAAATAAATGTTGAAATACTGAATAAAAGCATAAATACAAAACTAAGATAACTCGCATCATTTTATATTTGAAGTAAAGTACAATTTTGCAAATTCTAGAGTTCTTATTTCCTTTTTCAAATTTATACATGTATAAAAATATTCAATTGTTTTGGTACAAAATTAAGCCTTCCTCGTGAAATTGTTTTAAATATATTTGATTAAAAATTAAAATTTTTCAAATTTTCTCAAATTTACATCTAATAATTGTCTGAAATATTTTTGCCACAAGAGTTAAAGTCCAGACCTTAATTGTCTAAGTCGAAAGTTGATGTCATCATACATTCCAAACTTTATCTGTGCACCACTTTCTGTTCTACCATACACACCACAATTAAAATACCAAACCTGTTCAAAATGATTACTCTTCTCTAGCCGATGAATAAGCTCCATATTTCTTTGTGTGACATCATCAACAATTTCACCTTCCCATTCAACTGCTTCCTAACACGCATAACACTTCTCTTCATGTCACTATTAAAGAAGCGAACAATAAGTGGACTTGGCTCGTGTACAGCTGGTAACCTGTGTATTGCCACAACATCCCTTTCTTCTAAACTAACATCCAGATCTCTTTTTACCATTTCAATGAAATCCTTGCGAAGGTTTTGTTTGTCTCTCCTTGGGAAGTTGAACACCTTGATATTGTTTTTTCTAGAATATTGTTCGTTGTAATTGCTGCTCAAATTGGCTATTTTGGCAACTTTTGCTGTTTCTGCTAGGTCAGTCTTAATAGGTGATATATGAGAGGACACTGCATCAAGTCTCTTTTTCAGGTGCTCATTTTCAATAGATAGTGCCTCCACTTTCTCTTCAATCTCTTTTTCAATTTTAGAAATTTTATCGTTCATTTTTTTTCCAGTGATGACTCAAACTTACTGAACAATTTCTTCACAATTCCAGTAACAAGATTTTCTAAGTCTGAAGTCTTGACAAGGTCTTTTGTAATGTCAATCAAATCATCTTTTGTGGTTACATCCCTCAAGCTAAATTTTATTTCATCAAGGTCCTTTTGAAAATTAATAAGACCTGATAGATCAAGACTAGTGTTTGAGTCATTAGAAACTTCAGAGTGAGTTCTTTTTGCCTTAGGTTCTTTATCATCTTTGTTGTCCTTCTTAGCTGCTAATAATGTCTGAACACTCCTTACTGCTCTACTATGTGTAGGTTTAGTGGAAGTTTTATTTAAAGTATTACTACCTCCAGGCATAATGACCAATAGGTGTGAGTATAAATCTACAGCTGAAATTCCTTTTCCTTATGTATAATATGTAATATTTCAATGTCTTTGAAGAAAAGTCATTAATTTCACAATTTTAACATATATAAATCCATCTTCAGATAAGTCATTCCATTATACATCAGAAAATCACAAAAATATGTAAATCCACACTTAATTAACAAAGAATTTTGCAAAATTGCAAGAGCTGACTTTATAGTGTTAACAGCTCGTGACCATCTTAATCTTTTCAAAATGCTTGTTCTACTTTTATTTCATATATCTTAATAATTTTATAATCCACGGTCACTTATATTACAGTAGTATGAAATTCTGCATTCAATTCTGCAAAACAAACATATTTAATATTATTTTTTAAAATGTTCAGAAATCATGGAAGTCTAACAAAACAATAACATGTTGTAAAACTGATAAATTTCTTTAAAACAACTCGGCACATTGAGATGCAGAGGCCAATTAGCATCAAGGCACTGCAGTGAACTGATAATCTATTTATACTGGTTGTACTAGGTTAATATGAGGTAGGAGTTACTTGAGAAAAGGATGAAGTCCGTATACATTTTTGTAAATGAATACTGGCAAAAAAAATTTCAAAATTAAAACTGCAGTTAACCCTCTTGCTGCCAAAGGGACATTTATGGCTTCTACACACAAAACTTGTTGATTGTGTAGAACGTCAAAGGTCCATGGTAACGTCATAATACAGAAGGGCACTGACAACGTCAAAATAGAGCGCAAAAGGGACGATTTTGGCGGGAATGAAGCAAATTGAATTAAATCTGAATTAAATGCATTATTTGTATACTTAAAACGGATGTCAACAAATGATACAGGATCATAAGCTTGTTAGTACTATTATACCAACTTATTTAACATGTTTACTAATTATGTAGTTCGTCATTTTCATGCAAAATGTTGCATACTTTCTCTTACTTTCGAGAAATTTGTTAAAAGTTTGTTCATATCTTCCTTTAATCAGAATATCTTAATTAGTAATCGCATTCCTAATAAATAATCACAGAAAAGGTAACTGATATACTTGATTACGCGAAATATTAATATGCACAATACACGCTTTATTTAAGAGAACTGGAAAATATGTGTTGGGCTCAAATGCCGCTTCTTACGTATTTTTGTAAAGGTACACATATTTTAACACGATATACTTGTATTGCGATATGATATTTCAATACATTTTATAATTGTTTCTCCATTGAAACAATAATCTAAAAATATTTATTTTCATTTGAGGTTCACACGTAGACAATCATGACAATAGAAATTAATTTTAGAATTTCTTCCCTCGTTTTTCTCTAAAATTTTGAGTAACAATTGGTCAACAAAATAATAATAAGCATGATTAAGAAATGAATAAAATGAATATGGATAATAATGTTTAAAAAAAATTCTTTCCTCGCCTACCGAAACAAGGCTTGGAACGAACAATTTAATCTGACCCATATAATACTTTACAACACGAAGTAGTAAACAGAATCGGCTGCTCTAAATTTTATTTATTTTTATATCTACATGCTATGTTTTTATCTTTATTTGGTGCCGTTGTTTTGTTTATATATTAATTATTTGAGAGATTCTTTACGGTATTTGTCAATTTAAACAAGGTTTACTTAGCTAATCAGAGAACAAGGATAACTATATTCTAGTATTTAAGAGGTGATTTAGAATCAGTTATGCATTTCACTTGACAAAGATAAAACAAAAGCGCTCATAAAATTATAAGCCATGAGTATATTATCTTCATTTTTTTAAAGATAAGAAATAAAATAACTATTTTTCAAGGTCAAAAGTTGTATTTTTGAATAAAACATAGTTTACAACAATCTTAGAGCAATATTTTTTATAAAATAACTTTTGCAGCGCTTTTCCTTATTATGGCTAAATTGACGCTGGAAAACTTATGGACGGCAGGAAAGCGCCGTTCTACAGAGAGGCACAAGTTTTGCAACATCACAAATATGAAACGTCAAGATGCTTTTGACGCGATAAAGCAAGAAATAAACTCGGCAGCAAGAGGGTTAAACAATTTTGAATCTTATTGCTAAGGCCATCAATTATTTTTTACATTTTAAAAATTATGACGCATAATACAAAAAATCACTATCATTTAAACTCAACCATTAACTTTTTAAGATGCCCTACATCATTGGCTTCATGACGTAGAGCTGAATAATAAAGCATTCCCAGCATAAAGTAACTGAAATACAGAAATGTATTCGATTTTGGTCTTGTTGTTAGGAATTCTTAATTGCAACCTAATTTTCTATGTAAACAAGGAAGCGCTTTTTTCAGGTAAAATTTTTTTTCAAATTGAAGTATTATTTCATTGAAAATATAATAATTGATTCCTTAAAACTAACATTATTGTCATTATTTTTTTCAAAATCAGATATACAAATTTGCGGGAAATTGTATGATTAACAATATGGCATCCGCCATCACCAAAACAGGAACAGGGTAATGCAAGTACAACTGGCCTGAGAACACTTATTTCGTAGTGCATTTCTTTTAGACAAAAACACAAATTAAAAACATCGCACCTGCTCTATTCAAAAAAGATTTTTACAGTGTAGTGTACTACTTTTGGGACAAATTATATCCTCTCTCCTGCGGCGAAAATCGCAGTATGCGAGACATAGGTATTACAATCAGGCGGTGGCAACGATGTTAACTATTTGTTTAAAGCATATATATCAGAAGGAAGAAGACCTGGATGCTTCATACCTTGTGTGCAGATACCTTATGTTAAGAAGTTTCCGTCTGTCATATGTCTATTGTCCTTGACCTCATTTTCATGGTTCAGTGACAGCTAGAAAAAAACAACATTTTTTTTTGTTAAGTAAAATGCTCACTTATAATGATTAACAGATAACCATATTTATTATATGGGTTCCTTGCAAGGGCTACATGTCTGTCAGGTAAGGTTCACCTGTCCTCTACCATATTCCATGGATCAGGGATCAAGGTTAAAGTTACGTGGTCAAGTCTGTATCTCAGATACTATAAGCAATAGGTCAGCTATGTTTGATGTATTGAATAATTGTAAGGTGTTCATGTCTGACAGGTTTCATATGACCTTGACCTCAATTTCATGGTTCGTTGGACAATTTTTAGTTTTTGTGGTTTGGTCTATTTCTCAGATACTATAAGCAATAGGGCCACTATATTTGGTGTATGGAATGGTTGTCAGGTGAACATGTCCCTTTGGTAGCTATAGCTATAGGTTTCATCTGACCTTGACCTTATTTTCATGGTTCATTGGACAATATTTAGTTTCGTAATTTTGTCAGTTTATCAGATACTACAAGAAAGAGGTCAACTATATTCGGTGTATGGAATGATTGTAAGGACTTAGGTGAACATGTCTGTCTGGCAGGGTCATATGACCTTGACCTTATTTTCATGGTTCATTGGTCTTTGCTAAGATTTTGTGGTTTGATCTTTTTCTCAGGTACTATTAGCTATAGGAAGACCATATTTGGTGTATGGAATGATTGTAAGGTGTGCATGGTTCATTTGACCCTGACCTCATTTTCATAGAACATTTCATTGATAATGTAAAGTTTATGTGATACTTGTAGTATAACCTTCATATTACAGACTTTCAACATGAATTCAATGATAAGTAAAACAGGTGAGACATTTCGGTGTGTGAACTCTTGTTAAATTATACCCCTAAGAAATGTTTTTCATAAATAGAAAAATATAAATAAATGTCAAATTGAATAGCTAATTGTTAAGAACATTACTTAAATATTAAAATTTTTATGTGCTGATAAAAGTTAAATGGAAAATTATTTCAGATATTTTTGTCTAATATTTACATCAGCACCCTCTTTTTTTAAATCCTAGCTGGAACACTGAACAATCAGTGAAATTAAAGAGAGAATAATTAAAATACCTAATCATCATTCTACACTCAACAATCATTAAACAAAAAATGTCACAATGAAGCCAACCCAGGGCTTACATCATGTAATCAAAGAGAACAGACCTGTGACGGATGATATATTGTAGATTAACTGATGCAATCCTTAAGTCACTGTATTATAGTCATATAACTTTTCTATGCCCTTCTGTGGCGGAGGGGGCATTAAGTGTTACCCTTGTCCATCCATATGTACATCTCAAAATTAGTTTCTCTTCTCTAAATATAGTTTGCCTCAACCAAATGTCATAAAACTTATTCACAATGCTTATTGCCATAAAACACAGATCAAGTTCGAATTTGGGTGTTGTCCCTTTATAACATAATATGCAAGTGGGGGCATCATCTGTGTAACATGAATCAATTCACAATAATGACCAGGTATCGTTATTTAATTTATAAGTGCATGAGGTAATTTTTTACAGATAATAATGTACATATTTTCAGATTTAAAGAGAGAAATGGCTACCAGAAGATCCAGAATTCAGATTAAACCAAATATTGGTGGTAAAACCTCTTCTGGTTTAAAACGTAGACAAGGTAATGAAGAGAAAGGAACCAGTGTTCAAATAAGTGCTGAGCTTGCAGCAGGAGCTGCAACAGCTGTTGGTTTAAAAAAAGGTATCAGTCCAACAAAAGACTTAGAAAGGTTAACAGACGTTCCTCAAAGTTCAACAGGCAAAGTTGGTATAGAGGTATCATCTCCAAGTAGAAAGGGAGATAACAAAGGAAACACAAATCAAGAGGATGACAAAAACTCTGCACAAAAAACAACTTCTGGTGTAACAAAAACAGCCTTTACAAGACTCAAAACTCTAGGATTGAATGTAGGATCACATGATATTGTACACAGGAGTGAATCTAAAGAGGATGCAAATGATAGTTCAGCTGAAAGTACAGATGTTAGGCCAAAGATAGTTGTTAACAGTCCTTCAACTAGTCATGTCCTAAATATTTCTGAGCAAAATAAGGACAAAAGTCCAAGTATTAAAAGTTCACAAAGCTCTGTACTAAGTAAACCTGGTACTTTTACAAAGAAATTTAACAGTAATGTCCCTAAACCTAAAACACAATTACCATGTTCTCCTGTACACAAAATAAGTCACAATAAAAGTTTGATCCACACAGAAACATCAGTTGAAGATAAAATAGTTGATCCTCAGGAGCCAGAGAAAAATATAGAAAATGTTAACAACCAGATCCAAGATGGTTTAGAATCTAGTCCAAAACCTTCAGTCATACAACGCCTGCCTTTTAGATCAAGATTTCCTAAAGCAAAACCAAACATTGAAGCTCTCAAACTTAGAAAGTAAGTATGCTATGACATTTTTTATTCACCTTTTGACTGGACAGGATTGGCATGTGCATCTGTCAATTCTTATGTCTCATTGTCCATCTGTTTATCCTATATCATGTATATAGACATGTTAAGCAATGGCTTAGATACACCTTGTTCGATTTACTTCATTATTATGATAAGATGATCCAAAGGTTCAGAATATTATGCTATTGCAATATAAGTATCATTGGAAGTTAATGCTAGGAAGGTTTCACAGATAGGTTGAATAATTCAGCATTGATACATATATATTTGTAAATATTGTAGAAATACATACCGATTTCATTTAAATGACTGCAGCCTTTGTATAGAATTATGAGAGTTTTATTACATGAATATTCGAATGTAAATCATTATAAATGATCAAGATACTGTAAATTCAGAAATTATTACATGCATTTATTATTGCGATTTTTTTTAAAGAATGAACAAAAATGCGAGATTAATATTGTGATTTCAGGAAATTTGCATGTTGAAAAATGTATCAGATATCAAAATGCCAGTTCTTATTATAGGGATTCTCACCCAGTCGCATTTCTCACATTAATAAAAACCTTGCAATAATTTCTGAATTTACAGAATATGATATATGATAATACTCCAACATACCATTGCATACAGGAATATGAAAATAATGCATAAAAAAGAAAGACTTCTCAAGATATTTTCCCTTTATTTCCTTTATTTTCATGGCAGCTTGGAGATTTTTTATTGCTAGTGAGCCTTGATGTCTTCTAAATTTAATTTGCAGAATTCATGTTTGATTTTCACAATCATCAATTTAACATCTAACTTCTATTACCAATAACCCCACTAACCATCTATTGAAACAAAAAAATCATACTCAGTTATTCACTTGCAAGTTGAATTAGACAAATGATATTATTGAAATCTATATTTTTTTCAGTAAAAATATAAATCTGTCAGGAAGTAAAGAAGATATCTCAACTAGACCCTCATCACCACTTAAATCACCACGACTGGGAAAAGGGTATGTTCACACATTTCTAAACTTAAATATTGGTAGATATTTTTTATATGTTTGTTCTAATTTAGAATGCCAAGTATTAATATAAATATAAATTTTTTCTTATTTTTAAATATCACAAGAGTTGAGGTTGGAAGCCTGTTGATACATACAGATACACCAATGCTATAATAGTCATTATATTTTTTTTCTGTTCCCTTGGGATCTATTGCCGAATTTAAACTAATCAGATGCTTTCACAGGAAAAAATTGTTATGCTGCCCCAATCTCAAAGCTTAATTTTGGTTTTATAAATAGTTAATCAGTATGTGCAAAAATCATTATTATGAAAATTAAAACAGAAATAAAAGAGAAGATTTAAGAAGAGAGTTAAGATGAAGAAGTTTAAAAAAATAAGGGTCATTAATATGATTTATTCAATACCATAATTATCCAATTTGATGTACAAAGCTTCTTTACTTGTTTAAAAAAGTAATTGATTAGCCAGGCAGTATCAGAAATTTTACACTAAATTGAGTGAAGACATTATATGCATGGTACCTATGGAAGACTAAAAGCAACCATTGAACCAACAAGAACTACTGAATGACAGGCTCCTGACTTGGGACAGGCACATAAAGAATGTGAAAGGTTTAAACATATTAGTGTGTGTCAACCCTCCCTCTAAGCTCAGCCTCTAACAGAGGACAGTGGTGTAACAGCACAACAAAAGAACAAACTGTAAAAATTAGTTAAAAATGGCTTGACTCATCAGATTGACACAAAGCACAAAAACACCTAGCATAAAGACAAAAAAACACAAAGTAATTACTTAAAGCAAGTTCAAATCCAATAACAACTAATGAAAAATTCATGTTCTCCAGACTAAACAAGTAAAACTGTGAGCTACTGTTCACTGATGAAACCCCCACCGAAATATTTCCGTAAACAGGAAGTTGTTGAGTAATGAATCTGAAAACGCATCACACGGTATAGCTGACTTATATAAACCCTGAAACCATATTTCAGGAATCCTTGTCAAGTAGTTCCTGAGAAAAATGTGACGAAAATTTTCAACTTGGCTATCATGTGTAAAATAATACAAGTGTTCGGTAAACAGGAAGTTGTTGAGTGATGAATCTGAATATGCATCAAACGGTGTAACTTACTTATATAAAACCTGAAACCAAATTTCAGAAATCCTTGTCAAGTAGTTCCTGAGAAAAATGTGACGAACATTTTCAATATAGCTATCATGTGTAAAATAATACAAGTGTTCGGTAAACAGGAAGTTGTTGAGTGATGAATCTGAAAACGCATCACAAGGTGTAACTTACTTATATAAACTCTGAAACCAAATTTCAGAAATTCTTGTCAAGTAGTTCCTGAGAAAAATGTGACGAAAATTTTCAACTTGGCTATCATGTGTAAGATAATACAAGTATTCGGTAAAGAGGAAGTTGTTGAGTGATGAATCTGAAAATGCATCACACGGTGTAACTTACTTATATAAACCCTGAAACCAAATTTCAGAAATCCTTGTCAAGTAGTTCCTGAGAAAATGTGACGAAAATTTTCAACTTGGCTATCATGTGTAAAATAATACAAGTGTTCGTAAACAGGAAGTTGTTGAGTGATGAATCTGAATATGCATCAAACGGTGTAACTTACTTATATAAAACCTGAAACCAAATTTCAGAAATCCTTGTCAAGTAGTTCCTGAGAAAATGTGACGAACATTTTCAATATAGCTATCATGTGTAAAATAATACAAGTGTTCGGTAAACAGGAAGTTGTTGAGTGATGAATCTGAAAATGCATCACACGGTGTAACTTACTTATATAAACCCTGAAACCAAATTTCAGAAATCCTTGTCAAGTAGTTCCTGAGAAAAATGCGACGTAAATATGAGTATTAATGTAATGATTTTATTTCAGTCTGCCTCCGCTAAAGTTTATAAATCACCATGCTCAGAAACCAGTCAGTCCTGTTGAAGTAGACAGATCTCAGGATACCAGTCCAGAAAGCAGTGTTCATTCAGATGGAGTTACAGAGGCTAGGAAAAGACATTATAGTAACAGTTCTATTAGTACTGTACACAGTGACCAACAGGTTTGTTAGTATAGATCATCAGGTTTTATACTCAGTAAAATACTAGCCACAATCACCAAATAAAGCTATACTAGAAATTATAGTATGGTGTCAAGAAACATCACCTCTGACAGGATGATTTGTCAATATTATCTAATTTCATAAATTTTCAGTTTTCAAAAATCACCTTTTTTCAAGTTTTCAAAAATCACATTAAAGAAAAAAAAATCTTCTGCCAATTTCAATGGATTCTAACATCATTTATCTACAATTACATGAAGATTTAGCAGATTCTATAGAGAAAATAAAAGAAAGAATGATTGTATCCCCAAATTTATACATTGACTTAGATTTTAATCCAATTTATCTGACAGGGATCGTTGAAAAATAACAAACAGAAGAATGGATATACTGATGAGGATGCACCAATAAATAAAAATACTATGACTATGGGAGATCTGATATACTGGAATCCTGCCAAAATCCTATGGCGTAAGTAAAAGTTATAAAAATGCTATGACTATGGGGATCTCATATACTGTACTCCTGCCAAAAGTCCTATGGTGTAAGTAACATGGCTGACTGAGCTTTATTTACATTATCCAACCAAAAACATTGCAGGAGAAAAAAAAAGGGGCTCAAGAACATGTAAATCTGATAACATCTTTATAAGTTATGTTAAAAAACTGTATTTGAGTCATATGTTTCTGTGTGCTTTAAATTAAAATGATTATTTGAGTATGCAATTTTTTTGCAAAGATATCACAGAATTATTTCAGCAGTAAAAGAGAGGCGAAAGATACCAAAGGGGCATTCAAACTCATAAGTCAAAAATACACTGAAATGCCAAGACAAAAAACGAAAAACAACCAAAAGAGTAACAATAGTATACAAAACTAAAGACTGATCAACATGAGCGCCACAAAAAAAAGGGGAGGTCTCAGGTGGTCTGGAAAGGTAAGCAGATACTGCTTCACATGTGGCACCTGTCGTGTTGCTCATGTTATTACAAACCCAGTGGTATGTCTCATTCGAGGAAAAGAGGACAGATTGTGGTTGCGACAATTGAAGCATATTCCTCGTCATCTGTGATACAGATATTACATTCCACTGTCAACCAACTCATGATGGTGTCTGTAAAATATTCATAGGGATAATTTCAACTTCACAACGTCCTTGTGAGCAGCAACCTTCTATCAAGGAAATCATGATAGGAAATGCAAGCTCTGGCTCTGGAATAATGTATTAACTGGGAGATATATACTCCATATGCAGGTGATGCTGGAATGTTGCTACATAAGAATAGAAATTATTTGCCCCCCCCCTAATTGCATTGGCACATTTCATTTCCATGGAGATTGTTTGGCCCTGTACCTTCAGTCATGGTTCATTGACTTTGAATATTTTGCATAAATTACATGTTAAAGTATTGCTATTTTAATTTCAACATTTGCATTTTACTATCAAAATAACAAAAAAGGTGAGACATACCTCTGTGTTAACAGTTTATGCTTTTATCGGTTATTTCTTTTAAAGATTTATTACATGGGGATACTAGATCTAAAGAAAACTTTGAATAATAGAAGTTCCTCTTACTTCTAAATTCCATTCATGCAAATATTCAAATTTTATATCAGTAGTTTTGTCGTACTGTTGGATTTACATGCAAGATTGTATGTCGAGTCAGTTTTCTCAAGTTAATTGACCCTTACACAATATGTCTGGGTATAATTGATTTTAAAACATATAAAATTGTATATACTATCATGTGTTTTTTTCTTCATAGAACCATTATTGAAACACCAAAGAAGAAAGCAAAAGTAATATTAGAGAAAGAAAATGTCAATATTGAAGAAGAAGAAATTCAAGAATTACAAGAAACTGATGTCACAGATAGTAAAGACCCTGATATGCCTGTACCTCAAGTGAAAATAGGACCTGATGGCAGCATTATAATAAATGAAGAAAGGTATCAATCAATTTGACATTTTCATATGTCGACAATAAAGACAACAACACTCAAGTTTTTACCGCAAAGTATCTGTTTATTTGGTCGACATGTTTTTCGCCAACAAGCATGGCGTCTTCAGGACAATATTACATATGAAATCAAACAGTGAAGTACAAATTTTGCGGTTGTGTAGTTCGCCGAAAGTGACATTACAATAGCAGGGGCTGCTCTGGCTCCCAAAAAGTTGGAGCCAGAAAAATCGCCAGTTCCTATATTTTGTCGCCAGTTTTGAAAACTTTAGAACCAGCTAGAGTCTTTATTTAGTCTACCAAAATTTAAACAATGTTCAATTTAAATTTCTTATGCACTCAGCCTGCACTTTACATAATTTAACATGTAATACTAAGTAAGTTATTGCATAGGGTTTATATACATACAACAAAACAACATGTGTATTTTATCATGTTTATTTTCTTATGTCAGTATTTCATATGTAGAAGAATATAAATTAGCTTATGGTCTGTATACTCTACAAAATAGAGAAAATGTCTTTAAATTAAATTATAAAGTATAGAAAAAAATGGGTAATTGAATGAAGAAAATAAAATAAGAGGTGTTTAAATTTACAGAATAGTGAAAATTTGTATTAAAAAAAAAAGAATACAGAAAAAGATGACAAAAGGCATCTTACCCATACTGCTACTAAGACCCTCTTTAACTCTTCCCATAACTCAAATGACCTAAACATGTAAATTCTAAAGCAAGAACTATGTAGAAATATCTTAGACATGTCTAAAGTAGGTATCTCAATGATTAGAAAAGTAAAATTGAGTTATCTTTCTTTATTCGGTGTGCTCCTTCTTTGGAGGATTATAAACAGTACGTAGAACAAGTCACAAGGTGAACAATGGCGGTCGCTTTTGTTATTTTCGTATCATAACTGAGGGCAGTCAAAGACAAATTTCGCCTGAATTTGCTATTTTTCAACGGAAATAAGTAAAACGATGTTTTTAACAAGTTGATTATGGTTTTCGATTTCCTGTCAGTTACGCTTTCTTCATACAACTACGGTAAACATTGCAAATTGTGGAGTCGACGGTATGACCATTTCTTCAAAGACAAAATGCCGACTGACCAATTCTATTTGAATTAATTAATGTTGATGATCATTAATGACCCATCCGATAAATGGATTACCTGTAACAACAGATTATGGCACCTGTTGTAACTGTTGATTAGCTTGGGGTCGTAAACAAAGTCATAAACTTGTCGCCAGGTAAAATTTTTACAACTTATTTCTTTTAACTTTTACCAATTAAATGAAGATCGATATTGTCAAGAAATGAAAATTTTACATAGGAAAATGTTGGCGCCAGAAATATCGCCAGCAGCCGTATTTTGTCGCCAGATGAAATAAAAAATCGCAAATTGCGACATTGGCGGTCCCTGCAATAGAGGTTGTTATGACGACGTTATAGATATAAATAGAAAGTGAAAGTAAAATAAGAATCTAGTTATGTTAAAAGTGAAAGTTAGTCAATAAAGTTATTAACGATGTGGTTAGCTGCTATTCTTACACGTCTGTAGTTGTTCTCATGGAGGTTTCTAGTGGTAATATTGTAGAAATTATGAAAGTAGATCATAAAATGTCAGTTCATTTCCAAATTGGACAACACCCCACTGGCCATCCCGTACCAATTCAACTGGCTTCGCTCGAGGGAGGTACTGCTTCCAATTGCGTTGTTAATAGGGTGAAGTGTATGATCGCCGCAATTTTGGGAATTGTAAATCTCGGTAGATTCGTTCATAAAAGTTTACTTTGGTAATAAAGTGTCCGTGGATCAAGCTTTTCTTTATAAATATGTTATGTGGTTTATGTGGTTCATTTCTTTTCTGGTTCCTTCCTTTTTTCTCATTTGACACTTTGTACAGTTTTGTAATAAGATTGAAAAAACACCCAATAATATAACAGTACCATCAGGTAATTGACTCTTACATATTAGGAACAGCATAACTTAAGAACAATATTTTCCATGAGAAACATATTCTTAAGAAAATATATTCAAAGAAAATTAAAGATATAATAGATTTTTAGAAATGATATTCTAAGAACTTAATTCTTTATGTCTTAATTTGTTAAGTAGAAAGTTTAAATACATGTGCTAGTTTAGGAGAGTGACAGAGAAATGGTGAATTTGACAATTAGAACACTGACCCAGTCCTACATGTTGCCCCTGATACAGTCAAAGAGGAGGACAATAAGCCTGTTTGAAAAAATCTGACTCAAATTTAATTAAAAAATAAAAAAATAAAGTGTCACAGATACCATTTAGTGCAATGCCAACACTCCTAGGAATTAGAAATAAGAGATGTTGAAAGTCTATGCCAATAGTGATAGTAATATGGCACTGGTATAAGATGTTATTGATGAAAAAGCCATACATATATATAAAATGATGCTATTAATAAAAATGCCATGCATATGTAAAATGATGTTATTAATAAAAATACTGTGCATATGTAAAATGATGCTATTAATAAAAATACCATGCATATGTAAAATGATGCTATTAATAAAAATACCATGCATATGTAAAATGATGCTATAAATGAAATACCCATAAATACATATCCCTTTTTCTAAGGGGATGTTTTTAAATGGAATAGCAATAGTTACACAATTTAAAAACAATACAGAAATTACACACAATTAATGTTGTATTACTTTCAGTTTAATTATAAAGAAAAAAGATGAATCACCTGTGTCTGAAGTGATTGAAGAAACTGGGAGTACAGCTACATATCGTAGCTTTAGAAAACCGCTCAGTAGAATTGCCTGGTCTGAATGGGGTATGTCTAAATTATCTCTACAACTACATATGGTAACTTCAGAAAACCCTTTGGTATAACTCCTTGGTCTAATAAGGGTACAATAATGTATTTATACATGTACGTACAGTTATTATTGCTACTGGAAAAGCCTCTCAGTAGTATATATTGTCATCTTACTTTGATAAAAAAAAAAAAGTTGGAAGATAGCAAGGGAACATTCAAAAGTTAAAAAGAAATTGACAATACAATTTAAAAAATAAGAAAAACGACAAAAAGACATTACTGACTCAATTAAACACTACATCACGAACCACTTCATAAAAAACTGGGGTACTTATATCTTTTACTTCTGGAACATTGAGACAGACTACAATGTGTTTTTAAAGAAAAGCTAAAATATGAGACAAACTTCAAATTGAGAGAACCCGTTTGTAGAATTGCTTTGGTTATGTTTTGAACTAGATCTAAGCAATTACACATCAGAGAGGAATAATCTTTTGATTAGCTGTCATTTATAACTGCTCCATTTCTTCATTTAGAGTTTTATTATATTACTGTAAATTCAGAAATTATTGCGAGGTTTTTATTAATGCAAATAATGCGATTCGGCGAGTATTACAATAATAAGAACTCGCATTTTGAAAACTAAACCATTGATCTGTATGTAGATTTTTCTAAAATCGCAATAATTGAACTCCATTCTTGTCTATTTTTGAAAAATCGCAATAACAAATGAACACAATTATTTCTAAATTTACAGTATTTGATATATTAAGAGCCTTCCATATTTAAAGTCAAGTAACAATAATTATTTATGTTTTATGCAACTATTGATTTGTTTAACAGAGACAGAGAAGTTTTATAGAGCACTGAGTTATATAGGGACAGATTTCTCATTGATGGTCAAACTTTTCAAAAGAAGAACAAGATATGACATCAAGGTGACTTAAATGTTAATTCTGAGAATGATAATAATGATAATCTTTATTACATAACCATACACATTGAATGCTTTACCACTCAAAACATGTCTACATAAATAAGAGATATAGTGTAATTCCAAATTATACAGCCATCTGCTTAACGCCACTGGAAAGTAATTCCATTTAATCTGTTTTAGTTTATTTCATTAATAACATAAGTAATAAAAGTTATATTTAAAGAATGTTTTGATATGTCAACTCAGCCTTTCACTTACATACTTAACATAAGGTACTTTGTTTAGTTTGTGATTGAAACAGCTACTTCAAACTAACCTTTTGTTACTGTTCCCTATGTTACAGACCAAGTTTAAAAGAGAGGATAAGCTAAACAGAAACAAAGTGGAAATGGCTCTCAGTAAGTAGAAATTATAGTAAATTGTTAGATGATTGATTGTTGTTTGCTGAACATCCAGTGGCAAATACTTCATGCATGTTCAGAACAGGGCTTCCAAACAAAATTTGAATCAGCAGGACTTTTTTTTTTCAAACCCATTTTTAATCTCTTAAGACAATCAAGGTAATCATTGGGGAATCAAGGACTTTCCGACGATTACTTTGTAATTTTGATGTGGATTTTCATTTGCACTTTAATCTTTATTATCGCTATAACTTACTGAAAGCTTCTAACATTTTAACACATGTTTTCTAAAACTAGATGTTAACTTGACAGCAGTAAAGATCGGAACAGAGACGGAAAAACTAATCTGTGTTTATTTTTGTCAAGCATCATCGAGTTTAAGTCGTTCTCAGCATTATTTCTTTAAGTAAATACTTGAAATGAACATAAAATATATGGTATAAAATATCTAAAATTATATTTATCATCTTTTTAAAAGCTTTTGAATGCACAATTAAATTTCACACCTGTGTACATGCACAGACTTGTACTTGTGTAGACAACATGATTCTTTCCATTTTTGCACTCTTAAACCTTTTAAATTTAATTATTCAATCAGTTTAAATAATGTTTTGATAAATTGAATTATTTATTGATAAAATTATTTAGATGCAAACTAGTTAAATATGAGAAACAATTTCAAAAAGGTGGATTGATGATTGGTACTTTATAGTTCACCTGTCAGGCCAACAAGTTAATCTTAGCTGTCAATCAACCAATAAACCTTCATAGTATAACTATTTTGGAGAAGGGGTATTCAATTAGGGCTTGTTTTCATAGTAATGATTCCTTGTGTCACTTTTGTGACTTAAAAAGTAAGTTTGTGATAGGGAAGATGTCAAGTAATGTCCTAAACCTCAAATTTCTTTTCTGAATAAGATTAAAGTGACAAATCTACATTTGATGTCTGCTTAAGCTGTACACCAGTTGGACAAAAATAAATTTTATAAGTCATGACCAGAAAATATGACTGTTTTGGAAGCCATGGTTCAGGATGATAAATTGTTAGAATAATGAATTGATCTATAGAATACTGTAAAGTCAGAAATTGTTCTGATGGTTTTGTTATTGCGAAAATTCCCACAAGAAAGGTTTTACAAAACTATAAAGCTTGCATTATTAATTTTGACAGCATTATCTGAAATTGCAATAATTGATCTTGTGTTTTATGTCCATTGGGCAACAATTGCAATAATAAATGTGCACAAAGATGTCTAACGTGAGGGTACCCAAATTGCACCTATTTTGACAGATTTTTCACCTACCCTACGTTTTTTTATGATCCAGACAAAAGTTTCCATTCTGTGTTTATTTTGTAGATGTATCCTAATTTACTATATAGTTTCACCAATTTAATTTTAAATCCATATTGAATCATAGAAAAATGGGTTTGAACCGACCTCCAAACGATCAAGTATTCTGTATTGAGGAGTACCCAAATTGCATCCATGCTTAAATTCACATCCTAAAAATCGAATAACAGATGTTTTGTTTTATTTCTTCAAATATTTAGAACAATTTGACATTAGTCCATGCTTACTATTCATTTATTAAGAAATGGATGCTTGTTACATATTTAATTTGCTCATTTTTAAATGGTGACGTTTCCGTAGATTTACTATTTCCAGTGAATGTTTCATCTGTTGATATAAACTGAGAACTTTTTGTGTTTATATTAAATATATTTACCTATGTTGAATAACGTGTATTATGTCAAATCATATAATGCAAATTTTTGGTCTCAAAGAAACCTTGTAAGATTTCCGCAGCTATTTTTATTGAATAGGTGCAATTTGGATACTGTGACATTAAATTACAGTTATAAGTTGAGGATGGGATGAAGTAGCCATTGTTACAAAAGTTTACTCTTAATTACAGGAATTTCTGTTTAGGAAATGGGATTTTATTGAGTTTGACCAAGAAATCAGCTATATTTGGCTTTAGTTAAAACATATGTTTTGATTTATTGAGTTTGACCCAGAAATCAGCTATATTTGGCTTTAGATAGCACATATATAGTTACTTATATGTTATATAAGTTATGTTTATACATAGTTTGATTTCCATTACACTCAGTAGTCATTATTTTAGGATTTTCCCAGGATGTTTTGTTTTCTATTGAGAAGAAACAGATTTATTATCATATCTTAATCAGCTACATGTGAGTTTATCAGGTGTTCTTAGCAGGGTGTTTAATTACATCAGTTCCATTACAAATATACATGTTTTGTTAATTAGTGACCACTTGTGACATCTGGCTTTCCTTTATCCTTTGTTTGTTTGCCCATAAACTTGGGTGTAGTTTAGCTCCTCCCATTTAGGAATATCCCATTAAGTAGTTGTATATTGAAAACCAGTACATGCTGCCTTTAGCATGTTTAGTGTCCAGTTTTTTCCTTGCAGATTAAGCAGTTAAAAGAATAATTTTTGCTCAAAAAGTGGCTTAGCTAAAAACTTGCCTCCCACCAACCCCAACCTTACACCTTCAATATTGCCATGACAGGGGAATCAATCTCAGCACAGTTTATATAAGATTCTTATTGATTTTTCTTTATATGTATATGTCACAAAATCGCTTTAAAATTTCATTCCAACACCATTTCATATCAGTAGATCTCAGCAACCAGTAGTGCAAAAATTTACTTTTAGGAGCTATGTTTGATTGGTGTGAAGACAAGCCAGGGGTCTATACTTTGCTACTTTTTAGTACGCACATGTACATAGGCTGCTGGTTTAGGCATGGATCAGATAAATGACCTCAGCATCTGAAGCAAGCCCATCATGTCTGGACATTTATGAAATTTTATCACTGGTTGTTTCAAAAATTTCACTTATCCCCCAAGAATTTCTGGGG
This sequence comes from Mytilus coruscus, assembly GCA_017311375.1. Classification (NCBI taxonomy): domain Eukaryota; kingdom Metazoa; phylum Mollusca; class Bivalvia; order Mytilida; family Mytilidae; genus Mytilus; species Mytilus coruscus. Next base: position 77,242,129 of record CM029604.1, read on the forward strand.
ATAAACTCAAATTTCATACAAATTCATTCCAACACCAATTCAACATTATCACTACTTGGCTTCCTCATAGCCACATACTAGGCTTCCTCATAGCATCATTATAGGCTTCCTCAGACATAGCCTCATAGGCTTTCTGGTAGCCTCATAGGCTTCCTGATAGCCTCATATGCTTCCTGATAGCCTCATGCATTTATTTGGAACCATAGTTCCAATTGGATTGGTGTGATGTCAAGCCAGGGGTCTTTACTTTGCTACTTTTCAGTACGCACATAGGCTCTTGGCTTAGGCATGGAGCAAAAATTTTAATTTTAGCTGAGTAGATTCCCCAAGGGCCAAAATTAAGTGATGAATATAAAATAATAAAAGTTATAGTTCATTTATGATTTATGTTTCATTCAAACCTGGATACAACTGGCACTGCTATGCAATACATGTATTTACATAGAAGTTTATTTATGATGGGATAGAGCAGGATTTATAATGGGATAGAGCAGGATTTATAATGGGATAGAGCAGGATTTATAATGGGATAGAGCAGGATTTATAATGGGATAGAGCAGGATTTATAATGGGATAGAGCAGGATTTATAATGGGATAGAGCAGGATTTATAATGGGATAGAGCAGGATTTTGAATTATATTGATTCTTTTGTTGATATGAGTACTAAATGCTTAATTTTACATATCATGAGTTCAAATGGAGAGTTCTGAAGAAAATCAGGATAATTGAAATGTTACTTAAATTAGTTGTCTTAAGAACTCATTATGTGTGACTTTGAGGATTTTGTTCATTGGGCACATATTTCGGCAACTTAGACTTACTCAGACAGGTTTTTAATGTCAGGTCAAAAGATTTTTGCAAGGAGGTAACTGTTTTTCTGGATGTTTACTCAGGCGTTATATACTTTTCATTATTACAAAACACACATCCACTGACCAAAGGAGAAATATGTACAGTATAAACAACAGACACTTAAATATTAAGTACAACATTACAACAAATTATGAATGGACCTTTTAGTATATCTGCAATCCAGAATCAGTACTCTAGTCAAACATAGAACAAATTACAGTTAAAAATAATCAGGACCATTTCTGAGGACTTTGTATAAATTATGATTTATTGAGTTTGACCCAGAAATCAGCTATATTTGGCTTTAGTTAGCACATAGGTTTTGATTTTATTGAGTTTGACCCAGAAATCAGCTATATTTGGCTTTAGTTAGCACATATATTTTGATTTTGTTGAGTTTGACCCAGAAATCAGCTGTATTTGGCTTTAGTTAGCACATATATTTTGATTTTGTTGAGTTTGACCCAGAAATCAGCTATATTTGGCTTTAGTTAGCACATATGCTTTGATTTATTGAGTTTGACCCAGAAATCAGCTATATTTGGCTTTAGTTAGCACATATATTTTGATTTTGTTGAGTTTGACCCAGAAATCAGCTATATTTGGCTTTAGTTAGCACATATGCTTTGATTTATTGAGTTTGACCCAGAAATCAGCTATATTTGGCTTTAGTTAGCTTTGATTTATTGAGTTTGACCCAGAAATCAGCTATATTTGGCTTTAGTTAGCACATATGCTTTGATTTATTGAGTTTGACCCAGAAATCAGCTATATTTGGCTTTAGTTAGCACATATGCTTTGATTTATTGAGTTTGACCCAGAAATCAGCTATATTTGGCTTTAGTTAGCACATATGCTTTGATTTATTGAGTTTGACCCAGAAATCAGCTATATTTGGCTTTAGTTAGCACATAGGTTTTGATTTATTGAGTTTGACCCAGAAATCAGCTATATTTGGCTTTAGTTAGCACATATGCTTTGATTTATTGAGTTTGACCCAGAAATCAGCTATATTTGGCTTTAGTTAGCACATAGGTTTTGATTTATTGAGTTTGACCCTGAAATCAGCTATATTTAGCTTTAGTTAAGGTAGCAATACACAGTTAGAAGTTTAGTTTCGCATTATGGCTATGGTGAATTTTTTAAATATGAAAGTTTTGTACAATAAAATTGATTTTTAGATAGTTGAAGAATAATATAGCCTTCCAAGTTTGTTTATATGATCATTTAGATTGTTTGTAGCATGTTTTATAGGCCATTTTTCTGTTTGACAGTCCGTATTTTCCTATCCGCACCGCCCTAGATCTAGAAATTATTGTAGTGTTTTTCAACAAAGATTTGTTGCTCGATCTTTTCAATTCAATTTTATGGATAAACAAGTAGAAATGCATATGATTTTTTTTGGACCTCTTCATAGATATAGGTCTATGGTTTCAGGAAAGGTATCACTCTAATTGATTGAAATTTTCCTTCGGACCAAATTTTTGAGACTTTTGTGACATGTTCACCTCCCTTTTTTGCAATATTTTGTATCAAATAAATGCAGATTGTTGCCATGGTTACACCAAAAGAGATTATATTTCACCTTTTAACTATTAAAATGAAATCTATGGAAGATGCTCTTTCAGAAATATACACATGCATAACACAAATAGTAAGCCTTATTTATAAGATAGGAAGGAAAAGAGGGTGGTTAAAAATTATGAGTGTCAATTTTAAGATTTTTTCCTAACTGTGTATTGCTACCTAAAGCATATGTTTGATTTATTTGACAGAGAACAAAAAACCATTCGATATGTCATTCTTTGCAAAAGAAGAAAAACTTGAAGCAATAGAAACAGAAAGGAAGAAGAAAGAAGATGAAGAAAAATTGAAGAAAACTAAAGAAATGAGACAGGAGAAGAAGAGAGAGAAAAATGCACAGAAACATAAAGAGAAAGAAGGTAAAATTAAGAAGAGTTTTTATGCTGAAAGAACTGTACATATATATTTATCAAATTTAAAGGAAAAATAAATTGCAAAACAAAAGAAATCTTAGAAAGAACCGTTCCGGTATTATGGAAAATGTCATACAGAGTCTTTAAAAGTATCCAAACATACTGATTTTCTCCTGGATTTTAAGTTGTAAAGATTTACAAGGTTTTAGAGCTAATTCTGGTTAACATAAGAGAATATGTCACTTTATTAGGCGATTAGTAATGGTATGTGTATTTCATGCTTAAAGATTTATCTTTCCAATTGATGAGTGATTGCTTTTCATTTCTTTCTGAATATTTTATATTTCATTTGTTATTATTCTTAATATTCTTCTCTTATACATACTTACCAATTTATATGCCACACATTTTTTATGATCATTTTGTGTCTTAATTTGTTATATCCCATGACAATCAATTTTTCAGTTTAGGTTTTTACCTTAGGGAATTTCATAAACTTAGTTTTGAAGAACACTTCTTAACCAGTCAACCTGTTAGTTACCAGTTGATAACCATATTTGATGTATATTGATATCTTATAGCTGTTAAACCAATTGAAAAATTGCATGAACATTCTTTCCTGGGTTCTGACCAAATATTTTACTTTGCTGATAATTCACCAGAAGTAGATATGCTTGTTGACAAATTATTTTATATACATGAACGCAAGAGATAGTAAGAATTCTTCCTCTTGAAAACTGCTAACTGAAAAGAAACCAATTATGAGTCACTTACTTTATAGTGAGTTATTTATCATTGATCTACCTATGTTTATGGATGCTGGTGAGCATGCAAGATTCACTCTAGTCTCATGAGAAATATCAAGGAATGGAATTCAAGGTGACCTTCTGCAATTGTTTGAATACTGTATGTCTTGTCCATATACCATCCATAGTTTGCATGCCACAAATAGTGGTGATAATGGACATCCTACTGCCAGCCAAAGTCATGTTGAATGTCCAGCTGGTAATTGTCACCCTTATTTTGATACAAATATGAACTCTGCTTTGTACCAGATTTGAAACGCTAAACTAGATTTTCACCTGCTAGCTAACAATGTAACCGTGCCCAAAAAGACAATGTCACCAATTCTGTACACATAAAATTGACTTTGAGTGACCAGTCTGCTTTTTCTGCTAAATGTGACATGTTTAGCAGAGTAGCTGCAAGAAACAACTTTAAAGTCATTATTTTTACACAGTAAGGGACAAATCCAAGACCATTGTAGTGAAGGTGATCAAATTACCTTGATGTTAACCACCAGAAATTACATTGCATTCCACAAACATTAGAGAGGATGCACAGCAGGGGAATGAATATATTGTTTTAATGATTCAAATGTATGTCGAAATTTTATTGCTCTTTTTTTTAGGAAAACTTGTAAGAATAATAATAATTGCCTCATTCTTGTAATAACTTTAGAATGTTAATTTCCAGAAAAGCAAGCAACAAGAAAAAGTACAAGACCAAGAAAAAATGTCCTGTATGATGACGATGATGCTACAGAGGGGGATGTGTCAGAAATAGAATCAACACCACCCACACCTGTAAAGACACCTATAAGGTAGGTATGATTTACCTGAAAATCAGTCTCATGTCAGAAATACAACTGATACCTTACACACCTGTAAAGACACCTGTATATGTAGGTATTATTTACCAGAACATCAGTCTCTTGTCAGAAATACAAGTCACCTGACACACCTGTAAAGACACCTGTATACGGTAGGTATTATTTACCAGAACATCAGTCTCTTGTCAGAAATACAACAGTCACCTGACACACCTGTAAAGACACCTGTATACTGTAGGTATTATTTACCAGAACATCAGTCTCTTGTCAGAAATACAACAGTCACCTGACACACCTGTAAAGACACCTGTATATGGTAGTTATTATTTACTTGAACACCAGTCATGTGTCTGAAATACAACGGATACCTGATGGAATAGTCATCTGACACACCTGTAGAGTCCAGGTATCATTTACCTGAACATTACAGTCGTATCTGAAATTGGACAGCCCCCTGACACAGCTGTAAAGACACCTATATGGTAGGTATAATTTACCTGACATCACAGTCTCATGTCAGAAATTCAACAGTCACTTGACACATCTGTAAAGACACCTTAAGTAAAACATCATTAGCTTAATGACTAGAGAATAAGTAGAATAAAAGGAGGCAGAAGATACCAAGGGGACATTTCAAAACTGAAAACTGAAGCCATGGCAAAACACAAGGAAAAGACAAAAGGTATTTATGTAATGACTATATTGTAGTGGCTTATTTTTGGGACTTGATTTGTTGAAAAACAGTCAATTAAGAAATAATGGAATTTCAATTTTTATCTTAACCTTTGCAGGAGATTGGCATATCATGCTGTTATGAGTATCTTAAACATGTATAATGTCTCCCTATTACTATCAACAAAAGGAGACATATTGTTTATCCTAATTACAAAAAAAGTTACAGACATTTTTTTCTCTTTGCAGAATTCCATTCAAGCGATATGAAAATGCCCCTTTGTTCCGCCATTTTGCTTATCACAAGATGAAGATGACGACAGTGACATCATGGAATTACAGGTCAACATGAGCGATTCAGAAATCTTGTCACCACAGAAACAGACAAGGTCAGAGGTCAGTTCTCATATGGAGAGATCTGTTGGTATTAATCCTGCTACATTTGCTTCAAAAATCAACTCTGAGATGGAGGGATCGATAGCTATTAATCCTGCTGAATTCCCACCAAATGCCAATGTGCAGATTACCCATGATGCAAATAATTCACCTTTGGTTCTTGTTTATCACACACCTGAGGATGGCAAAGGAGAGACTGTAATTCATGTGTACCAACTTCAGAATCAACCAATCGGAAATTTACAAATTCCGTTAGATGGGGCATCAAATATTGTAGAATTGCCAAGCAATCAACAGTCAACTGCTGGTACTAGCTCAGCCAATGGCAAGTCATTTTGTATTCAGGCACAAACAGATGAGCCAATGGAAGAACTGGAGACTGGTGACAATCTTCCCTTTATAATTGCTACAGGGGAAGATAACCCACAATCAATACTTCTACCTCCAGGAATGAACCGGGAACAACTATCACAACATGAACATGATGATTATATAAATGTTATTGACATAAATGCCAGTAAAATTCCAACACCAGGGAAGAATTTAGAGGCTACAGAACAGAATGTTTCCGACAAATCTATGTATCAGGTGGTCACGGTAAATCAAGACAATGATCTTGACAATGACAATTCAAGGTCATCACCAGGTGTTAGTATTGACAATGAATTTGTGGCCACTGATGTTGATGAGAAATACATTGAACATGAAGACAAAGAAACAAGGAAAGAAAAGAGATGATGTTATATTTAAATTATTTTTACATTAAGCATTGATCTTTTTAACTGCAACTGCTTTCACAAAAATTTGGAATTTTGATAAAAGCTTTGGCATATATAAAAAGCAATGTTTTGAAGATAAAGCATTAACAAATTTAACACCAAAAAGAAGCATCTTAAATGTTCACCACACAGAATTGTAATCACTTGAGCTTCATAATCCTGTGTTCATATTGCTCAAACATATACAGTAAGACCCTATATTTTGAACTTTTTTGTATTTTTTCATAATTCCTGTATACAGTGACTAATACTTAGAATAAGAGGAATGAAATTGTGAATAAAGCTTCCGGTTTATTCTAATTGATATCGATATATAGATTGTTATCTTTTAAGATTTCTCTATGTACTTTGAATTTTTAATTTTGTTTTAATAATTTCTATGAAGTTGATAATTAAGTAACAAAATCAATGATTTTAAATAGATTTTTAAATTTTTTTTGTCTTAAAATTGTTAAATTGTATTTAATAATTGAATTATGGTGATACATATTATACATGTATTGATATTAAGTGTCTAGTTGTTAGTGTCATTATCAGTTACCTAGATAAATAATGAATAAACATGAAACATTATTGATTTTTATTTTACTATAGATATGATGCAAATAAATATAAGGAGATGGGTATGATTGCCAATGAGACAACTATCCATCAAAGTTCTAATAAAGTGGATGTAAGCAATTATAGGCAACTGTACAGCCTTCAACAATGAGAAAAACCCATATTGTATAGTCGGCTATAAAAGGCCCCGACATGAAAAATATGAAACAATTTAATTGAGAAAAATGGCCTAATTTATAATAAAACAATGAACGAAAAACAAATATGACAGACATGAACCAACGATAACTACTGAACTACAAGCTCCTGACTTGGGACAGGCACATCAGGGGCGGATCCAGCCATTTTAAAAAGGGGGGTTCCCAACCCAGGATAAAGGGGGGGTTCCAACTATATGTCCCCATTCAAATGCATTGATTGTCCAAAAAAAAGGGGGGTTCCAACCCCCGGAACCCCCCCTCTTGATCCGCTACTGCACATAAAGAATGCGGCAGGGTTAAATATGTTTGTGAGTGCTCAACCCTCCCCCTAACCTGGGACAGTGGTGTAACAGCACACAACATAAGAACAAACTATAAAAATCAGTTAAAAAAAGGCTTAACTCATCAGCTTATTATAGATGTAATGTTTAAAGAGGAACCATTGGAGTTTGGAACAGTATTATTTATATAGAATATGAATTGTTTTCTTCACACAAGTCTACTGCCTGTGTCTTACTAAGCTTTTACTCAATGATTTAAAGTAGTTTGGTGACAACATAAGCTTCCTATAAGATGTTTCTATGTTCCTTTACCATTTTTAAATTAACAATTTTTATACAACTCGCTCCAAAAAATACATTAGCAATATAGTATTGTCACACATGTCATGTAAATAATATATTGGGAGATTATAGTATGAATACAGGGAGATATTTGGTATACAGCAGCCCAACAACATCAACAGGTTAACCTACAGTCTACAACAATAGACAGATGTTAATACAATGTCAAGCTCTAAATAACCAAATGTTTAAAAAAGTTGTTCCGTAATTAATTTAATAGACTATACAAGAGCCAGCTGTACATATTTTAAAATAAATGATTTACAGATGAAAACAATTGTCCTACTATTGCTTTTGTTTTACTGACTCAATAAAACAGTTTAAATTTAGATTTTAATAGTCTGACTGGTACTTTTCCCTAAAAATGGAACAACAATCACTAAAATGGATATTTTACAACCCATTATTAATAAGATGTCCTATTTCTCAGTGGATGATGTTGTTAATATATGCTTATGGTAATTGAGTCATCTGAAATAAGGTCAGAATAGAGTGAAATAAACAAGATTATGAGTCCATAGGACACCGTGCTCCCTAGCCTTATCCTGTGTCCAAGTTCAGTGAATTGTGGAATAAGGCTAAAAATTAAGACAGTAACAAGTAAATCATAGTGACGTAGAAGTTTGTGAAATGTGTTGTTTGAAATATCGAAATGTAATATTTGATTATGGGAAGGACTAAAATTTAAACCCACTGAACTGTGAATATGCCACAATGATTGAATAGTTTCAGCAATAGATTAATTTTCATTTGTTCTCAGTTCTTCATTGGTCAAAACTCAGTTGTACATAGAATATCTTTGCCAGTCAATGGGTTACTAATGTGAAAACATGATATATATATTATCTGAAGTTGGGCTTTAAACTAGCTTTCAGTCAGTAACAGAGTACTCAAAATTCAGTACCTCGTGTAGTTAGTCTTTTTGTTTTTTTGTTGAGAAGCCCTATCTAACTTTTTTAACTGTTGGTCCAATGTTTTGCTGTAAAACCAATCTTCCAGGTTAGGGGAGAGTTGAGCACTCACTAACGTGTTTAACCCTGCCCCATTATTTATTATGTAAAAATAAGGAGATGTGGTATGATTGCCAATGAAATGGATGTTAGCAATTATTATTATGTGCCTGTTCCAAGCCAAGAGCCTGTAGTCTAATGGTTTCCGTCTGTCATAATTGATTTTCCTTTTTTATTATCTTAATCTGGCCATTAGTTTTCTCCATTGTATTATTTCATATTTTGTTATCAAGGATCTTTTATAGCTTTCTATTCGGTAATTGTTTTGCTGATTGTTGACTTTTATAAATATGGTCACCAGTTGTTTACAACTTTGTCTTTTGCTCCTTTCATGGAAGTCTTATTGGCAGTCATGCCACAATGATACCTTATCATTACATGAAAAAGGGTAACTATGCCTAATTACATCTCAAACAATGAAAAAAAGACACTTATTTTTCAAACAATATCAGAATGAACATCAAATATTGCCTATATTTACAAATATCTGTTGAAACATGGAGGGGAGATAGCACAGAGATATTCAAACTCATAAGTCAATCAAAATGCTTTTGAGCACTGAAGGGTCATGATTGCAAATGTATTAAGCTTTGGAAGGCATTACTATGAATGGGAGATTTAATTGAAGTTCTTGCAACTACAATTATGTATAAAGGAAGATAACTCCAATTTAAAAAAATTACTAACAATGACATCATTGATATTTTTAGAACATACTAGATTCATGCACAATTTATGTAATTTTCTTGGCAAGATGTTAATACACATACACATCATTTTATAACTTATATGTATTTCATTGATAATTTCTTGAATTTTTAAAGGTAGGATGTATAGAATTTTGTGTTCAATGGACTATGTTCTGTGTATATCAAAAGTAGTCATAAAATCTGGAATCTTGATAACTATCAAGCCAGCCACATAAGGGTTTTGATTGCATGAATCCAATCTTTACCCCAAAAACAAACGGTCAATGCCATGGCAAAAAATTAAATATAACCAAAAGACAAACAAAGTTCCACAAAACACAACACAGAAAACCAAAGACTCGGAAACATTAACTCCATCAAAAACCAGGGGCCATGTCAGGTGCTATTGTTTTGACAAAAAATATGCAGATATTTTTCCGTTTGAATTGTTTCACATTTTGTCTGGGCCTTTTATAGCAGACTATACGATATGGGTTTTGCTCATTGTTGAATGCCATACAATAATCTTTAGTTGCTATAAATATATAAATGTCACTATATTAAACAATATACTTACTTACTTACTTTATATACATATCCTATAAATCCATGCCATTTGAACTCGGGTGGATATTTATCTCGATAGCAAACATACCACATCTCCTTGTTTTAAAAAGATATAATAAAATGTAACTTTGATAGATGATAACAAATTTTGACATTCTCAACCAAAACCAACATTCTAAGGGAAGATTCTATATTGTCTTTCAGATACAAATTAATTCATTTTGGTTTAAAAGTTCCTTCAATACCAAATTTTACAAAAAAAATTTAAAAGAGTTCTGTGGAACCTTGTGTCTCGCCTGCAATTGCTGCTGTCAGTGTTAAGTGTAATGTTTCCTGTAAAAAGTGAGTCCATTTATCTATTTTTTATGCCCCCGCCGTAGCGGAGGGGGCATTAAGTTTTACCCTTGTCCGTCTGTATGTACTTGCGTCCGTACATCCCAAAATTGGTTTCCGTTCTCTAACTTGAGTTTGCCTGAACCAAATGTTATGAAACTTATACACAATGCTAATTACCATAAAACACTGATCAAGTTTGAACTGAACCAAATGTTATGAAACTTATACACAATGCTAATTACCATAAAACACTGATCAAGTTTGAACTTTGGTGGCAACCGTTCTAGAGTTATGCCCCTTTATAAATGGAAAAATTGCAAAATTTTTAGTTTCCGTTCTCTAACTTAAGTTTGCCTCAACCAAATGTTATGAAACTTATACACAGTGCTTTTTACCACCAAATATAGATCAAGTTTGAATTTTGGTATGGTCACTCTAACCGTTCTAGAGTTATGCCCTTTTATAAATGGAAAAATTACAAAATTTTTAGTTTTCGTTCTCTAACTTAAGTTTGCCTCAACCAAATTTAATGAAATATATACACAATGCTTATTACCACAAAATAAAGATCAAGTTTGAATTTTGGTGGGGTCACTTTAACCATTCTCTAGTTATGCTCCTTTATAAATGGAAAAAAATGCAAAATTTTTAGTTTCCGTTCTCTAACTTAAGTTGCCTCAACCAAATGTTATGAAACTTATACACAAGGCTTTTTACCACAAAACACAGATCAAGTTGAATTTTGGTAGCGTCACTTTAATCATTATCGAGTTATGCCCCTTTATAAATAGAAAAATTGCTAAATTTTTAGTTTCCGTTCTGTAACATAAGTTTGCCCCAACCAAACATTATGAAACCTATACACAATACTTATTACCTTAAAACTCAGATGAAGTACAAATTTGGGTAGCGTCACTTTTATCGTTCTTGAGTTATGTCCCTTTATAATGTTGTATGCAAGCGGAGGCACCATCTGTGTCCATGGGGACACATTCGCCATTTATTTCTTCAGATGCTATTTATTGATCTTGAAGATTAGCTTCAGTCCAAGAAGTAAAATATGAAAAATGAAATCAATATATTTTCAAAAGTTTGTAACTGTCCATTTATCAGCAAAAAAAATGGAAAAATTTTGGTTCAGACATTGTCTCTGAATCATAAACTAGTTCCTGCCAAAGTTTCATAAAATTCCATGAAGGTTTGACAAAGGTATTGATGACTGAAAATCTTTAATCTTAGACTGAATCTGAATGTTAACTGTAAACAAGAGTGCACACGCTGAAATGTCTCGCCTGTTTTACTTATCATTGAATTCATGTTGAAAGTCTGTAATATAAAGGTTTAACTACAATTATCATAGATACTGAACATTATCAATATTCTATGAAAATGAGGTCACGGTCAGATGAACCATGCCAGACAGACATATACACCTTACAATCGTTCCATATGCCAAATATAGTGGTCCTATTGCTAATAGTACCTGAAAACTGATCAAACCACAAAATCCTAACATTGACCAATGAACCATGAAAATGATGTCAAGGTCATATGAACCCTGCCAGACAGACATGTACATCTCACAATTTTTCCATACACTATATATAATTGACCTATTGCTTATAATATCTGAGAAATAGACCATTAGGTTAGGGGACCAACAAACTGTTTAACACCGCCACATTCTGTATGTGCCTTTCCCAATTCAGGAGCCTGAAATTCAGTGGTTGTCGTTTGTTGTTGTGTAACGTATTTGTTTTTCGTTCATTATTTTGTATATAAATTAGGTTGTTACTTTTCTAGTTTGAATTTTTTACATTTGTCATTTCGGGGCCTTTTATAGCTGAATATGCGGTATGGGCTTTGCTCATTGTTGAAGGCCGTACAGGGACCTATAGTTGTTCATTTCTGTGTCATTTGGTCTCTTGTGGAGAGTTGTCTCATTGGCAATCTGCCACACCTTCTTATTTTTTTATACAAACCATAAAAACTAAAAATTGTCCAATGAACCATGAAAATGAGGTCAAGGTCAGATGAAATCTGTAAGACAGGCATGTACACCTGACATTCATTCCATACACTAAATATAGTGGCCCTATGCTTTTAGTATTTGAGAAATAGACCAAACCACAAAAACTAAACATTTTTCAATGAACCATGAAATTAAGGTCAAAATCAGATGAAACCTGTCAGTCAGACATATACCCCTTACAATTATTCCATATACTAAATATAGTTGACCTATTGCTTACAGTATTTGAGATACAGACTTGACCAAGTAACTTTAACCTTGGTCACTGATCCATGGAATAAGGTCGAGGTCAGGTGAACCCTACCTGACGGACATGTAGATATTGCAAGGAACCCATATACCAAATATAGTTATCCTATTACTCATTATAAGTGAGTATTTAACTTTACTAAAAACTGTAATTTTTTTTCAAGTAGTCACTGAACCATGAAAATGAAGTCAAGGACAATGGACATATGAGACGGAAACTTCATAACATAAAGTATCTGCATACGAAGTATGAAGCATCTAGGTCTTCTACCTTCTGAAATATAATGCTTCATACAAATAGTTTATGCTGTCGCCGCCGCCTGATTGTAATACCTATGTGTATGTCTAGCATACTGCAACAAAAGTAGCAGGCGAGACAAAAACTGTAATTATTTTCAAGCAGTCACTGAACCATGAAAATTAGGTCAAGGACAATGGACATATGACAGAGGGTATCTGCACAAGTTCTACCTTCTGAAATATAAAGCTTTAAACAAATAGTTTATGCCGTCGCCAGATTGTAACATCTGTCTTTCATACTGCGACCTTTGTCTCAGCTGAGACAAAAAAATTTAAGTCCATCTATCAGTAAAATACGAGAAAAATGAAAATAAATATTTTCAAATTTTTGCTCTGGATACTGTCTTTTTGTCAAAAATAAGCTTCTGTCCAAATTTCATAAAGTTCCATGAAGGTTTGACAGAGGTCTTGATGTCTAAAAAAACTTTGACTACAGACTGAACCTATATGTTGCAGGCTCGACAAAAATGTAATATTGTATAAAAATTACGTTTTTGATTTTTAGGAAATATACACTGTTCAATATTCAAATTCCAGCATTATGGTTTTGACTCTTTCAGTAAAACAAAGCATAGGGAAAATTTACCATACCTCTGTGTGTCTCTGGAAGAGAAACATTGAATGGCAAAAGATGTTGTGTTAGAAATTATATACAGCTATATCCAAAAAGTTTATGTATTATGATTAGTTTCATAGGACTATTGTATTACAAGAGATATCCATCATATAAAGTGTACATAGAAGTCTTAGTTTTTGTGTAGTTGGGTTGCTGTCTCAATAACTTGTACCCCACATCTCCGTTTATTCAGTTAAGCTTTAAATGACAATAAAATAAAATTCCAATGTCTGTATTTTTATTCTTTCAATATTTGACAACAATATCATTTTTGTCTTTTTTAAATAATAAGCACATCAGATGGTATTCTTATGTTTCTCAAACAGTTCTCCTTACTGAGCCCCAACCTGTTGAGCATGCAGCATATCCAGCTGCTTCAAACTGGTTTGAACTAGATCCAAGTTGTCCCTCCAGTGCAACAGACTTTGTTGAATCATCTGCCAGTGTTGTCTGCCAAACTGTCGATGGATTGATGAATGGATCACTACCTTCTTCTGCATCTGATCGATCTTCACTCTCACTGACTTAGTTCTTAAAACTACAAAGATAAAAAAATACCAGATAGATGGTTGAAAAAAAATTAGTTCTTAAAAGTGAAAAACCAAAATGTTTAATGAAAAATGATACTGTAAACCAAATAATTTTCGTGAGTAGAAAAATAAAGCGAACATAAATTGTTGGGAATATGTATAACTTGGATGTTTTCTTATTTATCGACATCAAGTAAATTTTAGAATCGCGAAATTGAAAAGCCACGAAATGGGCTAGAAAAGGCTAAAAGCGAAATAAAGTATTCACGAAAATAAGTTGGTTTACAGTAGTTTGGTTTACTGTAATCAAAACCTGGGATCCTTGTGTTAAAAGTTCCAATTCATATGATTGTAAATGACTATTAGTATATAAAGTTACACCAAAGTCTTCCCAGATGAAGAATTCCATAGTTTAGTTATGTTGTAGTTCTATAAAAAAATCATTTTCCATGCATATTTTTCTTGTGTTTAAACATTGCTCCTGGTAAGTAATTAAAAATTTTGAAAACAGACTTAGATGAAGAAAATAACAGATACATTCAGTAATCAGTGTTTATTGAATTCATGTTCTATATAATTCAGTGTGGAACCCAACCATACCAAAATGGTGGGGTTATATACTGAATTATATAGAACATGAAACTGTGAGAACATTCCTAAATATATAATGGGAAATATAATCTTATGGAATGTTATTGAGAACTTACTATCAATAATAAACTCTTCAATATCTGATTCCTGAAGATCTAACTCTTGTTGGATGACACTATAATCTAACTCCTTTTTATTTTCTGACATCTGCATAAACGTCAACATTCTCATCTTCCGTAAATTCTGGTCATGTGATAAGCCTGCAAATAATTAGTCAAGAAAAGCATAAGCAAGTTCAGATACCATGTTGCAAGTCAACTACTGTAAACACATGTCAATAGATATGAGAAGATGTGGTATGAGTGCCAATGAGATAAAATGCTTCGCTGAGCGCAGCCTGATACGACCGCAGAGGTCGAACCCTAAACAGTTTGGGTAAATTTGGACACAATATTCAAGCTTGATACTGTCTGAATTTGGATTGTGATCAAATTTTTGACATAATATAGGATTCTGACACAAAATAAATGTGGTCAAAGATCTTATAAATCCATTGCGCAATACTGTGCAATTGAAAATTTCTTCTAAAAAATGCTTGTTTGGCCCTTTTTTGGCCCCTTATTCCTACATGTTTGGGGCAATTAACCCCAAACTCAATCCCAGCATTCCCTTTGTGATATGGAACCCTGTGGTACAATGTCAGAGAGATCCATACACTAACACACAAAGTTATTGTCTGGAAACTATAAAAATGCTTATTTTTGGCCCCTAATTCCTTAACTGTTGGTACCATAACCCCCAAAATCAATCCCAACCTTCCTTTTGTGGTATTGAACCTTTTGGTAAAATTTCATAGAGATCCATTCACTTAAACTAAAGTTATTGTGCGAAAACCAATGTGTCTTCGGACGATGATGACGACGATGCCAACGTCATACCAATATATGACTGCATTTTTTGCGGTCGTATAAAAACAAGAAACGAGAAACACTTATGAACCACATCAACAAAAGACAACCACTGAACATCAGGTTCCTGACTTAGGACAGGTGCAAACAAATGCAGCGGGTTTCAACATTTTAATAGGCGCCAACCTTCACCCTACCTGAAACAATAGTGTAACATCACAACATAGAGGCTATAATTTGCAAATACTGCAGTGTTGATAAATTCTATGTTTCTAATTATGAGATGAACACTTCAAATACAGATATCTTACTTCAGTTATTATACAAAAGTCATAATTGTTGTTCATATTATAAATTTTCAAAAACTTAAAATGTTCATGGATTTGTACGAGCTGTTGCTACTTGTCCCAGCAACTGATGATGAGACCTGACAATTGGTCCAATGTTTCATCAGAAGTGCAAATGATCTTGTCTAAATATTCCTGTAATGTGCTTACAAAAACTTTGAAGCTTTAAATTTAATAAATTTTTACATTCCTGTTTATCAATGACAACCTTTATTTTGAGCTACATATCTGTTTTATGGTCTACTGATACTATCATTTCATTTACTTGTACTTGAAACATCAGTTATATTTGACAAAGTGAAGATTTGTTTTCTAGAACTAATGGAACTTTATTAGTAATATTTACCTACATATTTGAAAGTCAGTTCTAGTTTTATAGAAATGTTGGTACTATATCAATTATATTTACCTATATATTTGAAAAAGTCAGAACTAGTTTTATAGAACTGTTGGTGCTATATCAGTTATATTTACTTAAAGATTGGACAAAGTCAGTATTTGTTTTGAAGAAACTGTTGGTACTATATCAGTTATATTTACTTAAAGATTTCACAAAGTCAGTATTTGTTTTTAAGAAACTGTTGGTACTTACCTAATGACTTGACAAAGTCAGTATTAGTCTTATAAAACTGTTGGTACTGTGTTATTGTCCCTGACACAAAAATAGATAATAACTGGAAAAAAAGACAAAAGATTTGTGAACAGCTGACAAAATAATAATGCTATAAAAACCCAATTTCATGGTAAATACCTGACTTTAGGATAACTATATGATTTCATAGCATTTTTAAGGATAACCCATGCATCAGGCATTATATTAGCATTATCAAGGATAAAGCGTGCATCAGGCATTATATTAGCATTATCAAGGATAAAGCGTGCATCAGGCATTATACTAGTATTATAAAGGATAAAGCATGCATCAGGCATTATATTAGCATTATCAAGGATAAAGCATGCATCAGGCATTATATTAGCATTATCAAGGATAAAGCATGCATCAGGCATTATATCAGCATTATCAAGGATAAAGCATGCATCAGGCATTATATTAGCATTATCAAGGATAAAGCATGCAACAGGCATTATATATAGGATAAAGCGTACATCAGGCATTATATATAGGATAAAGCGTGCATCAGGCATTATATTAGCATTATCAAGGATAAAGCATGCATCAGGCATTATATATAGGATAAAGCGTGCATCAGGCATTATATTAGCATTATCAAGGATAAAGCATGCATCAGGCATTATTTACATAATAGTTATTGAATAAATTGTTTCGCTGAGCACAGCTGGATACTACCGCAGATGTCCAACCCTGAAAAGTTGTGGCCAAAATGGACACAATATTCACGCTTGATACAGGTCTGAATTTGGATTGTAATTAAATATTTGACACATAATAGGTTTCTGACACAAAATAAGTGTAGTCAAAGAACTTAAAATTGGTTATATGATTTGAATTTATGTTCAATTTTTTGCTTTTGTGCAAAACACTATGCTGTTGCAAATTGCCTCCCCAAAAAAATTCTGAAATCTGAAATGAGAAAAATTGTAGCCCCCAAATTTTTTCAACTCCCTTTCCCTTATTCCAAAATAATCTAAATTCAAATTTCTAATGGAGTTTGCAACCATAACTACTCATTTAAATACATCATAAAATATTAAAATATAAAATGACATACAGTCATGGTTAAAATTAATATTAATTAATAGTAACTTCTAAAAATAAATTTACAGCTAATCATCTCAAGACAATCATCATTTCTTAATACATAATTTACAAGCAGTGTAAGGAGGTAATCAAACAAATATACAACAGTATTCTCTAAATGGATTGGATTACCTCCTTACACTGCTTTTAAATTGTCTAAATTGTCCTTTAACCATAAAACCCTTGTTTTCCCCTTTTGCCCCTAATTGCTAAATGGTTTGAGCCATAACCCCCCATAACCATCCCTTTGTTGTATGGAAACTTGTGGTATAATTTCAGAGAGATTCATACACTTAAACACAAGTTATTGTCTGGAAACTGCAAAAATGCTTACTTGGGCCCCATTTTGGCCCTTTATTCCTAAACATTTGGGACCATAACCAACGCTGACAACGTGATACCAATATACGACCAAAAATTTTTAATTTTTGCGGTCGTATAAAAACTGGTCATTATCATGATATATGGACTGCCCACAGGACAGTGGTATTGACTAAGACAGTGATAATGACTGAGCCGTAGGCGAGGTTATTATTGCTGTCGTAGTCAATACCACTGTCCTACGGGCAGTCCATGTATCACGATAATGACCAGTTCTTCAATAACTATTATGTTTATTTCATTGAGGAACCATGTTTTTAAAAATTCTCATTAATTCAAATTGTTCAAAGAAAACTTGAGTTATTGTACAATTTCTATAGGAAAGAGTGAAGACCAGTCATAGTGATAACTATAAGTCACTGCCATTCATTTAAGTGCAATTTTTCAGTATATGAATACAAAATAAAGTTTTCTATAATTTTATAAATAACGAAAACATATGGTAAACAATTCAACAGCTTCGATTGCGTTTCATTAAAGGGACATCACTATAAACAGAGAAACCACGCCCCATTGGTCATTAACATGTAAAAGTCTGTTAACGACCATTTTTCTGGTCTGTTTTTTTTTCTGTTAAAGACCGATGGAATTTTCTACTGAAGAATAAAGAATGTCATGTGGCCCCTTGTTATCCAATAAGAGAAGCTAATTCTTAACTGATATGAAATAAATTAGCATTATCAAGGATAAAGCGTGCATCAGGCATTATAATTCTGTGGATTTATTATTATTTGTTGAATACAAATTTTGTGGATTTAGTGGGTAAAGATGAACGACTAATTTCAGTGTTCAATAAAATACACAGTTTCAATAGGAGATAGTTTTGTAAAACCATTCACAGGAGACACAGCCTGTTGCCAAATCCTGTTAATTTATTTATTGTGTTGTATATAAAGCTCATAAATCAACAGCTTTGACATAAAAAAGAGACGATTTGCATTTAGTAGAGAACTAAAATCACTTACAAAAAAGTTGAATGTTGCCTTATACATGTATATATGTCACCCTTCTATTCCCCTATATACTTACATCATGTATCAGCTCTCCTTCCAGGAATTTTACAGGCTTCAGTAACAACAGGTGGTCCATGAGAAATGTGTTTGGGTCTGCTAAATGTGTTACTATACATCTATAATATTACAATATAATTATTTCATTTGTTCTTCATTTAATATTCTATAATAAGATGATGAATGTGTTGTTGTCTGTGTTAATGAGTGTGTAAAAGAGACTGTCAGAAAACTGTATTGAAGAGACAAAAATCATACGATAAAAGATGATCATTAGTTATACAGGAAGGTTCATGACTTTCAAGACTTTTTTAGAAATGAGTCGCTGCTGTGTGTAGATCAGAATCTGTGGATATGAAATCATGCTGGCCTACATCTCTAATATCTGTGATTCTACTTCATAGTAGATTTCATTTAGCATAGTTTTTAAAGTAAACGATGACACATCCTTCTGCAATGCCTATAACAAACTATAGAATTTCAATTTAGAATAAAATGCTCCGCTGGGCGCAGCTTGATACGACCGCAGAGGTTGAACCCTGAACAGTTGGGGCAAGTATGGACACAACATTCATGCTTGATACAGCTCTGAATTTGGATTGTGATTAAATATTTGATACAGCATAGGTTTCTGACACAGAATGAATGTGGTCTAAGAACTTAAAAAATTTTAATTTACCTATTATGGTCCAATATCCAAAATCTAAATACATACACGGTTAGATTCAGCATATCAAAGAACCCCAAGAATTCAATTTTTGTTAAAATCAAACTAAGTTTAATTTTGGACCCTTTGGACCTTAATGTAGACCAATTTGAAAACGGGACCAAAATTAAGAATCTATATACACGGTTAGATTCAGCATATCAAAGAACCCCAATATTTCAATTTTGATGAAATCAAACCATATCATTATTATTTGCTTTTATATATAAATAAAAATAACCAACTTATAATGGAAAATTTTAAAGAAAAAAAAAGGAAAAAAGATCCTCCCCAATTTTTAGAAATCCTTATGATTCATCTACCCCAAACTTAATCCCAGCCTTCCCTTTGTGGTATGGTACCTTGCAGTACGATGTCAGAGATCCATTCACTTGAACACAAGTTATTGTCTGAAACTGTAAAATGCTTGTTTTTGGCCCTTTCTGGCCCCAAATTCCTAAACGTTTAGGGCAATTACCCCCAAACTCAAACCCAGCTTTCCCTTTGTGATATGGAACCTTGTAGTACAATTTCATAAAGATCCATACACTTACACACTAGTTATTGTCCTGAAACTAGAAAATGCTTGTTTTATTCCTTTTGGCCCCTAATTCCTAAAATTTTGAGGCAATTACCCCAAAAATCAATCCCAGCCTTCCCTTTGTGGTATGGTACCTTGCAGTACAATTTCAGAGAGATCCATACACTTGAACACAAGTTATTGTCTGGAAACTAAAAATGCTTATTTTGGCCCCTTATTCCTAAACGTTTAGGGCAATTACCCCAAACTCAAACCCAGCTTTTCCTTTGTGATATGGAACCTTGTAGTACAATTTCATAAAGATCCATACACTTACATGTAAAGTCTGTTAAACCATTTTTCTGGTCTGTTTTTTTTCTGTTAAAGACCGATGGAATTTTCTACTGAAGAATAAAGAATGTCATGTGGCCCCTTGTTATCCAATAAGAGAGCCAATTCTTAACCGATATGAAATAAATTAGCATTATCAAGGATAAAGCGTGCATCAGGCATTATAATTCTGTGGATTTATTATTATTTGTTGAATACAAATTTTGTGGATTAAGGGGGTAAAGATGAACAACTAATTTCAGTGTTCAATAAAATACCCAGTTTCAATAGGAGATAGTTTTGTAAAACCATTCACAGGGGACACAGCCTGTTGCCAAATCCTGTTAATTTATTTAATGTGTTGTATATAAAGCTCATAAATCAACAACTTTGACATAAAAAAGAGACGATTTGCATTTGGTAGAGAACTAAAATCACTTACAAAAAAGTTGAATGTTGCCTTATACATGTATATATGTCACCCTTCTAATCCCCTATATACTTACATCATGTATCAGTTCTCCTTCCAGGAATTTTACAGGCTTCAGTAACAACAGGTGGTCCATGAGAAATGTGTTTGGGTCTGCTAAATGTGTTACTATACATCTATAATATTACAATATAATTATTTCATTTGTTCTTCATTTAATATTCTATAATAAGATGATGAATGTGTTGTTGTCTGTGTTAATGAGTGTGTAAAAAGAGACTGTCAGAAAAACTGTATTGAAGAGACAAAAATCTTACAATAAAAGAAGATCATTAGTTATACAGGAAGGTTCATGACTTTCAAGACTTTTTTAGAAATGAGTCGCTGCTGTGTGTAGATCAGAATCTGTGGATATGAAATCATGCTGGCCTACATCTCTAATATCTGTGATTCTACTTCATAGTAGATTTCATTTAGCATAGTTTTTAAAGTAAACGATGACACATCCTTCTGCAATGCCTATAACAAACTATAGAATTTCAATTTAGAATAAAATGCTCTGCTGGGCGTAGCTTGATACGACCGCAGAGGTCGAACCCTGAACAGTTGGGGCAAGTATGGACACAACATTCAAGCTTGATACAGCTCTGAATTTGGATTGTGATTAAATATTTGATACAGCATAGGTTTCTGACACAGAATGAATGTGGTCTAAGAACTTAAAAAAAATTCAATTTACCTATTATGGTCCAATATCCAAAATCTAAATACATACACGGTTAGATTCAGCATATCAAAGAACCCTAAGAATTCAATTTTTGTTAAAATCAAACTAAGTTTAATTTTGGACCCTTTGGACCTTAATGTAGACCAATTTGAAAACGGGACCAAAAATTAAGAATCTATATACACGGTTAGATTCAGCATATCAAAGAACCCCAATATTTCAATTTTTGATGAAATCAAACCATATCATTATTATTTGCTTTTATATATAAATAAAAAATAACCAACTTATAATGGAAAATTTTAAAGAAAAAAAAAGGAAAAAAAGATCCCTCCCCCAATTTTTAGAAATCCCTTATGATTCATCTACCCCAAACTTAATCCCAGCCTTCCCTTTGTGGTATGGTACCTTGCAGTACGATGTCAGAGAGATCCATTCACTTGAACACAAGTTATTGTCTGGAAACTGTAAAAATGCTTGTTTTTTGGCCCCTTTCTGGCCCCAAATTCCTAAACGTTTAGGGCAATTACCCCCAAACTCAAACCCAGCTTTCCCTTTGTGATATGGAACCTTGTAGTACAATTTCATAAAGATCCATACACTTACACACTAGTTATTGTCCTGAAACTAGAAAAATGCTTGTTTTATTCCCCTTTTTGGCCCCTAATTCCTAAAATTTTGAGGCAATTACCCCAAAAATCAATCCCAGCCTTCCCTTTGTGGTATGGTACCTTGCAGTACAATTTCAGAGAGATCCATACACTTGAACACAAGTTATTGTCTGGAAACTAAAAAAATGCTTATTTTTGGCCCCTTATTCCTAAACGTTTAGGGCAATTACCCCCAAACTCAAACCCAGCTTTTCCTTTGTGATATGGAACCTTGTAGTACAATTTCATAAAGATCCATACACTTACATACCGTCTTTTGGTATGTATAGTGCGCACATTTATACCCTGGGTCATGTTTCTTGTAAGAGGGTGCGTTATACATGCCTACAGACATTTTCTTAGTCTTTTTCAGGTCCAAACTCTGACAAAGAAATTTCCAGGAGAAGTGAAGAGTACGAATATTTTTGCTAAAACCTCGATTGTTTTTATGTTTTACATGTTATATTTGTAATATGTATCTTATTGTTCTTGATTTGTCATGTTTTATTCAAATAAAATACATTTTATATCTCTGTAGTTACGTTTATCCTGTAAATTTGTCCATCTGTTTGCAATCCGAAATTTGCCATGTCTTAATAAAGACACAAAAAGCTTTTGTTGTCGGTTAAATTAGCCTCTGTGTTCCTTGTTGTCATAACTTACTGTTTTTGTAAGTGTTCATCATGGAGAGTAGAAGAAAAGTGTATGAAAATTGAATAAACCACGCCGTTTTGAAAAGATAAACCGCCATTTTTCTAATGTATCAGGTGATCGCCAGTCATGTGGGTCAGTCATGTGACTTGATATTGTAAAGTGATGATTTAGTCTATGAGAAGTTTATTTTATAAATACGTTTCTACTTTGTAACTTTTAAACAACTGTTTAAAACTGTTCAAGAAATTATGATTGAAAACATGATAATCCCATAATTGTAACCTGAACAATTTAATTAGGAACAAGGTGAACCTGTCACTGATTTGTTTTGACATCGATTAGACCCGTTGATTGAGGTGTGATAATCCGGATTAACAGCTAGAATCAACAAACACAAAATAAAAATAATGAGATTTTAACAATTTATTACAGCACTAATGATGTTAATGATAATCATTTGACTGATTCGTAATTATGTTATTGTTTCAATCAGAACATTAATTTGGATATTTAATCTTGTCCTTGATACTCAAACAATTTATTAAATTTACAATTTATTAAATTTGGTTTTAAAAAACATTACCCCAAAATCAATCCCAGCCTTCCCTTTGTGGTATGGTACCTTGCAGTACAATTTCAGAGATCCATACACTTGAACACAAGTTATTGTCTAGAAACTAGTAAAATGCTTGTTTTTGGCCCTTTATTCCTAAATTCCTAAACGTTGGGCAATTACCCCAAACTCAATTCCTGCTTTCCTTTGTAATATGGAACCTTGTAGTACAATTTCAGAAATATCCATACACTTACATACAAGTTATTGTCATGAAACTAGAAAATGCTTGTTTTTGCTCCTTTTGACCTTTAATTCCTAAAATTTTGAGGCACTTACCCCAAAATCAATCCCAGCATTCCCTTCGTGATATGGAACCTTATAGTACAATGTCAGAGATCCATACAATAACACACAAGTTATTGTCTGGAAGTTACAAAAATTCGTAAGGGTTCCGCGGAACCCAGTGTCTCGCCTACTTTTGCTGTTAATCGCAGGCTCAACAAAAATGAGGAAAAAAATTAATAAAAATATTCCTCTCTATACTATCTTTTGATTGTAAGTAGCTTCTGTCCAAGTTTGGTAAAATCCAGGATAGTTTATGAATCTAATAAATGTTTTAAAACTTAAACTGCAAACTGTATGTAATGTTAACTGGAAGAAAAACTAAGTCCATTTATAAGTAAAATACAAGGAAAAATGCTCATTTTGGCCCCTAATTCCTTAACTGATGGTACCATAACCCCCAAAATCAATCCCAACCTTCCTTTTGTGGTATTGAACCTTATGGTAAAATTTCATAGAGATCCATTCACTTAAACTAAAGTTATTGTGCGAAAACCAATGTGTCTTCGGACGATGACGACGACGATGCCAACGTCATACCAATATACGACTGCAAAATATTTTTGCGGTTGTATAAAAACAATAAAAGCAGTTTAGTTTTGCTTCAACGAGGGAATTGATGTTTATACCAAAAAGTACATGTGACAGTGATTGAAAAACAACAGAGTAATTATAACCCATAGCAATACCTTTAAGTCTACATGTAAAAAAAAAAGATTTACAGGACAATTCCTAAACTTGTTAGCTTTATAAAGGATAAAACAAACATACCTGTGAGCATCATTTTTAGCCTGTGAAGCATTGTCTTCTGTGTATGTACCAAGAAGGTCTATCATTACTTTTGTTGCTGCTTCACTGAAAAAATGCATTAAATAGTTAAATACAACCCAAAAATACTATACATCCAGCAAAATCACATTAAGTGATTCATTTATTTATCTATAAACATGAAGAAGTTGTCCCTTTTCAGACAAGAAATTGTGTTAACAATAAAAGTGTGTCCCTTTGTTCTCATATCCTTGCTAGAACACTGAAAAATATATACTAGCACAATGACTAGTATATCTACACCAAAATTACTAAAGGGCATACAGGTTGCATTTCTGTAAATATTGACAATGCAATTTCCCATAGGAACTCCCTTTACGGCTAAAACTGTACCACTTTTACTATGAAGTTTTGTAAAAAATCATATTCTAGAATGGAAAGTTCATATGCACTACAATTTTTTTTTCAAAGGTCAAAATATAGGGTTGTGCGGCATATTTTCAACGTTTATATGCCCCAAACTTCTAAGAGTTTAAACTAACACTAAATTTCTTAACTATCCCTACCTTGACTGTAGGATTACCAGAGATTTCTATATAGACAATATGCATATGTATATTTACTGGTAACATTCCCAAGTTATGTCTCTATGAGATGAAACCTAGAGATCATTATCTATGAATATTCTATATCTCCCCAAAAGAGGCGTGGTTTGAGAAAGGGCTGTATTTACAAAGTGCAACCTACAATAGTTTTGATCCCACGGTGAATTCTTGACAACAATGTGCATACAAGCTATTTTTCACCTTGTCAATTCAAATATGTAGTAAAATAAATGGAGACTGTGTCTATGAGCCACAGATGCCCCCGCTTGTAAATATGCATGAGTCAACTTCTACATACAGATGTAGGATTCACTTTATTAAGACTTTTTTTTGTGATTATAAGCATTGTGTATAAGTTTCATAACATTTGGTTGAGGCAAACTAAAGTTAGAGAACAGAAACGACAGATTTAGCAAATTTTCCATTTATAAAGGGGCATAACTCAAGAACGATAAAAGTGACGCCATCCAATTTCAAACTTGATCTGTGTTTTGTGGTAATAAGCATTGTGTGTAAGTTTTATAATATTTGGTTGAGGCAAACTAAAGTTAGAGAACGGAAACGAAAAATTCAGCAATTTTAATGTTTATAAAGGGCATAACTCATGAATGGTAAAAGTGACGCCACCCATTTTCAAACTTGATCTGTGTTTTGTGGTACTTAGCATTGTGTATAAGTTTTATAACATTTGGTTGAGGCAAACTAAAGAAAGAGAACAGAAACCAATTTCGGGACGTTTGGGACGGACGGACAAGGGTAACACTTAATGCCCCCGAAGTGTAGTGGCGGGCATAACATCAGCAGCATAAAAAAATATATCTTCATGTGCTACTTTTAGAGATAAATGAGGTCATTTACTCTAAATTTCAGTTTCTTGGACATTTCTATCCTATGGACAGACATACCTAACTTATTTGTTTCAAAAGATAAACATAAGTGTATTTTTGTAAAACCATTTGGAAAATCTTCTTTACATAAGTATGCTCTAAATTTGTATAACAGTTCTTTGAAAATAATTCATTTTTTATCAAAGCTTCATGATTTTATATATTTGTATATTTGCCTATTTTAAAAAAATTTCATCAGTGATTTGTTCATAAAAATTGGTACAAATTATCTTCATACATCATTTACATAATCAAATTAAATGTCATTTAAAAAAAAAGGGCCAAAGTACTTGTTTTCAAGCATATGATTAAAACCAGTTGAAAAATGCATCTTTTCCCGATATGTTACAGTTTGACGTCGTGAAAAATAACATTTTACATTAACAATGTCATCACCTTCCTGTAACTGTATCGTATACCCTTAAAAGTGCCTTTCTATGTCATCACAACTACACTTATTGTGACACCTTTGCTACTGACATTGTTTTTATGGTCAGGGACTTTTATAGCAACTTATACAGTATGGGTTTTTCCCATTGTTGTCAGAAGGCTATACGGTGACCTATAAATTCTTATATCCATGTCATTTGAACTTTGGTGGATAGTTGCTTCATTGGCAGTCATACAACATCTCCTTATCTTTATATAAATTGAATTTTTAGATTTAAAAGTACAAATTTCACTGATAAATCTAGGAAAATAAGGCCCTTATGGCATCATGTCTTCTCTTACAATCTCAATACTTCATTTTGTTTTACACTGAAGTCTCCACATATATAACCTCTGTAAAGTGATTACCTTGTTTTAGTATCTAACAAAGCATCGTGTAAACTTCTCAGTATATTCTGGTACTGAAGTCTCCACATATATAACCTCTGTAAAGTGATTACCTTGTTTTAGTATCTAACAAAGTATCATGTAAACTTCTCAGTATATTCTTGTACTGAAGTCTCCACATATATAACCTCTGTAAAGTGATTACCTTGTTTTAGTATCTAACAAAGCATCGTGTAAACTTCTCAGTATATTCTGGTACTGAAGTCTCCACATATATAACCTCTGTAAAGTGATTACCTTGTTTTAGTATCTAACAAAGCATCGTGTAAACTTCTCAGTATATTCTGGTACTGAAGTCTCCACATATATAACCTCTGTAAAGTGATTACCTTGTTTTAGTATCTAACAAAGCATCATGTAAACTTGTCAGTATATTCTGGTACTGAAGTCTCCACATATATAACCTCTGTAAAGTGATTACCTTGTTTTAGTATCTAACAAAGCATCATGTGTAAACTTCTCAGTATATTCTGGTACTGAAGTCTCCACATATATAACCTCTGTAAAGTGATTACCTTGTTTTAGTATCTAACAAAGCATCATGTAAACTTCTCAGTATATTCTGGTACTGAAGTCTCCACATATATAACCTCTGTAAAGTGATTACCTTGTTTTAGTATCTAACAAAGCATCGTGTAAACTTCTCAGTATATTCTGGTACTGAAGTCTCCACATATATAACCTCTGTAAAGTGATTACCTTGTTTTAGTATCTAACAAAGCATCATGTAAACTTCTCAGTATATTCTGGTACTGAAGTCTCCACATATATAACCTCTGTAAAGTGATTACCTTGTTTTAGTATCTAACAAAGCATCGTGTAAACTTCTCAGTATATTCTGGTACTGAAGTCTCCACATATATAACCTCTGTAAAGTGATTACCTTGTTTTAGTATCTAACAAAGCATCATGTAAACTTCTCAGTATATTCTGGTACTGAAGTCTCCACATATATAACCTCTGTAAAGTGATTACCTTGTTTTAGTATCTAACAAAGCATCGTGTAAACTTCTCAGTATATTCTGGTACTGAAGTCTCCACATATATAACCTCTGTAAAGTGATTACCTTGTTTTAGTATCTAACAAAGCATCATGTAAACTTCTCAGTATATTCTGGTACTGAAGTCTCCACATATATAACCTCTGTAAAGTGATTACCTTGTTTTAGTATCTAACAAAGCATCGTGTAAACTTCTCAGTATATTCTGGTACTGAAGTCTCCACATATATAACCTCTGTAAAGTGATTACCTTGTTTTAGTATCTAACAAAGCATCGTGTAAACTTCTCAGTATATTCTGGTACTGAAGTCTCCACATATATAACCTCTGTAAAGTGATTACCTTGTTTTAGTATCTAACAAAGCATCGTGTAAACTTCTCAGTATATTCTGGTACTGAAGTCTCCACATATATAACCTCTGTAAAGTGATTACCTTGTTTTAGTATCTAACAAAGCATCGTGTAAACTTCTCAGTATATTCTGGTACTTTGTTGATGATATATCCCACTGTTTGGCCCATTTCTTTACCTACAAATTAAAGTAAGCTGAAATATTATAAACTCTCATTAGTCTCCCATTACAGGGAAACCTGTCTACAGTTTATATCATCCCAATATGACTGTTCTAGGACATAATACAGAATTAATATGAAAACACCCAATTAATAACACTATAATATAAACAGAACCACAGTCTGAACAGAAACAAATTATTCAGTCCTTATTGGGTTTGTTACAGACAGATTTCACTGTATATTAGTTATGCTTATGTGATATTCAAGCTATTCACATTAAAATATTTACTAAAGGAACTGAATTCCAGGACATCTCTTATTTTTCATTGTCAAAATCTTCTGTAACTACATGTAATATAGTAATACAGGGTAAGTCTGAGTTATAACTTAAACTTTAATTCCCTAAATAATGTATACTTACACTGGATAGATTTGTGTTAACTAAATACAAGAGATCTGTTTGGTGGGCTAATTTGACTAAACATAAGTATACATCAGCTCTTGAGGAACTCTTCTCATCCAAACCAGAAAACAAGTTTGATAATCTGTCAGAAAGATAAAACATTGTGATATCAGAAGAAAATTAGACCAGAAAAAAATCCTGTGAGTCAGGTAATCCAACCAACCCTATTGTATTATAGAGGTAGGTCAAGGTCAAACAAGGACATAATTTTAGAAAATATATGTTTAACGTAAACAATCAGCTCTGGTAGACATTTTTACAGAATGAAATAGACATCCTCTCTGATATAAGCTTCATATAACAATTTTTTTATCACATACATAGGTTTCATCTGCTTTGCAACATAATTTGTTTACAGCCATTTGATGGACTTTAAATTACATTATGTACATTTAGATGGAAGTGGATACCTCTAAAACTAAACTAATAGGGAAACTGTAAATACTTCATGCATGCAAATAGATCATGAGTAAATCTTGATTGATTGATTGTTGCTTGCTGAATGTCCAGTGGCAAATATTTCATGTATATACCGGACGATCTTAAAAACAAAATAGTCATGGACTTTAACTTATGTATCTGCATTCCAAATATCAATCATACAATGGTCCATTATAAGCAGGAAGTTTAAATTTTGATAATGTAAAAATAGCAGTTACTGAAGCATGGGTTGGATATAATATTCTGCTTGAAACTGAGAAGCAAAAGTGCTATGTATCAGTACACCACTTATCTTATTTATCACAAGTCCTTCTCCATGAACACATGTCATTGGAAAATTGAAAATTTGAATAATGAAAAATCAAGTCAATGAAGCATAACTCTGTGTATGTTGCCTAATATTCTGAGACATAATCACATTCTTGTCATTTGAAAATTTGACCAAATGACTGCTTCTAATTACTACGGCAAGTTGTGGAAGATTTTTAAATGCTGATCAGGACTGAATAAACGCACGTGAAAATAATATAAACAACAAGTATATTATAATAGCAAGTTGATCAATGATGTAAGTTGTAACTCAACAAGGTCTGCCTATCATGTCAAGATTTTTAACTTATGGTATTTTCTTATAAAAATTTGTGGCAGGCTTAATAATTCCTGCCACATTTCAGCAATTATTGCTATCACACAATGTATCCGTCTTACATCCCCTCAATGTTAAAATGTTGTATTCCATCTGGTTCTACTGTCTAGTAGTGAACCAGGAACCTAGGCTTGGCATTGAGTTCTGAGAAGCTAAAGTGTTGATGACGACACCGAAAATAGGAAATTCTATCCATGGCATCCTGTGAATCTTTGCTGACAAAACAAAACCCCTAAGTTCAGTTACTGCTAACTTACAATTTTATTCTCAAACTAGCTCTTTTGTCTCCACTGCTTGATTTAGCAACTGCTTCACAAAACTGGAGTACTGGTTCTTGTATCTGATCAGGTGGCAGCACTAATACAAGGGAGATAATACTGTTCAAAGTCATCTCCAAATCTATAAAATAAAGGGAGATAACATTTGAGGACCTTGCAGCACAAATATAAGGAAATAAAAGGGAGATAACTGTGGAGTAAGGAACAGCACATATATAAAGGAGATGATAACTGCTTAAAGTCATCTCCTTTGTCGAATAAAGGAAATAAACAGCTCATTAGTAACCATAGATATTATGCTGATTATTGACAAAATCTTAATGTGTTTTGTTCTTTTTCAAAAACTGGTGTTCATCACAGATCGTTTTGTCAATTTATTTACAACTTTGCTTTAAAAGAGGGGATTAGACATTGCCACTTGTCTACTGTTAATAAACAAGTCATACAGTTTAAAATTTATGTTGGCTCTCAGGCATGCAGTATTTACTCTTAGTCTTTGAAATCATGGAATAGGCTAGTATTTTCCATAAAATTGAGCTTTCAATGGAATAAATTAGAAATTTGGGATACACAAGAGAATCATTTTTCAATATTAAAAGTGTATCATTATTACACTACAATCTCCATTTTTTCTACTGTATACTGTAATTATAAAACTTCATTAAAAAAAACCAAACAGGTGAAAACATTTCTTTTTAAAACTTCATGAAGACAAACAGCTGAAAACCTTTATTTGCAAATACCTTCTCTGACTTGAAGAAGTCAAACAATACCATTTTTTATTACAAGCTTTAGTTAAATGTTATTTTTAATTTTGAAGTATATTTTACAGTTACAAATAAACTACCAGTAATTCATTATAGTTGGATGGACCACAGTTGAATTGTATATTCAATGCTTTGATATGTAAGTTTCTGTGACTTATCTTTTGATAAATTTTATTTTACCTTTACTCATACAAAATTTCATGATTAAATAACTATATACATAAGAAGACGATACAAAAATTTAAATCTTTTTTTAGTAACACAGGTAAACTATAAATAGTCACAAAAGATGGTATTATGAGCTCAGACATTTTGCTTTTCAATAATGGCATTCAAACAGTCTACATTAAAGGCCCAGATACCTATAGGATGTCAGTTTTGTGAAGGAGAAACGAAGATTGAATGGAAATGTCTGGATTGTTCATTATTGATGTGTACTAGATGTAAAGAAAAAGTTCATCTAAAAATTAAAAGTGCCAGTGATCACAGAATTATAAATATAAAAGATGTAGGACTTTGTCAAGAATCAAAGGAACATTTCAAACTCAGTGACATTAAGTGCCAAGAACATGCTGGACAGGTCTGTTGTTTGTATTGTCAAACTTGTGAACAATTTATCTGTCTGAAGTGTCTGACTAAAGTTCACAGGGGTCATGAAGTAATGGAAGAAGAGGAGTATAATTCAGAAATGATCAGACAGGAACTAAGCAAGCTAACTGTCTTAAGTAAACCTCAAGTAATGAAAACTGATAAAGCTAATATCAAAATTAAAGTTGACACAAAATTTGTTACAGATCTTAGTCGTATTTATTCTCTGGTTTACTGCCAGGATGATTCAGTTTGGATAGCAGACAACAGAAATACAGTTCAACATATCAAATTTGAACAAAACAAAATTGACGTTATATCACAGTTTAATATGATTGTATGGGACATGGCAATTACTTCTAATAATGATATCCTTATATCAGACGGAGGAACCCTGCTGAAGATGATGAATGCAGGAACTGGACAGATAACTCACACTATATACGACATTGCACCACTAACAACATGCAGAATACATATAACCAGAGATGATCAAGTCATTATTGGAGCTATACCTTCGGGGAAAATATTCCCTGCTAAAGGAAAGCGTGTAGTCATAATGATGGATTTAAGAGGAAATCATCTGACCGAATTTGAATATGACAAGAACAACAAACCATTGTTTACATATCCTTATAGGATTACCACTACCAGTCACGGTAATATATGTGTGGTGGATAAGTTAGATGAAACACGAAGAGGTAGAGTGATAATACTCGGACAATCAGGACAAGTGATACAAATATACACTGGTCATCATGATGTAAACACTGAAGATAGACCATTTAAACCTTCTGATATACTTACAACACCCTTAGATAATGTTATTGTGGCTGACAGTAAGAACCATGCACTACATGTCTTACAGAGTGATGGACAAATCATAACTTACTACAGGGTAAATCATATAGGGATACGAGGACTATATTCTCTTGCTCTATCTACACCAGGACATTTCTGTATTGGGAATTATACATCAGATGGGAGTCAGGAAAACAAAGCTAAACTTTATGAATTAAAGTACTCTGGATTTTAATTATAAAACTGGTCAATTAACAAATTTTGTACATAGGGTAATGGCATTGAAAAGACGTGTTTGCAAGCAAGACTTTTCTCAAACACTTGGATAAGTGTCACAGAATTACGATTAGAGATAAGGTCAATTTGAGATCGATATATTCACTGAGAAATCTTTTTGGAACACTAGGATTAAATACTGACAGAACATGATATTTACAATGTAAAATAAAAGAACAGAGTTCCAATGTCCCCCGCGTTGCACTTATTTAATATTTCCAAGGGGCATAACTCTTTTAAAAAAAATTCGATCGTCCATCATTATAGACCTTGTCCGAGATATTACTGATATTAACCTATAGTATAAGTTTTATAAAAATCTTGCAAGAATTGTACCTGTGAGAGCGCTAATGAGGCCATTTTCCATAAATTTAATATTTCCGAGGGGCATAACTCTTTTAACAAAAGTCGATCGTCCACCATTATAAAACTTGTCCGAGATATTGCTGATATTAACCTATAGTATAAGTTTTATAAAAATCTTGCAAGAATTGTACCTTTGAGAGCGCTAATGAGGCCATTTTCCATAAATTTAATATTTCCAAGGGGCATAACTCTTTTAACAAAAGTCGATCGTCCACCATTATAAAACTTGTCCGAGATATTGCTGATATTAACCTATAGTATAAGTTTTATAAAAATCTGGTAAGAATTGTACCCCTGAGAGCGCTAACGAGGCCATTTTCCATAAATTTATATTTCCAAGGGACATAACTCTTTTAAAAAAAGTCGATCGTCCACCATTGTAGAATTTGTCCAAGATATTGCAGATATTAACCTATAGTATAAGTTTTATAAATATCTGGCAAGAATTGTACCCATGAGAGCGCTAACAAGGCCATTTTCCATAAATTTAATATTTCTAAGGGGCATAACTCTTTTAAAAAAAAATCGATCGTCCACCATTTTAGAACTTGTCCGAGATATTTCTGATATTAACCTATAGTATAAGTTTTATAAAAATCTGGCAAGAATTGTACCCATGAGAGCGCTAACAAGGCCATTTTCCTTAAATTTAATATTTCTAAGGGCATAACTCTTTAAAAAAAAGTTGATCGTCCACCATTTTAGAACTGGTTCGAGATATTGCTGATATTTACCTATAGTATAAGTTTTATAAAAATCTGGCAAGAATTGTACCCTTGAGAGCACTAACAAGACCGGACGGATAGACGGACTGACGGACAGACACCCGGTATTTCCACGCGTTACGCAGGGGACAATAAAGATTTATTGATTGTTTAACAAATGTTCACTGGTGTTAAACTGATCGTGGTAACTGCAATTACCATGATCCCAACATGGCAGAGGTAGAAATAGTTAAAATCATTTTCTGCTAATTTCTCCTTGTAAATGTGTTGTTTTCAAGAATTACTCAGCCGCCAGGTTGATCTGTACGGTATTTGTTGTGTGTGTGTGTTCTTAATATCAAAAATGGCCTCTTAACCAAAATAAACAAGCATTCTGTGAGTATTGCATAGCAATACATAGTCCCCTACCAGTTACAAATTCATTGTAATGGAACGAAATTCTAACTTAATCTATAACTTGTGATGGTGTAAACTACATAAAAATATCAAGTCAAAATGATGAAAAAAACTGTTGAAAACTGATTATTTAGGTGAATTTTCTATGTCCAAAGACCATAACTCTGCACAAAATTATCAGACTGGAACAAAATTCCAACTTGATCTGTAACTTGTCATGATAAAACTATATACTAATTATCAAATCAATATCTTCAAGAATGACAAACAAACCTACCACTAAATTCTTCAAACAATTTACCAAAGAAAAGGAAAAAAATCCAAAATGTAATTTTGTCTTTTAAAAAATGAGTCATTTCCCTTTTAACAGAAATCTACTTATTAATAAGTATTTCATCAAAAATTTAATTATAGGGAAAGGGCTTTAACTGAACAAAGAGAAAAGTTAAAATCGTGAAAATTGAACTTGATCTGTAACTTGTCATGATAAATTAATAAACCAAATATCAAATCAATATCTTCAAGCAAGAAGAAAAAAAGTCTGGAAAACTGATTTGCCTGACTGACAGATGGACAGACAGACAGACAGATAGACGGACGGAGTTCAAACCTAAAGTCCCCTTCGACTTCGTCGGTAGGGGACTAAAAATAGCCATAGAAAATTTAAGGAAGATAATCATAACTGGACTATCAGATAGTCGTAATTTGGACATTATAATGGTAACATATCAGTGATAATCTTAACTGTATATGTTGATGGGGACGGCGACTATGGTATATATATCTTTTTTTTTTTCAAATTTGAAAAAAAAGATAGTGTGACCAGAATTCGTAAATAATTGGTTTAAATACATATGTATCTAAAACTAATTTATTTTTTGCCTTCTTCTTTTTTGAGTATACAATAAACCATCAAGCAGGCTGGTGATTATTAACTGTTGCATGTGTGGCCTATTTACAAAAATTAATCAACAAAATAAAAAAGGAAATTCAGTGCTATATTATTCAAATTGTTTGGTAGTGCAGATGAACGAACTTAAGTTGTTTAAAATTATGTACAAAATGTTTAATATTTAAATAAGAGTATATAGAATAGCAGTAGAGCTGTTCTCTAAAGCTGTCTACTGACTGAGACTGAACTACTGATATTGGTAATGACTGTTCCATTGTGGTATTGTAAACGGAAAGAATGAGTGCCTGTATGTATCTTAAGATGTATATATGTGCCTAAAACAAAGTTGATGAAATTTTCTGGTTCTAGGATCTGCAGGTATAAGGATTGTGTGAGATCTTATGAAAAGTCTAGTGTGCATTCTACGGACTGATAGTGGTGGCCAATTAATTGTGTTCAGCATCTCAGATACACTAATTGTATTGTGGTACCTATTGCATACATACTAGGCAGCTTGCCTTTGGACCATTTCAATCTTTGAAGATTCTGTAGTGTGTGGATCCCAGACTGAGCAAGACTACACAAGTTTAGGGTGGATAAGTACATGGTATTCCAGACTCTTGATATGTTGGTTTGATGTTTTGAGGTTACGTTTTAGGAAGCCAAGAGTTTTGTTACTTTCAGATGTTATATCATTTATGTATTTGTCCCTCTTTAGATTTGATTGAAGTGTAATACCAAGGTATTTAGCAGATGATACTGATTCTGATGTATGAGTATGAAGGGTGTAATTATGCTATAATAGTTGTTTTTTCTGCATGACAGATAGGACTGTGCATTTGTCGGGATGAAAAGCCACAAACCAGTCATGTTCCCACTTTGCTGCTGCATCAAGATCAGCCTAAAGTTTGTTACAGTCACTTTGGGTTCAGCTCAGATCGGCCTGTATAAAATACTGTCGTCTGCAAATAATCTGAGTTTGCTATGATTTCGGTAGTCTGGAAGGTCATTCATATAGACCAAAAAATAAGACGGGGCCTAAGACAGTAACTTGAGGCACCCCTGATGTGACTGGGGTGGTGTTTGATGACTTTCCATCCATGACAACTGTTTGAGTGTGATTTGAAAGGAATGCAGCAATCCAATTTAATGTGAGTCCAGAAATGCCATAATAATTTAATTTGTATAAAAGTCTTTGATCTGGTACCTTATCAAATGCTTTAGCAAAGTCCATTATAATGTGATCAGTTTGAGTGGTTGTTTGTAGCAGATAGTTCTTGAATAAAAGATAGTAGTTGTGGTTTGCATGATCGTGAATGTCTAAAGCCATGTTGGAGATGGTACAGGATGCTATTATTCTCAAGATGGTTATGATGTTTTTTGTAACAATATGTTCCATTAACTTGCAGCAGATGCAAGTCAATGAAACTGACCTGTAGCTGACAGGTTTTTGTTTGTCACCCTTTTGAAGACTGGTGCAACATTAGCGTGCTTCCAGTCCTGTGGTGTTTGTCCAGTTTAGAGTGATTTTATAATATTATTGTTAAAATTGGTGCTATATGTTTCTTGCATTTCTTTTAAGATATGGCCACTGATATTGTCTGGGCCGGTGGCTTTATGAGGGTTAATGTTGTTAAGGAGTTTTGTTATGCTTTGTAGATATATATTTTAGAAGTTAAAATTTACAGTAAATTTTCATCATGATGATAAGGCGAGGCAAAAATTTATCATGTTCAAACATTGTTATAAGGAAATATAATGTATAAAATTACGTTTGTTTTCAAGTAAATATACAAATTAGGTCAATGTATCTTATTCTTCTTTGGACTATTAATCGGCTCGTTCCCGTTTTGTACAAGGTTCACTTAAACGAATGTTCATGATAATGCATTTTATAAAATGTAATTACTAGATATGTTTGGATAACAGTTATTATTGTTAACTTTTAATATCTGCAGAAGTTACTGATCAAAATCAGTTACTAATATCATTGAAATATTCTACAGTTACAATTATCTTTCCAGTTATTTGTCCACAAGTTACGAGTATCTTCTTTTGGAGTTACGATCATCTTCCTTAAATTTTCGATGGCTATTATTTTGGTAACAATGCCAAATATGATATTAAGAACACACACACACAACAAAACCATACAGATCAACCTGGCGGCTGAATAATTCTTAAAACAACATGTTTACACAGAGAAATTAGAAAAAAAGATTCTAACTATTTCTACCTCCGCCATGTTGGGATCGTGGTAACTGCAATAACCACGATCAGTTTAATACCAGTGAATGTTTCATGCATGATAAGAATGATCAATTGACATGTAAACATTGAATGCGAAAAATAAACAGGGAGAATTGTAGACACTTTAAAGTGCCACTGAGAAACAAGAGTCTTCTTTATATCAACTCATGCACCAACCTCTTAAAGGCCTGATTTCATGTTAAGAGTTTATGATTAGCTCCCATTGTGTGCCTTTGATATGATAATCCAATATCCCATTCTATTTAAAATCATAAAAATCTATAAAAGCAAACTTGAACTGTTATATAAAGTAGACATATTTTTAGGCTTTTGTCTATTTTAAAATATCCAATAACTCTAATATACATGTGTATCCAAACATCAAGAGGTCATTTTATTTATGCACTTCTAACATTGTTCATAAAATCATGAAAATATGTACAAGCAAACATGAGTTGTTGTGCAACTAAATAAAAATTGAAGGATAGAGTAATTGTTTAAAGCAGCAGTCATTACTAATTATCACACATGGGCTTTTTTAAACCAGAAAGAGAACTTATGTAAATGTATGTGCATTATCTATGAAGCAGATAGTTAGTTACCTGCATCATTATTCAGATTTTCCCACAAATATTTGCTGGCTTCTATGATCTGACGTAAATCTCCCAAGCTATTTCCCTCAAGAGCCTCAGCAGATATATCTGCTCCCACTTCCTTGAGGTAACCCCTCAGCTCGAGGACCTGAAAATAAAAGACAAATAAATGAAGATGTTCTGTGAGCTAAGTTTTCAGCTAACAGTAATAAGAATATAGAAGGAACCAAAAACCAACATATGGCATAACAGGTTGAAGCTTGATGCCATCTTTCAAGAGAAGCTATGACTTGTAGTTGCTGAGAAAACTGCAACAGAAATGTGTTACAGATCGATATACAGAGGCAATCCAGGATACCACCTCCTCCTTTGGAAAGGTAGTTTAATCAACTGACTGAATGTTTAACTAAATAAGACTCAAGTTTAGATTTTTACATTTTTGCTTATCCTGAATATGTAGGAATGAAATAGTATCTTAAGTGCGGGGAAAAAAACATATGTGATTTGTTCATTAAATTTATACAAATAATCTTCATTCATAATTAAGCTAAACATCAATGTAAAAGAGAGGGGTCCATGTACTTGTTTTCAAGCTAATGAATTAAAATCAGTCAACAAATGCATCTTTTCCCAAATGTATCACAGTTTGACATCCCGAAAAATAACATTTTGTGTTAGCAATGTCATTACCTTTCCTGTACCTGTATTGTGTGCCCTTAAGAAAATAAATATCTGTATACAAGGTATGAAGTACATGTACAAGTATCGATTTTTACTACCTTCTGAAATATAAAGCTTTAAAAATAGTTGCTGTTGCCACAGGATTAGCACAACTGTATTGCATTCAGTGACTTTTGTCCAGGTTACAAAAAAAATAACCTCATTTAATGATCAAATTTTAAAAATCAAATTTTATACAGGTATTTAAATGAAGTTCAGGAATAACTGACACATCAAAAAGCAAAGTTTGATAGCAGTGGACTTGTTTATGCATGTATCCATGTAGGACGTAATTTCATTTCAAAATCAGACAGGGATACGTCCAAACCAAAGGTAGGTTTTTTCTTCCTATATAAATATCAATTGGTCACAAAATCAATAGGAATGGTATAAATTCAACACACCTATGGAGCAGGATATGCTTATCCTTCCAGAGCACCACCAGTTTTTGGTGCGGTAACACGATTTCGAGGATTACAAGAACAAATTAATATCCCAAGGTAGTGGTGTTCTGATGATCGGAATAAGTCGGAAATCAGTTGGTTGGGGCAGGCGATGTCGATAATCGATTGGGGTATTGTTCAATCGATTGTCGTTATAGTTTCCAGACTTTTAATATAGCAACTTCCGGTCTGTTTCCGGTAAGCATTTTACATGCACAGTCAAACAAATTGTAACGAAAAATATCAGTCGATGACAAGAAAAATGTCAAACATCCTATAATTAAAGACATACATGTAACCATTTTTTTTCTTTATAAACGTTGTAAAAGCATTGACTATACAGACTGATCGTATGTTATTAAAAATAAATGACTTTTTATGAAAGGTTACTCAAAACAAAAGCGTACATGAAATCATTCTGATTTTAGACAAAATAAATGTTTTGTTACATTAGAACGTGGTGCAAATTGCCTTTTATTAATGTTTCATCCATTTGCTGCGTCAAAAACGTCATATTCCTTTCCAAATTGCTTGTCAAACATCGTTTATTTTTAGTAAATTTTCCTGGTTTGTCCGCCATTGAAATATATACGAATCACAGATCGGATACGGATCAACTATGTAAGAATTCCGCATTCTTGCATTTTTAAGTACAGCTGCATGAATGACACCTCTGACAGAAGGATAATGATGTCAAAAGTGAAAAATAAGCATTCTGCACGAATTAATAGACATTGGTTGGATCCCCTTAGTTAAATGTATATATTTCAATGCAAATGCATTGTTTTATTTTTTATTAATTTTAAATTGCTTAAAGTTGAAATACTTTATATATATTTTTTTCAATGAGAAGCATTCAAATTGTTATACAGCTATGTATTTGAAATTATAAAGTGAGTAATACCATTGAAATTTAGAAATTTTAGTGTCATTGTTGGTAATAAATGTTGTAATATTTTCAATCTGAATCTGGATTCTAATTGATTCACTGTTTTAAAGGGAAACTCCACAAAAAAATGAAAAATTGATATGTTGTTCTTTAAGCATAAAAAATCACATTATCATAAATATTAAAGTTTTATTCTCCATTTAAAGAGTTCAAAATCGATTTCTGAAATTAACTATCAGTTTTCGACATGCCGCCATCTTACCGGCATTCCCGATAGGAAAGTCAAGTGATATCTAAAAACCACAAAGTTTCAAACGAATCAGGGATTTACCGACCGTTCGTTAAAAACTCCCAATCATCAATCGGGTATTACCGTATAGTCGTCATTCAGTGTCAAAATGTCTTGTCAAGTGTACGGTTGTTCTGTCCGACAAGGTTACGGCAAAAGTCTACATAGTTTTCCAGATCCCACAAAAAAGACAGAATTATATCAGACATGGTTGTGCAACCTTAACCTTACATCAAATAGTTTCATCTTTAACAAGCACAAATTGGTGTGTGAAGACCATTTTGAGAAAACTTGTTTCGAGGGAAATTTGATGGTAATTATACTATTTTAATAACAAAATAACCTAGCAGTTATATATAGCTATAATGTTGTCAAATCCTTAAATGATGAGATCACGTTGATTGAAAAATAATAAAGTTGATGAGGAAATAAAGGTTCGATTATAAGTAAGGCATTTTCAGTGTTTTTGTAACGGTCACTGACTCACAAAAGATTCATTAGTATGTCTCTTTTTTATAAAGTGCATTGGTTTATATACGGTGCATTGGTTTATATAAAGAATAGTTCCGTATTTAGACAAGATAATTTTTTGAATTAATAAAGTTATACGATAAATAACATTTTTTATTATGATATTCAACAGCTATCGACATTTCAATTATAAAAGAGCAAATTCAGTGTTCTTGTAACAGTCACTGAATTACGAAAGATTCATTTGTAAGTCTCTTTTATATAAAGTGCATTGGTATTATGAAGACATGATAATTGTTGAATAGTTCTGTATTCAGACATGAAGACATGATAATTGTTGAATCTCATAAACATGTTTAAAGTTCAACGATAGTCTTGTATTATTTTTTTAGTTTCTTGTGTATAATTTGGAGTTTAGTATGACGTCCTCACTGAAATTGACACGGAACAACCTTCTGTTGTTTGTTCTGTGGTCGGGTTGTTGTCTCTTTGTCCCATTTCCATTTCAATTTCGTTGGGACATAAATTAATATGTTGATATAGTATAATATTCCCAGGTTATTGATATGTAAATATCGGAATATCGGACATCTCATTTTTTTTTTTTTCATATATGGTGTGTTTTATTAAAATTGCTTTTTTTTTTAACTAAGCTTTACGTAATATTAAATTGATATAGGATCAATTAAGATCGGTCACTTATAAAGATGCTTTTACAGATTAACGTGTGACCTTAGCATGTTCGTTGTAAAATTGATAGTTTTTTTTCTATTTACGACATCTTCTAAATAAATGTTTCGGCTTCCTCTCGAATTGATTATAGGCATGTCAGACTGGATAAATTATTGATGGAGGTCGTGTCAGAGCGACAGATTTCGTTAGGTATTCCGGTGACATCCCGTCGACTAAAAATTTGTAATACACAATTATATAATACAGGTCCATGCATGGCCTCTTTATTGAGTACCAGGTGTGCACAGGTAACATTTATTGTACCATAAAACTATCAGCTGTAATATACATCCTGTGTACAACTTGTATTAGTTTTTGTGCCGAGTCTGAAAAAACATAATGAACGTTGTTGACCTTGTGCGTGTTTGAAATTATAATTCCACCTGTTAATGAATGATATTCTGATATTCATTATCCACTAGTTTTTGCTGAAAATAAGTTAAAAGAAAATCATTTATAAACATGACCTTGGGAAATTTTTGAATAAGAAATACTGTTTTTGCATAATTGTGGACTCTTTTTTGGAAAAAAAAAACGAACTTTTATTGACGCAAATACGTCGATTGGCAAACATGTAGATATAAAGTAATGCAGCACTTATCTGCTTATCTTCACTATCAATATTAATTTATTGAAGATTCTATGTCTAATGTTACTATCTTTATAAGGATTAATAAATTGTTGAATGAAAATTTAAAATTGAAAAAAATTGTACAAAGGGAAAAATATTTCTAGGAACCTCGAAGCTACTTTGATAGTTTGTTGTAAGCACTGTTAGAATTTTACATGCAATTTATTTATGCCATAGTTTTTTTCTGATCAGCGGAAAATATAAAAGCATTGATGTATGAAGACAAATTTTGCTTTGCAAGTAACAAATGCAGAAAAGGAGGTCACGGATAAAAAGTCACATACAGTATACCTTTTGCAATAAAAATTGTCAAATTGTCATAAAACTTTAGTTGAAAAGTTAAAAATTTATTTTTATAAGAAATATTGTCATATCTAGGAAAACTAATGTTTGTTATCCATTTTGTGCACTCTAGAAACTATAACACATATAGAGAGCAACTATGAATTGCAAAAAATGACTAGCAAGTGAATCAAGGTCTTCAGAGCATTCAGTGGTCCTAGGTGACCTAAAAATGTTTGCAGATTTCCTTTGAATGACCATGCCCAAAAAATATGCATACGTACATGTAGGTAGTGAACGACAGTTTTTTCTATTCATTTATTTTTTTTTTGGGGGGTGGGGTGTTCTCCAAAGAAATACATTTCATTTAAAACGGGTTTTGCTTTGCCGCGATCATTCATTTTTTCACGTCAGCTTGTTTTACACTTCTGATACTTGAAATATATGATGCATAATATTGTTTCTTTTTTAAATATTAGAAGTATGCTTAATCTGTGATAGGATTGGAACGAAATTGTTATTTATTATGTGATTGCAAATGGATCCCCGTGTCAATTTGAAAAAGCTAAATGTGTTCTGGGAACAGTATATATATGTTCCTGATATATTCAAAAGATTAATTTTTTTTTCGGAAACATGTTGTTTACAAGATTTTAAGAAAATTGATGTGTAAGGTATATTAGTAAATTTGTTTACCCTTTTTTTCGTATGAAAGATTAGAACGGGAATGGAAATTTCGTAGAATATTTCCAAGTGTCAGTTTCGAAAATTGGTTTCTATTAAACAATAATTGCGATAGTTTTACGATTGTTAGCATTTAAACATCGCCAGATTTAAATGCAAGTTAAAGAAAACCGGTAAAGTAAATTAAACAAATGTGCAAGTATTAATTGGGAAATGTTAAATTAATTTTCTTTTAGCTTCATATTTTAATTTAATTGCATAGAGCGTAATCGAAAATTGTTTCATTTTAAAATACACTTCAGGAATTAAAAAATTGAATGTTTATTTTCAATTAATTTATACATTTTAATTATTGTTTCTCTATTGTCATCGGGTATTTCAGCTTGGTGTATTAAACACGCTATACTCTTTCTGTTATTCCATTCAAAATGACAACATTCACACCTGTGTACGCCTGAGGCTAAATTGCTGCAAGGTAAAGTTCAAACGAATTCTCCTCAAATCGATAAATAAACAATGACTTACAAAATAATATACACACTCTGTTAACAAATATTTTGCCTTGAACTGGTTACCAAAGTTATAACGGTAAATAAAACATAAAATATTTTCAGTTTAATATCAGTCAAAATGTTCAACAGATATTTTATGAAAAAATCTCAACAATAATTTATGAAATTAATTCGAAAATATTTATATTTAGATAACTTCATATAGGAAGTTTTATTCAATCAATACAAAACGGTACACACATATTCATTTTCTTTCATTCTTATATTGTGGTTATTAACTACGACCAACGGTCATCTGTGCGCTTTTAATTACGTAAAATTCTGATAAGCAATTAAGACTTTAACAGATTTTATTTTTTCCCATGATTCAACAAATCGGGTTAAAATGTCATAACCCAGTGACGTAGTTCAACCAAAAAAGTTACAAATACTTGATTTTCTCCGTTATTAGAAAGAATATAAATTTAAAACTTTGTGAATGTGTTTTTTATGTTAAGATGAACATATTTAGATGATAAGTAAAAAATTGCGGACTTTCCCTTTAATTGCTAAATAAAATATGAAAAGGAAACAAAAGATCAACTATAAACATATAAAACTCTGCAAAGATATGGAAT
The DNA here is from genome assembly GCA_017311375.1 of Mytilus coruscus. Lineage (NCBI taxonomy): Eukaryota > Metazoa > Mollusca > Bivalvia > Mytilida > Mytilidae > Mytilus > Mytilus coruscus. The sequence goes on from CM029604.1 coordinate 77,286,328, forward strand.
ATACTCATTAGACATGTACAATGTGACTAAATGCATGATTTCATTTGAAAAAGGGCAAGGTATAATAATGCGATTATAACCGATAGTTGGTTGGTTACTGTCAACCGATAGTAATAGATAATCGGTTGGCAATTTCAACCGATTATCCAACACTATCCAAAGGACAAATTGATTTGTCCCGAAAACATGGTGTTATACTACTTAAAATAATATTAAAGTATATTATTTTAAGATATTAGTCATGTTTACTCAATAAAAGTGCAATTTAACTTCAGGAAATCGATAAGCATGTCTTGTCAGTTATATGCAAATTCCTTGTTGAAAACAATATGGCGGATGTAATTATTCAAAAGGTAGACAACTTTAAAAATTAAAAGAATTTAAAGTACTGCAAGAATAAATTCTTTAAAACACCTAAAAAGATGAAAAATTATATACATTATTGGAAATCATAAACATACAGTTATCATAACTTTAAAGTCGAATGATCTACCTTATGAATAATTACGTCGCCATATTGTTTTCAACCAGGAATTTGCATACAAGACATACCAATCCATTTCTTGAAGATAACTTGTACTTTTATTGAGTATTTACGACTAAAACGTCTAAACCTTATAATTATACAAGTTTAAGCAGTATAACAACATGTAAAATCATGTTTTTGGGACAAATCAATTTGTTTTGGGATATTAATTTGTTCTTGCAATCCTCGGAAAATCGTGGTACCCTTTTTGGTGGGGTTCATGTTGCTCAGTCTTTAGGTTTCTATGTTGTCTTTGTACAAAATGTATACTGTTGTTTGTCTTTCAAGTTTTCTTTCTTTTTTGCCATGGCACTGTCAGTTTATTTTCGACTTATGAGTTTGAATGTCCCTTTGGTATCTTTCGCCTCGTAAATTGCAGAGTGGAAGTGTGCAAAACCAACGTGCACACTGAGGCATTACTCATTTGTGATGGCTACCAAAAAATGTGTGGGACTAACTGTTGTGTTTATATATATATGTCAGTCGGTTAAAGAGCTCTAGAGACCTTATGTTCTATGTTGATAGTATATATGAAAACCCGACTTTAAATAAAGATAACTGTACTTTATTTAGACGCATTTTGTGTTTTACCCGGCTGGTGTAAAAATGCGACTCGTGGCTTTGATTAAGAGAACGTCTGGGTTCTATTAAAGAGAAATCATAAATCCCAACACTTGACTGTTATTCATATGTAATAGATCTGGCATTTTTACCTGCTCATTGATAGGTAAATCTATGAATACCGGTATGCTCATTTTTTCTGATGGCTTGTTGTCATTTCACACTAACGTGTTCATTACGTGTTCATCAGTGGCAACATTATAACAGGTGACCAGGGAAAAAAATCTCTTTCATTTATTTATTTATTTATTTATTTATTTATTTATTTATTTATTTATTTATTTATTTATTTATTTATTTATTTATTTATTTATTTATTTATTTATTTATTTATTTACTTATTTATCTATCTATCTATCTATCTATCTATCTATCTATCTATCTAGTTATCTGTTATTTATTTATTTATTTATTTATTTATTTATTCATGTCATGTCATGTCATGTCATGTCATGTCATGTCATGTCATGTCATATGATATGATATGATATGATATGATATGATATGATATGATATGATATGATATGATATATGATATGATATGATATGATATGATATGATATGATATGATATGATATCATATGATATCATATCATATATGATATGATATGATATGATATGATATGATATCATATCATATCATATCTAGGTGTATGGTATCATATCATATCATATCATATCATATCATATCATATCATATCATATCATATCATATCATATCATATCATATCATGGTATGGTGTATGGTATGGTGTATGGTATGGTATAGGGTATGGTATATGGTATATGGTATGGTATGGTATGGTATGGTATGGTATGGTATGGTATGGTATGGTATGGTATCTTAAAATTGGAATGAATTATCTTCATACAGTATATATGGTATGGTATGGTATGGTAATGATTATGGTATGGTATGGTATGGTATGGTATGGTATGGTATGGTATGGTATTGGTGATCGAAACTAGTGGCATGCTCTTGACAGACTGGGCAATAAAGCTTTTTCGATGAGGCCGAGACTAGTTAATGAATATAAATATATATAGCTTATGTTACTGTTATTAGAAACTTTTATTAAAGAGTACACAAATTCAAGAGAAGAACGAAGGTGAGAAACCTGACGTCAAACAAATTCAAGCCGGGAAATATGCCCCATCTCCTTTAGTGACGTCTTTTTAGAAAATAAAATTAGCAACACAAATATCACACCACCTCATTCTCACAATCTCTTGTTTTTGCTAAAAACTCTGCTATATTTCAAATATAACATCGAAATTGATCAACGGCTTGTAGAGAAATTTTCGTTTTCGTGGCAACAATTGCGATTTCATCCAAAAAGGTTGAAAATAAAAAGTCTGAGATTACTCAATTTCAAATTGTTATAAGTAAAAAATCAAATATGCCCCATCTCCTTTAGTGACGTCTTTTTAGAAAATAAAATTAGCAACACAAATATCGCTGGTATGGTATGGTACCATAATCACCAAACTTCTTCAGTGAGAGCACATCATCTATATAGTGGAACGTGAAGTTAAAGGATACTGCTGATATGTATTGTTTTCATTTCATAATACATACTGTTTACACTAAAAGTTAAGAGACCAGCCAAGATCTGCTAACAACTTATAACAAGTAGAAGACAATGATAGGCACACTATAATCATGAGGCAGTGCTTAACTATAGCTTTGTTAGTACTCAAACGTCTTCTTGATTAACCATAAATGTGAAGAGTAAGACATCTCTCAATATTATACCTGTCACCCCTTTATTTGTTGAGCTCCTCGACCTTGCAAACGACCATCAGACATGATTTATAACCAACCTTTCTTACATTGTATATGAATTTATAAATTGATTAGAAACTAAGGTTTCAACTCCCTCATGCAAAGTTGACCTTAGATGGATTTGCCTATTATGTTAAGACTTAAGACCCTTTTGGTCATATAGCTCTCAACTGTTCTTATACATCCTTGGCTTTCAAATATTCGGCTATGATTGTTCCTATTGAAGATAAGAGCTCTTCGGACGAATGAATTTTTTAAAGTGTTGTTTTCATTTTTTTTTTAAACATGATTCCAGTTCCTGGAAGCGAACTCATGTAGTAATTTAATCTCACACTCATTTATAAGCTTTTAAAATTGCTGTTTGGATTAGTCGAAATATGAACTAGCTTCCACTGCAAAAGAAATATAAATTTATTTAGTTTTGCCATCAAGGATTACATTGTTAAATTCGAGTTCAAGATTCCTTGGGCCATTTTAATCTCTAAGCATTTTTAAATTGTAGGATTTATTTATAGACCCTTGTTATGTGAACGGTGGAACAAATTTCACATATTTGATAGTTGAAATCTAACAGCCCATCTTCTGACCAATGCTCCAAGTTTGTCTATATCGTTTTTTAGGTACAAACAATCTTCGATGGTAATGATAAACCTGTAACAGACACCGCAATAGGTGAATTTCTTTCAAAATATAGTTGATATATGCACACTAAATAACACAGGACCCTGGACAGTCTTGTGGTACACCTAATTCTTGATTTGCAAGTTCTTTAAATACATTTCAAAGAGTAATTCAAATAGTTATAAAATTATTTACTCTACAAGTGTTTCCGATTTAACTTAAATAAATGACATAAATAATTCAACTCATCCAAATATCCCTAATGTCAGCAGTCGCGAATCCAGGATGTTCAAACACGGGTCCAGGATGGTTTTGCCCGAAAAATAGGGGCGGCGCCATTACCTCGTTAAGTCCCCTGGACCAGCCTGGTCAGGACAGGAAAACAGTTACACAATGTTGGAACAAAAGACATTTGGTCCTTCTCGAGTGTTGTCAGTCCATCTTCAGCGATGTCATTTATTATATCGTTTTTAATTCATAATCTAAACATGCTTAAACTAATAAGTGGGTAGATGAAAAACTACGGAAGCGTAGTTAGCGCCACACAATTATTTTTCATATTTCTTCCTATGTTTGCGTTAAACGCAAACCGTTGCGAAATAACGCAAACCTTTGCAAAGTACCGCAAACACTCGCGAAATAACGCAAACATTTGTTTTATTTTATTTCTTATTTAAGTTTCAAGGGAAGCAGCTGTTATAAATGGAGGAGGCTGCATGCATTAAAATTCATCACCCTTTGTACTTATTGCAGAGTAAAATGCTTGAGTATTTAGCACATATATCATGACATAATAATGAGCAGGCGAATACATGTATATATATATATATTACAAGGAAAATTGAGTAAATTGAAGTTATACCGAAGAAAATAAAAATCAACCCTGTTAATGTAGCCGAATTTATAAAAAGATTAAAAGAAGAACACAATGTGAAAAATACTATATTCAACTGTTTCGGTTCTTATGAATACTTGGCTTTCAAATATTCGGCTTTGAGTGTTCCTGATAAAGGTAAATCCAAAACATGAAATTTATAAAGAGCTGTTATCATTTTTTAAAGCACTGGGTCGATTCCGCTGCTGGTGGACCATCAGTCCCCTAGGGTATCATTAGCTCAGTAGTCAGTACTTCGGTACTGACATGATTTATAACCAACCTTTCTTACATTGTATATGAATTTATAAATTGATTAGAAACTAAGGTTTCAACTCCCTCATGCAAAGTTGACCTTAGATGGATTTGCCTATTATGTTAAGACTTAAGACCCTTTTTGGTCATATAGCTCTCCAACTGTTCTTATACATCCTTGGCTTTCAAATATTCGGCTATGATTGTTCCTATTGAAGATAAGAGCTCTTCGGACGAATGAATTTTTTTTAAAGTGTTGTTTTCATTTTTTATTTTTTTTAAACATGATTCCAGTTCCTGGAAGCGAACTCATGTAGTAATTTAATCTCACACTCATTTATAAGCTTTTAAAATTGCTGTTTGGATTAGTCGAAATATGAACTAGCTTCCACTGCAAAAGAAATATAAATGTATTTAGTTTTGCCATCAAGGATTACATTGTTAAATTCGAGTTCAAGATTCCTTGGGCCATTTTAATCTCTAAGCATTTTTCAAATTGTAGGATTTATTTATAGACCCCTTGTTATGTGAACGGTGGAACAAATTTCACATATTTGATAGTTGAAATCTAACAGCCCATCTTCTGGCCAATGCTCCAAGTTTGTCTATATCGTTTTTTAGGTACAAACAATCTTCGATGGTAATGATAAACCTGTAACAGACACCGCAATAGGTGAATTTCTTTCAAAATATAGTTGATATATGCACACTAAATAACACAGGACCCTGGACAGAGTCTTGTGGTACACCTAATTCTTGATTTGCAAGTTCTTTAAATACATTTCAAAGCGTAATTCAAATAGTTATAAAATTATTTACTCTACAAGTGTTTCCGATTTAACTTAAATAAATGACATAAATAATTCAACTCATCCAAATATCCCTAATGTCAGCAGTCGCGAATCCAGGATGTTCAAACACGGGTCCAGGATGGTTTTGCCCGAAAAATAGGGGCGGCGCCATTACCTCGTTAAGTCCCCTGGACCAGCCTGGTCAGGACAGGAAAACAGTTACACAATGTTGGAACAAAAGACATTTGGTCCTTCTCGAGTGTTGTCAGTCCATCTTCAGCGATGTCATTTATTATATCGTTTTTAATTCATAATCTAAACATGCTTAAACTAATAAGTGGGTAGATGAAAAACTACGGAAGCGTAGTTAGCGCCACACAATTATTTTTCATATTTCTTCCTATGTTTGCGTTAAACGCAAACCGTTGCGAAATAACGCAAACCTTTGCAAAGTAGCGCAAACACTCGCGAAATAACGCAAACATTTGTTTTATTTTATTTCTTATTTAAGTTTCAAGGGAAGCAGCTGTTATAAATGGAGGAGGCTGCATGAATTAAAATTCATCACCCTTTGTACTTATTGCAGAGTAAAATGCTTGAGTATTTAGCACATATATCATGACATAATAATGAGCAGGCGAATACATGTATATATATATATTACAAGGAAAATTGAGTAAATTGAAGTTATACCGAAGAAAATAAAAAATCAACCCTGTTAATGTAGCCGAATTTTAATATACTTCCAAAGTAAGCGCGTGTTTGATCAGCTACCTTATTGAAATAAATTTATAAGATATGACGATTTTTTTTTATAATTATGTTCTCTACATTCAAATTGCTACCCAAGCATCTTATGTCTCGTTCACACGTACATTTAATTCGAATTGAATTCGAATCGAATTCGCTAATCGCATTCACAAACTTTTCTTATTTTAATTCGAATTGACCAAATTCGCATTATCAAATTCGCATTAGAAATGCGTTTTCGTCATTGTGGTCATGACGTCATATGCGTATATGCCGACAAGTCCGACATGTCCGACAATAATTTACAAAGGGTAACACTTGGTAGTTAATGGAGACGTTATGTCTTATCGAGTGTTGGGCGAATGATGCTATTGAGGCCGAGTTATCTGGAGCTCACAGAAACCGACACGTTTACGAAAAATTTCGTATAAAATGAAGGAGCATGGATATGTAAGATCCTGGGATGCATGCAGAACAAAAATAAAAGCTGAAAGAATCGCAGAGTTAAAAATATTACAGCCTTTTGAGATCCTGCCATTTTATTTCAAATTTGGTCCAAGCACCCTCCACAAAAATCAAATGGTCGTTCCCTAAAGAAGACGTTTTTTAAGAAGTGATAAATCTGGACAAAATTTTAAAAACAAATCAAAAGATTTTTTTTTTTCGTTTAACAATGGTTTGTGCAAAACAACAGGAAAACAAAATGTTCTTGGAAAAATAGGAAAACCCTAGCTCTGTTATTGAAATGAGAAGGGAAAATGATTCCGATAAATGCCATATCAGATCAAGAGAGCAAGTTTGGAGATGATATTGGCTCTAAAATGGTTGTTTTGTTTTATATAAAAATTTATTAATTGAAAATGCGAATTAAAAGTTAACGTCGTTCGGACAGTATTTCAAAGCGAATTTGACGTGCATTGCAATCCGTATTAAAATTTACGTTCGGACGTAAAACGTTTCGAGTGCGAATTAAACTAATTCGAACTAGTTAATGCGAATCGAATTCGAATTAAGTGTGAACGCAGCATTAAATAGGTACCTCACTAGATTGGAATTTAAAGCTCCATGATTTTTTTTTATCAAATAATCTTTATCATGTTTTGAGATTTTAACAAACGATTTCTTACATCAAAATTCATTTTTTTTTAATTCAAAATAATTCATTTTAAAGCCGAAAGATCATTTTGTCTATTTGACTTTATAGTTTCACAATTGTATGATTTGTTTTTGCTCTTCTCTACTTTGCCACTTCCCTTAAATAAAAAATTTCAAAACCTTGGCCTTTCAATTCAAATTTTTCTATACCATATCTATTTTCACAATAAATTTATTTAATTTTCTGATATAAAAACCTTTCTTACTTTGTGTATAATTGTGATGCAAGTATTCCCTTATTCTATGTATATTTATTATAAAGATTAGGCCTTGTGTTCATGGTCCCTTCTCTGAACTAAATCACAACCAAATGTTACTGGCAGACGGACATGCAAATGCCGATATTTACAAATCATTGCTTTCAAATTATATAAAAAACTTAAACTGTAAATTCAATATAATAGTTTTTGATAATAATAATAATAATAATAAAAAAAAAAAAAAAATAATAATAATAATAATAATAATAATAATAATAATAATAATAATAATAATAATAATAATAATAATAATAATAATATCATTAATTAAAGAGAGTAACTCATTTGGATTAAACCAATTTTCAATAAGGCTCTCTACATACAATATCAACAACTTGAATAAAACATAACCAATTTACAAATACACAAATATAAACAATATACATATAAATGCCTAAGAATGTGAATTTAACACGCCAGTGAGTGTTATAAAAATAGTTATTATATTTTATATATTCACGCAATATTTCGCTAAATAAATTAGCTTCATCAGGCGCGTGCAGTCATCCAGGTAAAAATCGGATGCTGTTAAGAAATTTTTGCAGCTTATCGTACATGTCCCGGCTTTAAATATATTTTTGCAGCTTATTGTACATTGCGATTATTAAATCAAACAAATAATGGTTGTTAGTTAAATAGTATGAAGTTTAAGATTTATTCCTTTGGTTTTTGATAAGACTGTTTTTCATCTCTCTCATTCAGTCCATCAGGTTCAAGAGTACGTAGCTGATGCATCCAAAATCTCTCTCTCTGTTTTCTACTTTGGGTGTCCCAATTTTGGTTGACCTCTATTATTTGAAAGGTGATATTTTCAAAAGTATGTCATGTTCCTAAGAGGTGTCTCGTGAATGGGCAGTTTCTTCCTTTGGTATAAAATGACCGGTGATTATTAAGTCTGATGTTGAATTTAGTTTCTGTTTCGCCAACATATTGCAGCTTGCAAGTTCCACAAGTAAGAATATAAATAGATGTAACAAGTATCCAGCCATTTAAAAAAAAAAAGGGGGGGGTGTTCCAACTGTATGTCCCCATTCAAATGCATTGATCGTCCAAAAAAAGGGGTTCCAATCCCGGAAACCCCCCACCCTGGATCCGCCACTGGGCGGCATGATAATTAACATTAACATCTTTGCGACAAACAAAATAGCTGATCTGAAAGGTACACCATCTACTTGCCACCATACATCATGTACTGTGTTACAACCCTAGATAAAGCCGACGAGGAAAGGCATTACATCGACCACCGACAGCTATTTTTATGTAGCCTAGGTGGTCGAGTGGTCTAGGGCGCTGGACACGTTGCAGATGGTGTTGCCACGACGCCGCAGAAGTAAGGGTTCGAATCCCGCTGAGGGAACTTGAACAAAAATTTGCTGACGCAAATTTGAAGATCAAACATTGTTGGGTTAAATTTGAGACACATAATATATATATATATATATATATTAGAACACACCCGCGACATCGCTGGTCCGTGACTGAATTAAAGTATCTAATTATATATAAGTCTTATTTTTAGTCTGGATTTTTAGTATTCGTATTGTCATCTGATAAAGTCATGCTGTTTATAAGATGCACGGTTTTCTCTGCTTTCAGAATCTTTCTGTTTGAACCCGTCAACCTGGAACATATTAATTATTGGTAAAATTAATGATTTGGAAAACAAAGGGGCCTGGAATGGTGTAATTTTTAATCAACACCATTGTCCTATATTAGTTATTTATAAAGTTGAATTATTTAACGTCATACCGGCTAACAAATTGGAAACTGTACCACGGCCTTATAATATTTTTTTTGGATTTTAGTATTCGTTATAAAGTAATGCTGATTAAAATACTACAATAGGAAACAATGTGACAATGATTGAATTTAGTATATCAAGTTTAGGTGTGATAATCATATAGCAAATCCCAAATACACCGTTTGGTGGTGCGCCTGACAGATGCGGAACGTACAGATTAGGTAATAGGTAACAGGTGATATATACTATTGGTATCGGTATCGGGTTCGATCCGGAACTTGTTAATTATTGGTTTTATTAATTATGTGGAAAACAAAAGGGCCTGGAATGGTGTATTTTTTAATCAACACCATTGTCCTATATAAGTTATATATAAAGTTGAATTCTTTGATTCGTCGTTTTTACCCCATGCCGAGTAACAAATTCAGGGGCGGATCCAGCCATTTTAAAAAGGGGGTTCCCAACCCAGGATAAAGGGGGGGTTCCAACTATATGTCCCCATTCAAATGCATTGATCGTCAAAAAAAAGGGGGGTTCCAACCCCGGACCCCCTTTTGGATCAGCCACTGAAATTGGACCTCGTTATTTTAGTATTATAGATATACATAGAAACATATAACAAAAATAATATACACCTATAGCAGAGACATATAAGAAATTGTATTATATGTCTCTGCCTATAGTATACATTGTGGTTAACTTATAAATTTCACACTTTGTTTTGATTTGTACATTATACATAAACATTTAAGAACAATAATACACCTATTTTGTTAAAAATATAATGACTTGTACGAGTTTTGAATGCAGATGCAGTTTTTGATTTTTTTATTTCACTGGATAGTGAATTCCACACTTTTGGACCACTAAAAGAAAAACTTGATTTGTACAATTCTGTATTTGATTTAGGGACAATACAATTATCTGATGATGAAAGTCGAGTATTGTACGATTGTTTACTATTTGTGGGCGCATTAAGATTTGATAAATATTTTGGTGCCAGTTAATGTTTTGATTTGTACATTAATAATGACTTGTGGTAAAGTATTCTCTTAGTAACGTAAATAATTCCAGATTTCTTAAATAGTTCAATAGATGGTTTACGAATATCGTGTTCGTTTAAAATAATTCTAGCTGCCTTTTTTTTTGCAATTTTAGTAAACTGTCAATTAAAAACTTGTTACAGTTTCCCCATACTGAACAACAAATTAAAATCCAAATGTGGAAGAATATAAGCATTGTAAAATAGAATTCGTGCATTATGATTCAAGTATTTCTTGATTCTTTCAGTTAATAACGATAATGAAGAATTAACTTTTTTGTTAATACGATTAATATGCTCATACCAAGACAGAGTTTCATCAACAAAAATACCAAGGACTTTTTCACAGTGACTTTCATTAATATGTTGGCCATCAATGGATAAATTTAATGTGTCATTGCACATGACAGACAGTTTTTGTTTTGAATCTATACACATTGTCTTTTTTTTACCCATTTACTAACATTTTGTTTTCATCACACCAATGACAAATATTTTCTAATACAGTATTGAGTGCCTGACTTATAAAACATTCAAATCTTAATGAATAATTAAAATCAAAATGTTTGTGCGTTGGTTTGCGTTATTTCGCAAATGTTTTAGCAAATGTTTGTTATGTTTGCGTTATTTCGCAAATGTTTTTGTTGTAACGCAAAGGTTAGTGTTATTTCGCAAATGTTTGCGTTATAACGCGAAGGTTTGCATTACAACGCAAACATAGGAACAAATATAAAAAAAAAAGTTTGTGTGGCTCTAATACGCTTCCGTAAAAAAAAACCTAGTCAGTTTAATGTATAAAATTATCTTCCATCGATGTTATATCAGAGACATATAATACATAATATATTATATGTCTCTGGTTATATATACTCTTAAAAATATAGAATATGAAACAATGTTAACTTTTTACACACTGCCTTTAAGGGTCTACATCTTCAAGATAAACCAGACACAAATGATCTTAACTAGATATTAACTAAAAATCTTTGATGTTATCAGATCAATCAAACAGAAAGCAATGCGTTAAAATTGGTTGTAACATGAATAGTAATTTTTCCTTTGATCTTCGAGTGAGTTAACTTCGGTTATTTTTAGAGGAGTGCGTTAACTGAATGATTTTTTAGTTATTGCACTCTCCAGTCCCGCCGTGTGTCGCTTGTCATAGGAAAAGCAAAGAATGGGAGGAGCTTAGACCAGTGCTCTAACTTCCATCTCAAAAGTTGTTATTTCACTGTCTAGCTCCGCCTCCTTGGCCTACTAAACTATGAAATCAATGACCCTAAAATGTCCTAATAAATGTAAACAAAATGCATACACAACAATATATCAAAACAAATCGAGAAAAGGGTGGGGTGATGGGACTTACCCTAACACTAGCCAAACTTGTAAACCTAACCCCCAATTTAAAAATGATTCCCTATATATATTATACATTGTACTTGAAACAAATGAATGCTCGATGAGAGCTACAAAAAGAAATAACGTGGTCTATAAACGAAGAGGCGATATTGATAAATTGGTAGATACTTTTTTTTTATCGTGACTATATAAATATTCCAAAAAAATTGTCTCTGGAAATTTTGGTCGTTTAATTTCCTCCACTTAATGAAAGAATAAAACAAAATGTAATAGAAATGACTATGAATTTTCCTATTGTTATTTTGGTTGGATACCTGTTTTATCGTGTCGAAATTAATAATATTCTAAAAATATATGTCACTGGATGTTTAGTAATTTTTTCATTCTATAAAGGCCTATCTCCGTGAATTGATCCTGCTTCAAATATTTGTCCCTGGATCTTACACTCATTCAACATGCAACCATTGCAATCAATTAACCGATCTTTTTCCAGTTCTTGGGAATGGAAGAATAGTATTTATTACCTTCATAATTGGTATTAGAAAATGTTTCCTTCTTATCACAACGATAAAACTCCTTTTAAATTACATGCCATTTTCGAGTTGGAGGGCAGATAAACATCGAATAAAATTTTGCAATCCCCCTCTTTTCAAGAGTTTTTTGGGAGAAAAAATATTCAATAACACGTAAATGGCTATCGAGCCTGAATCCCACGGCAACAATTCGTTTAAATGTACCTGTATCTGACATACAAATCCAACTGACATCTGCTGCATGCGTTAATTTTCTGGAAATCAGATATAGTATCACACCACTATTTGATTGACATATTGAAAAGTACAGTAAAGTTTAATTGGTCAGCATTTAACCTTTGACGTCTGTCATAGCCCATTTATGTTACAAATCATATATAGCCACGCCTTACTCATTAACATATCTAATCCACTCAAAGCTACGCTTTTCGTGAATTAAATACGTTAATTCGTAAAAGGCGTGCTATATATATAACTCTTGTAACAAATTTATAAAGGGATTTCTCATGATTAAATTCTAGGTCCCGTATTATTTAATATCTCTTTAAACGACGTCTTATATTTCATTAAAGGCAGCTCTCTTTATAAATATACAAATATGTAGAAAAAACTTATTTCAAGGAAAACCAGGCTTTAAACAAATGAAAGCAAATCAAACACATTTCAGGCAATAGAAGTAATAACTAAAATCCATGCAAAAAAATCTTTCAAAATAAAAGACAATATTATTAAATGTTAGGACGACGTTAAACTTCTAGGGGCACGTTTGTCTATGTCTTTTTTATAAACATGTCCGACTTTAAATAAAGCCTTTTATGTATTTTTTATACATGCTAATAAATTTCGAGAAACCAGAAAAATTGTGGTTATGAAAATCTTATTAACAATGGATTTGAATTTTTCAAAATTATCTTTATTCACAAATATTTACATAAAAGAAAATTTCAAATAAATATCGTTACAAAAATTTAGTTATAAGACGAGCAACAATGTCATTCTGCACCGCTCTAAAATGAACACTATACTGCACATAAGTGGTTCCTACATGCTGCTTCCGGTTCTTATCTGTCCATATTTTCATGATTTATAGATTAGAAAAATATGATTGGTTTAGTTGACGCATTTATTAATTAAAATTGAATGATTTTTATATTCAAACTGTTCAAAATAACCATTTGCTTTCTACATATAGCGAGTTGAACTGATATAGAATTAGGGGCGCGTAAGTTAGGTTTGTCTACTCGACTTCCGCTATTTCATCACGTTTCGGCAGCTTCGTTGTCGGTATATAAGCTCTGTTTGTGATCTATTTACACACAGACAGCTACGACTGGTATGAAAGGTAAGAACTTTGGGGTTCAAAATTTACAATTTCAGTGGTATGATATATTTTAAAGTATGTTTGTAACATTTGTGACAGTTTTAAAGTTGCTGTTTAGCAGACGAATTTCGATTTTTACACGTATGATTTCTTTAAAGGTAACACCAGTATGCTTAAAACCTGCAATATTGGTATTTGAAAGTACAAACATGTAAGCGTGTTATTATAAGCAGTTGATGTATTATGATCTACAGTAGAAATAAATAACTAAAGCAGTATATTTTCTATTGCACAGAGCCCCAATCTGCAGCATGTACATGTTATACTTAGTTGTGACTTATAAACTACTGGATTAGAAAGATAATAATCTCTTCACTAACAAACCTTTAACTGGTTACCAGTAATTGACTTCTAAGAGACAACACACTCTTCAAATTTAAAGTCATATGATCCTTTAAATTTTACAAAAAAACAAAAATGAATATGTTTTATATGTTTTACTATAAAACATGTGAACAAAGACCTTCTTTTGAAAACAAAACACTTTATAATATCAAACTCTTTAGAAGTGTGCTGCTATTGTATTATCATACCTGCCAACCCTCCCGTTTTGAGCGGGAGTATCTTGCACAAACAAATAAATTCCGGAAATCTCCCTCTCATAGCGTTTTGTACATGATGTACATGTCATGTATATATTGTACATTACTGGTCATATATTTACCGCCTTGAAAATGTCGTTCTGACAAAATCTCCCCCTCAGCTGTCAAAGCTGAGAGGGAGATCTCCCTCATTGAAGGTTTGAGAGGTTGGCAAGTAGGTATTATTATCATCCCGTACTCAAATTTGTTGACACCTTATCTGTATGCAGTGACCTTAACCATGACACGTCTTTAGAAATTGGACATCACACAGCACAAGTGCAAAGATGGGAGGAAAAGTAAACAAACGTGGAAGGAAGATACATGTAGTATTAACCAATTCTGAAAGAAAAATTTTAATAGACAAAATCATTTAACAACTGTTATGGCAAAGTTTAATTTACAAATCAGAATGTGTGGAAAATATAAAAAAAACAAACAAATAAACATTGCTCTTTTATTTTCACTTATTATACATGTGCTGCATGATTCTGAGTTAATGGTTTATCAAGGTCACAATTGGTTTACTTCTGCAGCCAATCTTGAAAATTTATAAGCAGTAAGTCAAAGCTTTCTATCACCAATCACAGAATGAAATATTTTTTGTTGATTATACATTTTAGATTCATAATAAATGTAAAAAACATCACCATCATGTTAATTTCTCTTCATGTTAGCTGTGTCAGAGATGTGCTTTGTAATATTCCTGTGCGAGTTACTTACTGATATGAAATAAGAAGATAAGATATGATTGCCAATTAGATAACTATCATCTAGAAACCAAATGCCGTAGATGTTAGCAATTATAGGTCACCCAACGGTCTTCAACAATGAACAAAACCTACGCCGCATAGCCAGCTATAAAAGAGCATGGTTTAAATGATTATTATGATAGTCTGATAGTTTTTCTGATTACTGTAAATTCAGAAATTATTGCGCAATAATTTCTGAATTTACAGTATCTTTATTCATTTTGGTGCATGAAAAATCTAACTTTCACAGAAAATATTCTTATGGAAAGAAGAAGAAAAAACCATAAGAGTTCAGTTCGCTTGAGTACCACCAACACTAGTTTAGCCATGTCACAGATTATCTGTCTGTCTGACGAGTACTAAATGTAATGCTTGGAAGTTAGCATAAAAAAGAGGTAAACCACAATTTTGGAACAGTCTTAACTTAATATTGACAGTAAATATTTGAGACCTACTGAATCACAAATATAAAAGTTAATATGGATATATATGTCAAAGCATTTCATGAGAACATTTAGAAATATAAGGGACGGATAACTTAGATAAAAGTAAAGCATGCCTTATTAATTTATTTTTCAGAATAACAAAGTTTGTACCATTGAATGGCATTACGTGGACTGAAAGTAATAAGTGAATTTCAGTTGACTTTTGGATTATTTAAATCAGTTACTACAGTACAGATATTACAGAAATCTATGATGGCTAGTAAGTTATATAGCAATGGAAAGGTATAGATTTATATAGACAACTAAAGATACAGACAGGAACAGTAATGAATAGTGATGGCAATGAGTTCTCAAGTGCAATTTCAATCTTGATACTCAAATTAATTATTTTTTAAAAAGTTTTCTGCTTAACATGGAAAGAACAATTATTGGCACATTAAAACTACAGTAGAAATACCGCATCAAAAATTGGCTGTCTGGACCTTTTGAGGATGTTTATATAGTAATTGTCAGTTCACCAGTGCTTTGTAACACCTTTGAGTGTTCATGAAACTAAATGTCTTTTATATTGCACACATTTAATTTTTACATGATTTGACAGTATTAAAAGCAACAACACAATAGCAAAGAAACTTGACACTTCAAACTTTTATTAGCAATATTATCTGAGTAATCAAGCACTTGCCAGTATTTGAACCAAGTACTCAAGTATTGATGCAACAAAAAATTGTCATCCCTAGTAATGAATACTGATGATATCCTGTTAGTTCCAGACATACTAGGATTTTCTCGCTGTGTTGAAGACCCATTGGTGGCCTTTGGCTGTTTTCTGTTCTTTGGTCGGGTTGTTGTCTCTTTGACACATTCCCCATTTCCATTCTCAATTTTATACTAGTAAAGCAGGAACAGCTTACTTTTCTGGGACACCTGAGTTTACTTCCAGTTTTTTGGTGGGGTTCATGTTGCTTGAGATGAAATCTTCAGTTTTTTGGTGGGGTTTCCGTTCATGTTTCTGGGACACCTGAGTTTACTCCCAGTTTTTTGGTGGGGTTCATGTTGCTTGAGATGAAATCTTCAGTTTTTTGGGGGATTCATGTTGCTTGAGATGAAATCTTCAGTTTTTTGGTGGTGTTCATGTTGCTTGAGTTGAAATCTTCAGTTTTTTGGTGGGGATCATGTTGCTTCAGATGAAATCTTCAGTTTTTTGGTGGGGTTCATGTTGCTTCAGATGAAATCTTCAGTTTTTTTTGTGTACTGTCTTGAGAACTGTTGTTGTAACTTTTAATATTTTTAGTTTTTACCATTATTTTGTCTGTTTTTCTCCAACTTATGGTTTTTGAGTGCATTCTTTGGTATCTTTTCACCCCCTTTTAAACTGATTTTTGCAAACCAATGAGAAAGCAAAACATCATATTTGGACATCAGTAGGTCAGCATATGCGCTTGTTTTGTCAACTTATATTTGTTCCGCCTAACAGAAGTTCCAGTGGAAACTTTGTTATAAACAATGTCATAATACCTGTTCCTGTTGGAACAAATATTCTATACTATTTATCCCGTTAGGGACATATACTGTAATACTTATTCCTGTGGAAATAATATTCCAGAATATTTTTTCCATTTGGAACTTATATTATGAAGGAACTTCTATTTCGTGACAGTTTGTCCTGATTTACAAGAAGTTATGAATGTAAAATCCTCAATTCAATTTGTTCATCTTCAATTTGAAAAAAACATTTAAAAGGATTTACAAACACTTGCATGACCACTGACATTGTGCAGACAAATAAACTTGACTGCCAGTCCTTGAGTTACTGTCCTATGGAAGCACTACAAAGTACTTACAAATGAATGGTTTCCTACTAGAACTTTCATAAGTTGATCCAGGAGCTCCTGCATATGGAGTATTTATATCTCCTAGTTGATCCAATATTCTGAAGCTTGCGTTTTCTATCATGATTTCCTTGATAGAAGGTTGCTGCTTTTAGATCAAAGCTATGAAACCAAGGGTTCCAATTACTTAGGTTGAAGCCATTGATTTGAAAGTTTTATGGAGGCCATCATGATTAAGTTGATCTTTTTGTCTTGCCTGGGAGGAAAGTCACAGTATGAGAGACAAAGGTATTACTATCTAGCAGCAGCGTAAACTATTTGTATAAAGCTTTATATTTCAGAAGGTAGAAGACCTGGATGCTTCATATCTTGTATGCAGATACCTTATGTTACGAAGTTTCTGTCAATCATATGTCCATTGTCCAAGACCTCATTTTCATAGTTCAGTGACTGCTTGAAAAAAAAATTGAGTTTTTTGTCATGTCAATTTCTCACTTATTATGAGTAATACGATAACTTTATTTGGTATATGGGTTCCTTGTAACGTCAACATGTCCGTCAGACAGAGTTCCCCTGACCTCGACTGCATTTCATGGATCAGTGATCAAGGTTAAAGTTATGTGATTAGGTCTGTTTCTCAAATACTATAAGCAGTAGGTTAACTATATTTGGTGTATGGAATGATTGTAATGGGTACATGTCAGTCTGGCAGGTTTCATCTGACCTTGACCTCATCTTCATGGTTCATTGTTCAAGTTTTTGTGTTTTGGTCTGTTGTTTAAGTACTTAAAGCAATAGGTCAACTATATTTGGTGTATGGAATGATTGTAAGGTGTGCCTGTCTGTCTAGCAAGTATCATCTGACCTTGACCTCATTTTCATGGTTCATTGGTCGATGTTAAGTTTTTGTGTTTTGGTCTGTTTTTCAAGTACTATAAGCAATAGATCAACTATATTTGGTTATGGAATGATTGTAAGGTGTACATGTCTGTCTGGCAGGTATCATCTGACATTGACCTCATTTTTAATTTTTGTCTCGCTTGACAGAGTCAAAAAGCGAGACATAGGTATGCTGTTTCCGGCGTCGGCGGCGGCGTCAACAATGTATTAGTTTGTGATTAGGTCTAGTTTATGGTGAACCACTAGTGGTAAGTCAAAGATATTTGGTATGCAGTTTTATTAGTATTGGCACATCTGATTACCATGGAGATTATTTGGCTCCGCCCCCTCAGTTATGGTCTGTTGATTTTGAATCTTTTGCTAAGTTTTCATGTATTAGTTTGTGATTAGGTCAGTTTATGGGGAACCATTAGTGGTAAGTTAATGATAATTGGTATGCAGTTGTATAAGCATTGGCATATTTCATTTCCATGGAGATTATTTGGCCCCGCCCCCTCAGTCATGGTTTACTGACTTTGAAATTTTTGCTTAGTTTTCATGTATTAGTTTGTGATTAGGTCAGTTTATAGGGAACCACTAGTGGTAGGTCAATGATATTTGGTATGCAGTTGTATTAGCATTTACACATCTCATTACCATGGAGATTCTTTGACCCAGCCCCCTTAGTTATGGTATATTGACTTTGAAATTTTACTTAGTTGACATGTATTAGTTTGTGTTTAGGTTTGTTTAAAGGGAACTACTTATGATAAGTCAATGGTATTTGGTATGCAGTTGAATTAGCATTGTTACATCTCATTTCCATGGAGATTGTTTAGCCATTACCTTCAGTCATGGTTCATTGACTTTGAACATTTGCAAAACTCAGTACATGATAAAGTGTTGCTGTTTTAATTTCAACATTTGCATTATCGAAATTACAAAAAAAGCGAGACATATCTCTGTGATAACAGTTTATTTGTGTTTTGGTCTGTCTTTCAAATACTAATAGCAATAGGTCAGTAATATTTGGTTTATGGAATAATTGTAAGGTGCACCTGTATGTCTGGCAGGTATAATCTGACCTTGACCTCATTTTCATGGTTCATTGGTCAATGTTAAGTTTTTGTGTTTTGGTCTGTTTTTCAATTAGCATACACAATAGGTCAACTATATTTGGTGTATAAAAAATTGTAAGGTGTATATGTCCGTCTGACACCATTTATCTGACTTTGACCTTATTGTCATAGGTCTTTAAAATGTTAATTCTCTGTAATTTCATTTAGTAAAACCTTTATCTTTAAGACTTTCAACATAAAATCAATGGTCAGTAAAGCAGGCGAGACATTTCAGGGTGTGCACTCTTGTTTATAATATCTGTCACAGATTACCATGAGTGTAGCCTCAATCCTGTCCTATTTTCTGTTATTGTGACATGACTGAAGTTTTACTTGCAATGAGTAACATGATGGTAGCCATTACTGGAGCAAAAACTGTTTACCCATCAGGAACATCTGAGTTCACCTCCAGTTTTTGGTGAAGTTCATGTTAATCTTGAGTTTTTTGTATAGTGTTTGGTGTTCTCTTTTGTGTCTGTTGGCTGTTTTTCAGGTTTTAGCCATGGTGTTGTCTGTTTTTTTTTGACTTGTGGTTTTTGATTGCACCCTTGATATCTTCTCACACTAAAGTGACTTTTCTAGCATAGTAGACTTATCTCAGACAACCATCAGTAGATGTGAAGCAGACAGGAAGAAAAACGTCAAAATGTTGATTTTACCTTTAAAGAATAAATCATGTTTCAACAATGAAAAACTATGTAACGGATGATTTATATGATCAAAATTATTTATATTTATATGAATAAAAGGAGATAAGGAGTATATAACCCAAGAACCTAAATACATCTTTTCTATCAATTTTTTTTTTAATTCCAAATGTTGCAGCAGTTGAAGGCATGTTGTAAACATCAAATCTCTCTGCTGGTCTATTCAGTTTGTTTGTTTGTAAAATTTAACAGTTGACTTCCAACTCCTTAACAACAGAATGATTTTGAGCAATACATGTGCAAGTTTATTTCTATGAAGTGTAATTGTGTATCCTCATGTTGTGTCTGCATGCATATAGTGTTACTAGCATTACATTTAAGTAGGGATATATTTTAAGAATTCCCTTGTCACTAAATGAGGGTAAGAAATATTCATATATATCTTTACAGCCAAAGTAAAGAAGACACAGCCAAAGTGGACCCCTCCAAAGGGCACAGAAGTCCCACAGCTCAAGTTATATAACAGTTTAACAAGACAAAAGGTAGGACACTGTTTGACACTAACAGTATCTGGTTTTTGTCTCGCCATGACAGAGTCAAAAAGCGAGACATAGGTATGCTGTTTCCGGCGTTGGCGGCAACGCCGGAGGCGGCGTCAACAATGTATTAGTTTGTGATAAGGTCTAGTTTATGGTGAACCACCAGTGGTACGTCAATCATATTTGGTATGCAGTTGTATAAACATTGGCACATCTCAATTCCATGGAGATTATTTGGCCCTGCCCCCTCAGTCATGGTCTATTGATTTTGAAACTTTTGCTTTTTTACATGTATTAGTTTGTGATTAGGTCAGTTTATGGGGAACCACTCGTGGTAAGTCAATGATATTTGGTATGCAGTTGTATAAGCATTAGCATATCTCATTTCCATGGAGATTATTTGGCTCCGCCCCCTTAGTCATGGTCTATTGACTTTGAAAATTTTGCTAAGTTAACATGTATTAGTTTGTGATAAGGTCAGTTCAAGGGGAACCATTAGTGGTAGGCCGATGGTAATTGGTATTCAGTTGTATAAACATTAGCACATCTTATTTCCATGGAGAATATTTGGGCCTGCCACCTCAGTCATGGTCTATAGACTTTAAAACATTTGCTTAGTTTACATGTATTAGTTTGTCATTAGATCAGTTTAAGATGAACTGCTAATGTTAAGTCAGTGATATTTGGTATGCAAATTTATTGGCATTTGCAAGTATCGTTTCCATGGAAATTATATAGCCCCACCCCCTCTTCATGGTTCATTGACTTTGAAACTTTAACATAGTTTACAAGTTAATGTTTGTGTTTAGGTTTGTTTATAGGGAACGACTTATAATAAGTCAATGGTATTTGGTATGCAGTTGTATTAGCATTGGCACATCTCATTTACAGGGAGATTGTTATGCCATGTACCTCAGTCATGGTTCATTGACTTTGAATATTTGCATAACTTATGTAAGATGTTAAAGTATTGCTATTTTAATTTCAGCATTTGCATAATCAAAATTACAAAAATGCGAGACATATCTCTGTGATAACAGTTTATTTAGGTTTAGCTTAAACATCTATTTAGCTCACGTCAACTTATATATTTATAGACAACATCCAGCTGGCTTTTGGGGGAATATCTAAAACATAGGTGACTCTCACCTGTATTGAACAAAAAAATGTCACATTTGAAGGTAGTAGTATTTTTATGTTGAATAACTCCTGATTATTTTATGGATAGATATCAGTTGTTATTATGATGTTTATTTATTATGGTTAATGCCTAACAGCCAGTCCTTTTCCTGTGGTACTGTAAAAGGTCCCACATTTAAACAAATAAATCAAATGCAAATGATGATGACATCTAATTTTTCATATTTTTTCCCCCTGGCCATTAGATTATCACCAAATATATTTCAGATTCAATCAAAACTTGATTCTTCCAGTAATGCCTGTAAGAGAAATGTAAAAAAAAATAATAGTATATGGTAAATTTCCCATGAAAATGTACCTTAAAAAGAAAAAAAAATTCTATAAGGGCTATTCCATTAAAATGTATGTGGGAGGGTAGGAAGGGAAGTTTAATTATTGAATGTGGGTCATGGGTCTTTTTTCAGTATGTGTCTATTACCATTATGCAAAATTATCTAAAAAATGGTTCTTGGTTGTAATTGATATTTTGAAAGTCCCTTCCTACCCTTCCACATACATTTTAATGGAATAGCCCTAATTAAAAAATGCAGACATAAAAATTCAGTTTGTACAAAAACTAATTGTATTTTAAAACACAGTATTTAGTTTCAATGGCCTGATCTATTTATTTGTCTGGAATAAATCTTTTTTTATATAAAAGGGAGAGTTAAACAGCTCTTAAACAGAGTTAATATGTTTTATACAGAAAGTGTAAAATATGATGAATTTATATTGAATAGACTACAGGGAACAGAAATAACGTTTATATTTTTGTACAAAGACATTTTTCTAAAACTTAATGGAGTTATCCCCATAGAGATTTAGTAAAATTACTTTGTAGGAAAATTTAGAAATGATTTGTCTTTTAAATGAGAAAATATTTTAATATATATATCAAATATGTATGAGAGACTGTTTGTTGTGGAAATAAAGTACATTTTATGTCTAGAAAGAAATGAATTATTCAATTGTTATTGACAGTGAATTTATATTTTGTCAGTTTAATGGAAAATAATGGCTTTGTGAATTTATATAGATTATGTAATAGACTAATTAAGATGTGTCCAATGCATAACCTAGATTCTGTGTGAGAGAGAAAAAAATCAGTCAAATTAGGATTATAAAGGATAAAACCAAGAACTAAACTTTTGATTATAACAAAAATGAATATAAATTAACAGAATTCAGGGTTCATAGAGATATGTACCGTTGTTAGGAATTTCTTATGTCACATCTTTATCAGTGCCTTTTACAGATGGCTTAAAAGTATGCACACCTACAAAAAAGCATACAATATATAGTCATTTTCATTGTCAGTTGATGTACTGTTTGTCAGATATCTCATTGGCTTTTCCTTATAACTGTATTTATTGCTATTTTCTACAATTTTGTTTTGTTTTTTGTTTTGTTATGATTTTTCATATCACATTACTTGAGTGATATGTGTTTTTCTCAGTAGTGTAGAGAGAAAATGTTTGACATCATTAGTGTATGTCATTGATGTTGCCTAGGAAAACAGGGATAAACAGATTATCAATGGTTTTCCAAACTTAAGGATGTTTCTGGCTACATCTAATCTCAGGGCTGTCACCCTTGGATGAGATTGGTTTCTGGCTACATCTAATCTCAGGGCTGTCACCCTTGGATGAGATTGTAGATGCAAAATACCCTCTCATTTGAAAAGTCATAGAAAATCTATAAATATTTATTTCATATTAATAATACTACTGTTAAAGGAAGTTCATAAATTGAAGGAAAAGGAAAAATATCAGAATGCTTAATCTTCTTACTGTAAAGAAGACAGCCCTCTAAAATATCTAATCCAACAGACAATAATATACTCATTTGCAGTTTTGTGATAATTTCTGTCAGACTTGGTCACATGCATTGCAAAAGCCTGTCTGACCACTAAAAAATTTGTCTGAAATGTCAGATAGATTTGAGACCTTTGGTAATTAGATTTGGTGTGTAAACCTGGTAACTTTCTCCCCCAACAATATTGGTCAGTCTTACCTACTCTCCTAAGTCTTTTGACATATTATACTATTAAATGTGCCTTGTGGACGTCCATTTTAATGTTCACCCTCGCCATGATATCAGTAGGTATATATACTAAAACGTTTATTGTAAATTGATGTTGTGTAATAAGCTTTCATAGTCTCAATGCATTACACAAGATGTACCAACAAAAATGACTGGAACTTGTAAAATGTTTGAGATCAGTCTCAAAATGATTACTTAAAAGTCAGGAGATGGCTAAAAAGGGTTATTTTGTTGTACAGTTGTTATTGAGATATAATGTTGTTGTTTCTTTTTGTGTATTTAGCCTGGTGTCTCTGTACAGTTCTGTCAAGTACAACTTCGATTATATGTCATGTTTAGTTTATAAGTCAAGCTTCAACTGTAGGTCATATACTTTCAGTAAGTCAAACTCTGGGTGAAGAAAACATACGGGTGTATAAAGTCTTTGTGTAAGACAAATACTGTTTGTGATTCAGTCCCAGACTGTAGGTCCTATACACTTTTTCATGCCCCCGCCGTAGTGAAGGGGGCATTAAGTTTTACCTTTGTCCGTCTGTACATCCGTCTGTACGTACGTCCCAAATTGGTTTCGTTCTCGACCAAATGTTATGAAAATTATAGACAATGCTTATTACCACATAACACAGATCAAGTTTGAATTTTGTTGGCCTCATTTTCCTGTTATTGAGTTATGCCCCTTTACAAATGGAAAAATTGCTGAATTTTTTGTTTTTGTTTTCTAACTAAAGTTTGCCTCAAGCAAATGTTATGAAACTTATACACAATGCTTATTACAACAAACTCAGATCAAGTTTGAATTTGGGTAGCGTCACTTTTACCGTTCTAGAGTTATGCCCCTTTACAAATGGAAAAATTGCTGAAATTTTCGTTTCCATTCTTTAACTTTAGTTTGCCTCAACCAAATGTTATAAAACTTATACACAATGCTTATTACCACAAAACACAGATCAAATTTGAATTTGGGGAGCATCACTTTTACCATTCTAGAATTATGCCTCTTTACAAATGGAAAAATTGCTAAGTTTTTTGTTTCCGTTCTCTAACTTTAGTTTGCCTCAAACAAATGTTATGAAACTTATGTGCAATGTTCATTTCCACAAAACATAGGTCAAGTTTGAATTTTGTTGGCCTCATTTTCCTGTTATTGAGTTATGCCCCTTTACAAATGGAAAAATTGCTGAATTTTTTGTTTTTGTTTTCTAACTTAAGTTTGCCTCAAGCAAATGTTATGAAACTTATACACAATGCTTATTACAACAAAACTCAGATCAAGTACAAATTTGGGTAGGTCACTTTTACAGTTCTTAAGTTATGTCCCTTTATAACCTTATATGCAAGTGGGGGCATCATCTGTGTCCCATGGACACATTCCCCATTTATTTAGTAATTTTTTCCCTCTGTTTTCTTGTAATTTGCATTGAAAGTAAAGAACTTTTCTAAATGGGGTCTATTCAGGTAATTGGTATTGAAGTGAAAATATGACAGGTTCATGTCAATAGTAAGAAAGAAGCAGCATAAAATAATGCATGTTTTTAATCTGTAAAGGCAGCTAGAATAACCAGAAAACATATTTAAGATTTTATGATATAATTTTATTTGAATCTTTTATCATTTACAACATTTTTTCCACAATTTGTGTACAAATTTCAAACAAATATACATTAACAAAGTTGTACACTCGACCCTATGTATTCACACACCTCCCATGTACACAATTACACATAACCATTCCCATACCACACACCAACAAGCACACATATAAAACAAGAAGTGTATTTACTCTATTAAGCTTGAGCAACACACATAACAAAGTATAAAACAAGAAATGTCAACTATATTTATTGAAAAAATATCATATTCAAAGCTTTGTGATCTTATAAGTTACTAAAAGGACTTGTTGTTGCAACTATTTTGTTTAAAAATAAACTTTCAAAGTTTGTTCAACTCTGTTATTAAATACAACTTTACAAATTGCTACAGAAAGAATATTATTACAAAGACTATTTCAGTTTTGGAGAAAGGTGTCTTAGACTAAATACTTGTATCACAAAATCTGAATTGAAAAATTCTTTTACATTTAATGTGTGTCCCAATATTTGCATGCTTTGAGATGACAGATTTGAATAAAGATGTACTGTTTTTTTATAAAAAAAATATCAGTCATTTTCATATTTAGGTTCTACCTTGAACAGTTTTGATTTGCTCTAATAGACAAAATAGCAGCCAATTGAAATATGAATAGCTTACATTTAAAAAGTATGACAACATTGGCAGGTAATTTTGATGAGGATGATATGTATATTTTCTTCTTCTGATATGAAAAAAAAGTTATCAATTTTCTGAAGTGATAGAAACTCCTGTCTCATGTAAAACATTGAAAAACATGCAAAAACTGGGATACACAAGGACACAAATACACATACCATAGTTCACACTCTCTGTTGTTGATTTTTGGACAATAAGTTAAGGCATGTATAAATCACTGAATAAAAGATCGTACACAAAAGATGACTACAGACATGTTAATGAGATGTTGTATCACAAATCTATGCTTTAATGAGAGGAATGATTATTAATGTCCTAAAAATATCAAGAAAACTACAAAAAATAATGAAAACATTCACTTTGACCTGATTTTTTTACATGTCTGTTGTCCCCCATTTCTATGTAGATATTTTCATTGGACTTAACTATGGTATATGAGTGATATAAATGACAACAAACATTATCAGGGACTCTTTAACTCTTGATACAAGAGTTTTGCCTCACTTGTTGACTGCATAGAACAATCATGTTTGAACGAAGGTATATACCTTTCCCTTTATGCACAAAAGCTTACAGGGACATTTCTTTTTGGTTATGGCAAATTATTAACAATTAGGTTGCATTACATGAAAGTCTTGGTTTTTTGGAGAACTCCAAATAAATATGCTAAACAATATTTTAATCTTGAAAGAATAAAGATCTAGAAAAACCCAGCACCCAAACAAGCTTGAAACAATTTTGGGGCCTATTCACAAAAATAAAAAATAGAGCATGATTAAACAATTTTGGGGCCTATTCACAAAAATAAAAAAAAGAGCATGATTAAACAATTTTTAATCTATTATTGATAACAAATGATTTTGCTATAAACTAATGACGTCATTTATTCAGAGTTGCACATGTATGTAGAAATGGGGGAATAACACTTTTGTACCACATAAGATGATTTGAACAAAATCATGCATAGGATTAGAAACCATGTATCATTTAATAATTATAAAAAGTGAGCACAAACAAACAATATAGGGCACTTGAGGAGTACAAAATACATGTTAAAAAAGTTGCACCATACTATGATCAAATTTTACATAGAACAGAAATTGTACAGTAGTTAGATCATCTCCCTGAATATTTTCTATGAAGTCAATGATCTATGGGAGATTACTCTGTAAAATGATATCATGTAAAGGGAGATAACTTAACATTGTTTCATAATTAAACAGACATTGACAGTGAATGGATGAAAATGATGTGCAACAGTTATGAAAACACATTTAGAAGCACCATGTTATCTTTATGAAATGAAGGTTAAAGCTCGAACAGTATGTTAGATTATGTCTCAGTTTTTGTGGATGGTTAATATTGAAGCTTACCTTTAGTGACAAACTTCTAGTGTGTGGCTTATTATATAAGAAATAATCAGACGGAAAACGAGAATAAGTTTGATAAGTGAAAAGTTACTTTAAAAACTGTCAACAAATTTAAACACACAGTATGTGCATTGAAAAATACAATGAATGAAGTAAATGAGAAAAAATTATAATGAAAATGTGGGTTTCATTTTGATAAACAACAGATAGGGGAAATGTTGTAGAATTTACTGGTAAATTGCAGAAGGTAATGGATTAAGAAATTCATAAGATATCCACATTCCAGAATAAGTTTTTTGAAAATTGCACACAACTTAAAAAACATTTTGTACCAAAATCTTTTAAGAACCAACCCATTGAAATGAGTTTAAAAGATATTTAAAGAGATTCAGTGAGACTGTGATAGTTGTTAAACATTGGGAGATTCACAGTTTTGACTTGTTATGTTGAGGAAAATGAAAAATGCATTTTGATACTTGCTAGTTTATTAAGTATAAATTTTACATCTTGAAAACTGAGTTTTCTTCCCTCTGTCGGAAATGGAATTCATAATGGTAAGGGGAAATCACTCCAAATGGAACCTGACAATGATTTTTTTCAATTCAGAGTTACTCCCCCTCTGTCATCAATAAAAATATAATTGGTAACAAAGAAAACAGCAATAAAAAGTGGCTAATATGGTCACAGTTGTAAAATATGATAGCAAGATAAAATAATTAAAACAATAAGAGTGTAATGTAAGGTGTTTCGACTGGAAACATTGTCAGTATTTCTATCAGCGTTTATAATATGATTGTCTCTGTAACCAGTTTTATAAGTTATTTTATCTGGCTTTCTTGTTGAAGTAAGTCTTTGCTGTGGCCTTTGTATAATTTTACACAACATTGTATCAGAATTTGGATCTTTTAACCAAATATGAATTCCAAAAACTTGGAAATTTTCGTTAAACATGCACGGTGGTAACTTGGTTGTGTCGAAGGTAAACTGAAAAGGAAAAAAATGTTGTTAGAAACAGAAAGCTAGTAATTGAGTATAACTGATATTCTCTTGTGTAAATCTTAAGTCATAGTTTGTATCAAAAAAATTTAATCTTATTCTTATCACTTATCAGATATATTCTAAATTAAAAAAAAAAAGAATTTTAAATATTTGATAGCTCTTAAAGTAAAATATTGCTGACAAAAAGCACAGAAAATCAGCGACTTACAACATGTTCAAAGTAAATTTTCCAAAAAATTTGAACACAAAGTTTCAGTAGATTTCAATTTTTACACTGCTGTTGGGTTGCTGTCTTTATAACATATATTTTTATATTATGTAATCAACTCTGAAATTGAAGGCAGTTTGAAATATCTTAGGAAAAAACTATATATACCTGATATGTCTCAGGACGTAGTTTAAACCAAGACAAATCTGATTGGCTACTGTCTAGGGCAAATCCTTGGAATGACCAACCAAAAGCTCCCAGTTTGCCCTCACTGTCGTACATTAGGAATACCGGGTAAATTTTCTCACATGGTAAACTTCTTGATAAGTTATAGAAATAGTGAGTACCTGAAAAAAAAAAAAAGATAAAAAATAGTTTTAGAGAGAGAAAGAAAAGATGACCTTTAAACAAACATATTAGAGAGTGTTGAGAAAACATCAACATCTTTTTAGATCATTAAGGTTGAGTTGTTGTTCTTAAAAATGTTTACATCACAAATAGAGTATTATGAACAAGTTACATGATCTTAAACATAGCTACAATCCCCACCCACAAAAAACAACAACTGAAATTGTACAGAATAAAAAAAGCCTTTGTGAATTTGTTTTTGTTGACGATACAGTATAACTATTGAGCTAATGTTTGGATAAGTTTCTTTAAGGGAAAGATGTACTTTACACTGCTTCTAATGACATCAGAATATCCAATGTTAACGGCTTTACACAAGTCCTTGGGGGAAAATGTGATGGCATAGAAAATTAGTTATGAAATATTGAAAAATTATGGATCACTTGCATTTTCATTAGATAATGTAAATTTTTATTTCGAAACATTGTCAAATAATTCATTAGTTGTCAAAGGAAAATGGGTAAAAACAATTTATTCCATACTTATAGAAAGATTTATGACTTGTAGTGGAAGGTACAAGATTTTATATTACAAATTCCCTAAAGATCTATAGATTATATATAGAAAACAATGCATTTATTGAAATTATCAACAAAATTGCTTCTAGGCAGCTTTTCCAGCTTTCCTTAATTACAATGACAATACCTAAAACTACTTGTATTGTAATATTTCATCTGGAACATAATTGAAAAAATCACTTCAAACGAAAAAATATCACACATATTGTAATAAATATGTTAAACATTATACTGTTACAAATGCTTTTGGCTTTTTAATGATAGAATAATCTAATCCGTTTGACTGTTTAAGTACTGCATAAATACTAAATATATTAATTCTCTAAAATTGCTTCTGTGATTAGGTTTTAAATGTGAAAATGATCTATTTAAATTCTACATATACATAGCCAGCAGCTCAACTGATTTGAAAATGATCACATTATTTTTTTGAATTTTTGATTTTACATAACTTGAGGCCATATGGATGAATCAACTGGTGAAAACATATGGAAATACTGTCATTTGTGGGTTTGAATTATTTATTTATGGCCTTTGGCTGAAAGCTTTTAAAAATGATTAAACTATATTTTTCATTTTATGATTTTCTGCCATTTTTTTATGCCTTTCCCGATAATTATTCTACTGAGAATAAGGAATTGAAAATATAAAATAAACAAAATGAACAGGTCTGTTTTATCTCATAAGCCTGAAGTTAACAAATTCTCATGTGTGATTGGTTGAACTAACACAATATATGAACATAATAAACTGAACAGTGGAAATGTCTATTGAAGTTTTGAAGACACACAATAGATTTTCCATGTAGAATTATACAAAAATGTAACTTAAATTAAGCTTAAAATGACCTTTTGTATATTTTTTTCTACATAGATTTGCCCTTTAAAGACTTTATGCTTCCTTCAGAAATAATAAAAAAATGTTTTGCACTGTAGACTGATATTAGGATTAATAAGTATGGTAACAAAAGTATGCGTCTGTGCAATATATCATTGTGTATAATTACCTTTAAATATTAAACAAAAATGATATGAAACCATTTGAGTTTTACTCCTTAGTATGGTGTTTATTCTTTAATAAAGTTATACCATTTCAAAATGGAGACAAAAATAAAAGTTTTATTACTTTTTTTGATTGTACCATGAACTATTTTGTCTCCTGGTTAAAGAACAAACTGTAGAAACATAGTTTTTCATTCCTTTTTATTTAGTTAGTACTATCGTTCCTTATATTGGTATATGATTTTTCATAGTACTATCGTTCCTTATATTGGTATATGATTTTCATAGTACTATCGTTCCTTATATTGGTATATGATTTTCATAGTACTATCGTTCCATATATTGGTATATGATTTTCATAGTACTATCGTTCCTTATATTGGTATATGATTTTCATAGTACTATCGTTCCATATATTGGTATATTTTTCATAGTACTATCGTTCCTTATATTGGTATATGATTTTCATAGTACTATCGTTCCATATATTGGTTATATGATTTTTCATAGTACTATCGTTCCTTATATTGGTATATGATTTTTCATAGTACTATCGTTCCTTATATTGGTATATGATTTTCATAGTACTATCGTTCCATATATTGGTATATGATTTTTCATAGTACTATCGTTCCTTATATTGGTATATGATTTTTCATAGTACTATTGTTCCTTATATTGGTATATGATTTTCATAGTACTATCGTTCCTTATATTGATATATTTTCATAGTACTATCGTTCCTTATATTGGTATATGATTTTTCATAGTACTATCGTTCCATATATTGGTATATGATTTTTCATAATAGACAATTTGTTCTCTAATGAGAAGTCAATTATGGGAATTACTATTCAAGTATTTATTAAACTGTAAATTACAGATTTGATTTAGACATAATCCACAATATTAAAGTTATACGTTTCATATAGGTAGGTGTTCTAAAATGAAGTTATACTAAAATGATCTATATTAGGTCTAAAGTAGATACAGCCTAACACTGTAATATCATGTCTAACGGTGTAAGACTAAAGACATCTATATTAAATATATATGGTATTCCTCTAAAATGTCACATCTAATTAACAATCTTAGAAATCATAATGAAATCTTTGTACTTTATATGACTCATCTTTGTCATTTAGATGCTTATTACTTATTGATGAAGACGTATAGATGAAAACTTTTATCTGATGATGATTACAGTCTACTTTTTCATATGTTGAAAAGTTATTTCTTTGTGTCATGGCTGTAAAAATAGTTGAAATTAAGGAAGTTACGATGTTCAAATCTCATTTGATTTAGTATTGTCTTGTTTTTATGGGAAATCTGAGAAATTTTTAATGATTTTTCATGTAATCTGAATTTTATGATAGAGTTTCATATTGCGGCAAATAATTGATGGTTAATAAGCATCATCTTTATGATTTTTACAAAATAAGTCTACCAATCAGAAACATTTATGGTCGCTGAAGAAAGGTTAATGCCAGTTAAAAGGACTGAGGTAAAATCTTTCAGAGAGAAGTACATGATTAGAATTTGTGACAATATCATCCCTTGATAGTTGTAAACTGTCCAAAATCTACCTAGAGATTTATATTGGAATATTCTTTAATCCATTACACTGCTGAAATCTGTATTTTAATAGCAGCATTTATATAAATAAAATCATCAAAACTTGGAGGAATAACAAAGACCTAATGTCTTCTAGAAAGTGTTGTAAATAATGGGCACAGAGGGACAAGACTTCTAGTAGCCTCAGGTGTTTTATATCTAATTAGTCCCTCATCCTGCAGATAATCTTTAGATGTCAAGAATGGGTTTTTGATAAGTCTCTTATGTATGCAGATTATCATTACAAGTAAAATGGAGAAGAAAGGGTTTCAAGACAAGTTTGAAATATGTGTAGCACCTTTTCAATTAAGAAATGTGCTGCTATTTGGAAATTTTTATATCACCTGTCAACTGTCTGCATTCATGTACAAGAATTGTGGACACTTTTGAGGAGATAACTCAAATTAAGAAATAATTCTTTTGAACTGGGTTTCTAATCTGCTTGACTCATCTGGTGTCCAGTTCGCAAGATAAGACAACTCTCGATCATATATATTAACCTGCAAAATTGCTAAATAAGTCCATGAAAAAGCATTATAGGTCTGCTATATACAGCTTTTATACAGCCAGTGTATGAAGGTTCTTTGAATTTTAGACATAAACAAAACATGACTTTCCAAAAAAAAAATTGTAATCACATAGCCCAGTAAGCAGAAAGGCAAAATAGATTTTCAAAAATATTTATTATTAACGCTCATGTGGGACGGTCATTTTATATAGACACCAATATGAGGCTAATTGGAACTTAGACGATTAACTGTGAAAAAGGCATAGGATAGCAAATTTTCGGCACCAAAAATAAGACGTGTGGCATAACCTTAAACAAACCAGAGTTAAATTCTTTTCTAGAACTTGTCTTTTTGTATTTTCTTTTATGCACGTTCTGTTAATCTATACTGAGATTCAAAAGGGAGGGTTGAGACCTACACAAGTAAGTTTAACTCGACCACATTTCCATATACATGTACTAGTACCTGTCCAAATTTGGGGACCTCGTAAGTACTTGTCGTATCTCATATCTTACTTGTTTTCGTTATTTGGAGAATGTTTGTGTTTATAACAGAACTTAAGAAAAATAAGAAGATGTGGTATTATTGTCAATATTAGAAAACAATCCACCAGAGACTGAAAACGAGGATGTAAGCAAACACCACATAGTATTTTTAAATTCACATTGAACGTACAGACTCTGGGCAATTTAGATCTTGATATTTTTATAAAGGCATGTCTATTGTTGAGTATTTAAGTTGCCCTGTAAGAGCCTGTCTTTTGGAGAAGGCTATATTTTGCTCTCTAGATGTCTAAGTTATTTATGTGCATGGTTTGGTTGCTATCTCATTTACCAGATGATCATGACTTCTGCATTTACTTATACCCCACATCTACTTTCATTCATAGAAAAGTTTAGTCCGATAGAAATGATTACACTGATGTTGAAAGGCAAAGTAATATTATTTTTGAAATATCAGAAAACCTGTTGCACATATCAAATAATATGTCAAAGAGAATGCCCAACTGTTTTTGAATTTATTATTATAATTTAACTGTTGAATAAGTATTTTTTATATCATCGGACATTTGAATGTTCTAGATGCACAATTAACATATTGTCGCTAATATTTTAACATTCAAAATTTTAGTTAAATCTCTCATGCAAACTAGACATCCTAGACGGGCTATAAATGTTCATTTATAAACATCCCTGAGTACAGAAGTTGACGGAGTTATACGTTAAGTGTACATTAAAATTTTAGTACTGTCAAATGATATTCGAAATCAGCATGAATGTCGGTCTACATCTTTCATTAATTGAATAGCTGGCAGATGATAAAACAGGGTGGTTGTTGTTTAAATTTACACCTTTACATGGTTAAGATAAGAACACAATAAACGATACTTGTACATATCTTTTCCTTCCAATAAATAAAATATGTATTATACATAATAAGACTTAGTGTTTACGAGAAAGAAAAGCAATTACATGTAACTTTTCCCGAACCCTACAAAACTTTAATAGTAATACACAAATGCTTTGCATTTTGAATTAATTCATCATCCAACTTTTAGTATTTCAAATTCACATTGTTTCCTTTGTCATTAAGTGTGTACTGCAAATAAGCTCATTAGCAATTTTCTAATCATACAAAATGTGTTTAAGTTCTATCTATATATTTAAATTATCCGGATATTGTTTAAAATTTCAACAATTTTTAATCAGGACTAAAATTCAATTTAACATTTTCGTCATCATGAATTTATTTTAAACAATAATTGAAAATGATTAATATTATTATTATTATTATTTTTAAAGTTTTGACGCTATCTTATATCAAACATTTTCCGTCTTTCTCAATATGGTACGTATAGATATCGGTTTCAGTTCTTTACAATATACGTATACATGTACTGACGTTTGATAACGAAATAATCACCATATTCAAACTTCAAGGGACACCATCAAATGTAAACTTAAAAATTTTTTTGCACCTTCAGAAAGAAAAATTATACAAAATAACATGGGACATGGCGAAATAATGTCACTGCAATAATGAATTTTACAGGAATTTTTACTACCACTCGTCATCACTGAATTTGGTTAAGTTGTGTAGGAAAACGTATCTTTCATGGGAAATTTTCAAATCATTAGGGACACCACTTTAAAATAACATAAAATATTTTTTTACATCAAAATAAAGATAAATCTAATAGCTTTTCACCTGCCATGGCAATAGTTTATGATTGTACAAATAAAATGTTGACAAATCATTTTAAAGCAACTGTCATGTTTTTCCATATACAACAATGTTAAATTTTATCAGTCCATAAGTGCTCCCTTGTTGGTCACTGATAACGTTACCCCGCTGAGCTGTCCCTGATTCTTGTGTATGATTGTAATACACATAAAAAAAGATATTCTTAAAAGGCAAATATCTCTCTAGTTCAAACTGGGTAGGCAAATCTCTCTCTAGTTCAAACTGGGTAGACAAATATCTCTCTAGTTCAAATTGGGTAGACAAATATCTCTCTAGTTCAAACTGGGTAGACAAATATCTGTCTTGTTCAAACTGGGTAGACAAATATCTCTCTAGTTCAAACTGGGTAGACAAATATCTCTCTAGTTCAAATTGGGTAGACAAATATCTCTCTAGTTCAAATTGGGTAGACAAATATCTCTCTAGTTCAAATTGGGTATACAAATATCTCTCTAGTTCAAATTAGGTAGACAATTATCTCTCTAGTTCAAATTGGGTAGACAAATATCTCTGTAGTTCAAACTGGATAGACAAATATCTCTCCAGTTCAAATCAGGTAGACAAATATTTCTCCAGTTCAAATTGGGTAGGCAAATATCTCTCTAGTTCAAATTGGGTAGGCAAATCTCACTCTAGTCAGCTCAGTAGGAAAATTACTCAAGAGTGATAACAAATGATGTTGAGGAAAAATGATCAGTTCTGCCAAAAAAAATGAAAATTTCATGTGTCAGTCGGAAGTGCTTTTCTGGATTTACCTTTATTAGAAACACTCAATGCGGATTAACAGGGATGAACTGCCTGTGGATAAAATGATTAGCTTGAGATGGCCTTATGGGCAAAACGTTTGCCTTGCAACACACTACTAATGCCTAATTTTGAAACTAAGTAAGAGATATATTGACAGATATTTACATGCACTTATCATGATAAATCCCCCTTCAAGTGTTAGAATCTTAAAGTTCCTATTAAAAATGCAAGAATTGAATTTATAGTCAAGGTTCTGTTTTTCTATATAAATCTGTATTAGCAGGGGACCAATTTCAACGAAAGTTATTCACATTCAAAGCTGAGTATGAAAAGATTTTTATATTGCTATTTTCAACCTCTAAATATCTACTGATTTATATTGGTCTGCAGGGTACCAGTTTTAATGATAGAGAAAAAAGTCATCATGATACTAAATTAGTTTTTTAGAATAATTAGCTTCATGAAATGTCAAAATTAATTTCCGAAATTCATCATAGGAATTGTTTATACAACATT
The DNA here is from genome assembly GCA_017311375.1 of Mytilus coruscus. Taxonomy (NCBI): domain Eukaryota; kingdom Metazoa; phylum Mollusca; class Bivalvia; order Mytilida; family Mytilidae; genus Mytilus; species Mytilus coruscus. The sequence goes on from CM029604.1 coordinate 77,322,438, forward strand.
TTGGTATTTGCTTTTGAAGTAATTATCCACAAAACTATTTACATAGCTTTGTTAATCTTTTTACCCTCAAAAGTAAAAATGAAAAGAAATGGAAAACAGCAGGTCTCTAAAATGATCAATAATATGACTTTGTATAAACATTATACCAGACTGTATGTTGTAAGATCAGTACTAGGAGTCTACAAAAAATTCATCATTTAACATACCCACAGGAAACACATTTACAGAACGAAGATGTCTGCTTTGTCTAATGTGTAAAGACAGATAAATGATTTGTGATGAAATTTGAGATTATTACATCATTTCATAAAAAGTATTTTGACATTTTCTTCCTTTCTATTAATAAATGATTCGCTAATTGTTGTCAAAACAATGAAATATTTAGACAATATTTTCAAAGATCTTTATGATTTGGGAACACTTGATAACATTATAAAGGTCTTATGCATCTCACATTCAGCGATTGTAGAAAATGAAAAATTATGTGAAGGAATATGATTTCTGAATTGCGGCTGATTACATTGGGCAGATGGTTTGCCCCGTAATTGGATGAGGCTAATTAATTTAAGTCTTAGTATGACCAACGTCTAAAAAGATGACTTTAAAAAATGGTAATGGTGAACCAGCTGTACTGTTTATAATTGATACATCGTTCCATTTTTGATTGGTTGAGAAATGTTGATAATTGGTTTTAAGGTGTTATCAGGTCTAATAACTGTTATTAAGACATTGATAGAAGTCATTCATATCACTTTTCTATTCTTTTCATCAAGTTTGTGTTTTGAGGGCACATTTATAAAACCTTTTGTTCCACGAAACTTTTGAATTAATTTTTGTAAAGTGACCACCCCAATCGGTTTGTAAATTAGATTTAACATCATATTGGTATTCATCAATGTCTATTTGACATCAAGTGTTTAGAAGTGATATGTTATTTGCTGTTGGGCATTGGACGTATCTTGTCAACTCGCCATTCATTTAAGTATCACAGGCACACTTTCTTTCATTAAGGTTATTAATTATGGGTCTAATAATTTTTGAAAAGTCAATTTAGTGTAGGATGAATGTAAACAAGGAAAGGAAGAACATATGTTAATAGTGAGGAATATGACAAGTGTTGACCAGGAATTTTATAATTATGACGATTTTTGGCCAAATTTGTTATTTTTACCTGGAAACGCGAATTCTAGTTTCAACTTTTATAAAATCAGCAAAATTTATTCAATCTTACAATACAATTTAAGCTGAACTTTTGTTTTTGAGTTGCTTTCTCATTAACTTTTGCTTTGGAGTTCCCTTATATTAGTATTCTATCTTTCTTTCCCTGTAAAAAAAAAGGCTTGTGCAATTAATTTATTTAAAGTTTTGTTGTTGTATGCAAGAATGTATGGAGATTAACTGTGAATTATGTTGTCATCGTCAAGACTGCCGTAAAACTAATGGGCTCTTCTTTAATTAAATTTCAGAATAAGTTGTAAATCTTAGTTTATTAAAGTTTGACTAATGGTGATTAAATTTTACTTAGAAAAATGAAGTGTTACCTAAAGGCAACAGTTGAATTTTCAATTTAAAGTGTTAATTTCATGTTAAAGTGTCATTACCACGATTTTTAATTTGATTAACACTATGATCATGTGTTTTGTACTTTTAACAAGCCTCAGTTTACATCAAAATATCACACTTTCTTTGATGAAAGATTTTCAAGTAAATTTAGCATGCAACAAATGCAGATTTAGTTTACTTTTGTACTATATAATTAGTTTATGCATTGCATCATCTGTTTAAAACAATCAAGTACCATAGATTTAAGAATTTTATTGGGTGCTGAGAAGATGCTTGTGAAATTTAATTTTTGCAAATTTTACTTACATAAAAATAAAGAGATATGGTATGATGGCCAATGAGACAACTCTCCACCTGAGACCAAATTATGTAGAAGTTAGAAACTATAGGTCACTGTAGGGCCTTCAATAATGAGCATAACTCATATAATATAGTCCCCTATAAAAGGCCCTATTATGACAAAATGTGAAACAATTGAAATGAGAAAACCAACAGACTTACTACTTAATAACTGAGGGTGGTCTGGAGCTTGAAGTTGAATGTTTTATATATTTTTATTAAGTCTGTGCATGATACATGATAAATTGCTGCAAGGTCCCAGTAAATCAACATCTGAGATTGTCAACATGTTTCTTCAAATCAGTAAATAATCATATATTTTTAAACCAGATTTCAGTTGATGACATCACTTGAGATATTAATCAATTTATTCTAAGTTACATCAGGTCATCTTGTATCAACTGAATCAATTTATTTTCTGCCATAGTGCCTTTTGTCAATCATAACTACACACTAATCACTTCAATTTGTGTACTTTTGCATGAGTTATTTTAGAGACTGATTACCTAGGCTCTCTATGATGTTATACAGGTAAAGCCTTCAATAGAAAGTCAATATAATTATCTTACAACAAAGGGGATAATGGGCACCCCTGGTGTTCATCTACTGCGATTTCAATATTCATTTTCTGCACTGCAGTGAATACATTTTCATATTTTGGCATATTCTTATTCAATTAGTACTTAAGTAGGTAGTAGTCATGTTTAACTAAACAATGTAGATTGGTGTGGATTGTAAAGGATGTTTCTATTTATTGAGTAAGAGACCTATAACAGATGGTCTTAAACCATCCTTATTTGCAGATGGCTGAAAAAAGCATTTGTGGTTTTCTCTTTCAGTAGAAATTTGACTTCAATCAACTAGTATAATGGATATAAATGTTTCCCATTCTTAATGTATTTTAAATTTTCTTAAGGAACAAAAAAGCTGTCACCAACCAAAACCAGTCATTATTTTATTTTTGATAATTAAATTTTAAGAAGAGTAAGAATTATATGCAGGCTTTGTCTAGACATAGGATTACATTGTGCTGTTAAAACTATTGATTAAGGTAAAACAAAGTTCATTGAATATGTGGGTCATAAAGAATCTTATGTGAAGGTTGTGATTAACATGTGTAACTACATTCCATACTTATAGTAATGTCATGATGTTTATTATACATTTTACTGTTAGAAAATGAAAATGCATGAATATACATGATTCCTTACTCTAACAAATACAATGATTGCTGGTTATTTTGTTTCACATCAAGGAAATGCAATGACTGACTTGATTAACAAAATTACAGGACCTGACTGTATACCAGTAAATATAAAACAAGGATGGTCAGAAATTATACTTTGTGCACAACTACAACTCACAGGTGCTGTTTCAGACATATTTTATCCACATAGATACAATACTGTTATTGTTTATAAATATTAACTTACCCATCCTAGGTACACATGTACCCTGGACCCACATTGGACCAAGTTGTTTTGATTCTAATGGTATAGACATATGACTAATTATTGGGTCAGTTCCTGTTTGTATATAGAGCCCTTTTCCTGTCTGTATATGGTGTTTGGCTATTGGATTGCACACTAATTGGGGATGTTTGAAATAAGCTGGAAAAATACAATATTTAAGTTAGTCTGTTATTTTACAAAAAGGTAAATTGAAATACATTGAACTACCCTAAGTTTTGTTAAAATCTCATTTACTAAAAGTGAATCTTTTGATGAAACTGAAGAAAATTATAATGTTTAAAGATGAATTACTGGTGCTAAGAAGTATACTGAGGAAAAAATAGACACAATTTATAGATGAAAGATATCACTACTTAAAAAAAAAGAAAGATAACTCTAGGATAAAAGGTAGATAACTTACCTGTTATTGTATAAAATGTTCTACCAGGTTCATGTGGGTCACGACCATATAACAACGGAGGCATAATATCATAGGGTGGTAAAGCTATTGTTTCATTTAGTGAGTTATAACCTTTCATATAAGCTGGAATCTGAAATTATACACAAATTGTCAAAAATATGTTAATATAGAAATAAAGTCTTAAATGTTAGCACAGAGGGATGTTGGAGCTAGTCTGGTTTAGACAGGTTTCTTGTTTAGTCAGTGTTTGATTTAGACAGGTTTCTGGTTAAGTAAGGGTTTGATTTAGACAGGGATCTGGTTTAGTCAGGGTCTGATTTAGACAGGTTTCTGGTTAAGTCAGGGGTTGATTAAGACATGTTACTGGTTTAGTCAGGTCTGATTTAGACAGATTTCTGGTTCAGTCAGGCTTTGATTTTGACAGGTTTTTGTCTCGCCTTGACGGAGTCAAAAGCGAGACGTAGGTATGCTGTTTCGGCGGCGGCGGCGTCGTCAACAATGTATTAGTTTATGATTAGGTCTAGTTCATAGTGAACCACTAGTGGTAGGTCAATGATATTTGGTATGCAGTTGTATTAGCATTAGCACTTCTCATTACCATGGAGATTATTTTGCCCCACCCCTCAGTCAAGGTCTATTGACTTTGAAACTTTCATAGTTTACATGTATTAGTTTGTGATTAGGTCAATTTATGGGAACCACTAGTGGTAGGTCAATGATATTTGGTATGCAGTTGTATAAGCATTGGCATATCTCATTTCCATGGAGATTATTTGGCTCCGCCCCTTAGTCATGGTCTATTGACTTTGAACATTTTGCTAAGTTAACATGTATTTGTTTGTGATTAGGTCAGTTCAAGGGAACCATTAGTGGTAGGCCAATTTTAATTGGTGTTCAGTTGTATAAGCATTAGCACATCTTATTTCCATGGAGAATATTTGTCCCCCCCTCAGTCATGGTCTATTTACTTTGAAACTTTTGCTTAGTTTACATGTATTAGTTTGTGATTAGATCAGTTTAAGATGAACTGCTAATGTTAAGTCAATGATATTTGGTATGCAAATTTATTGTCATTTGCAAGTATCATTTCCATGGAGATTATATAGCCCCACCCTGATCATGGTTCATTGACTTTGAAACTTTTACATAGTTTACAAGTTAATGTTTGTGTTTAGGTTTGTTTAAAGGAACGACTTATAATAAGTCAATGGTATTTGGTATGCAGTTGTATTAGCATTGGCACATCTCATTTCCATGGAGATTTTTAGCCATGTACCTTCAGTCATTGTTCATCGACTTTGAATATTTGCATAACTTACATGTTAAAGTATTGCTATTTTAATTTCAACATTTGCATTATCAAAATTACAAAAGGCTAGACATATCTCTGTGATAACAGTTTATTGGTTTATTCAGTGTTTTAATTAGACAGGTTTTTGGTTTAGTCAGGGTCTGATTTAGACAGGTTTCTGGTTTAGTCTGGGTTGGATTTAGACAGTTTTCTGGTATAGTCAGGGTCTGATTTAGACAGGTTTCTTGTTAATCAGGGTTTGGTTAAGATGTAGTTCCCTATATTATGTTTCATTGTATTCATTTCATTGTTGAGCAAACTATCTTTTACATTTTTTGTCTAAAATTTACATGCACAGTAAATACACACTTTGATACTACTGAACAAATATTCCACTAGTATTATGTGCCATTTTACAAATGTAGAAAACTTTCTACCTTTGAAAATACATTTGATGATGATTAAATGTGTAGTGGTACATGGCAAGTAAAAAATGTTTTTATATGATTATTGCTATAGTTAATATGAGAAAAAGGTCATGGTATGATGAGTATGACCTTAGGGACTGGTTTCCATTCAAATTATATGTTACCCTTGATAAAAACCTTGTCCCTATAAGTACATCTTGGGATACCAGTTATTGATTCTAGATAGGCTTTTAAGTAATTACAGTTAATGATGGATGTCAAAAGTTACCAAAGTTCACCATAAATCATTAATGTTTTATTATTTTTTTTACTAATTTTAGATGAAAATATGAATTTATAGGAACAATACAAATATTGTTTTAATGTATTTGATATTGATTTGAAATTATACATACTAGTTATGAATTAATGCATTATACTTAGAAGTCACATTATAGTCTGAAGTCGCATGACCTTTCAGGGTTTTTTGCTTATATTTAAATTTTGCCAGTTTCATGCTATATGAATATAATTTAATTTTGGATGTAACGCTTCTTCTGATTGGCTGACGTCGTTTTGTTTATCAGCTCATAGACATAATTTTGTCATGTGACCGTGACGTCATCAACGTTTGTTCATGATTTACTCCGGTTTAAAATGGAATTAAGAATTAAATTATAAGAAATGACTGAAATATATTTTCTGCCTATTCAAAATAACATAAAAAATGTGGTGCACACTTTAAATAACCCGCTACGCGCGTTTTTCAGTGTGCACCACATTTTTGATGTTATTTCTTCATAGACAGAAAAAATATTAAAGTCATTCCTTGAATAATGTTCTGATAAATAGTATTTTCTAGCATGGTCCAAATCAGATTTAGTATAAAGTTTTGTTGATAATGAGAGCAAGAATATAACAGTTTTAACCTTAATTTTAAGGTTGGACATACATGTCACAATAATGAAGAAAGGAAGGACATGTAAAAGAGAATCAAATGTCAGTAGTGTAAGAAACACATAAAATTTAAGATGGAATCATAAAACTGTGATCTTTTAAATCCTACATTAATTCTGACTTTGAACACATTGATATTCTGAGTGTAAAGCTGTAAAACAGCCAGTAAATGTCAAGCAGAGAGCGTCTTAATATGGAGAACTCTTTTCCATATCAAAGTATGTATAAAAAGAAATAAGTGATTGGAAAGATTCCGTAGAAAGTAAGTGTTCCCAAGGGGAGATAAATGAATTTAATGAGAAAAATTAATTTCTGATTAGCACTTTTAAAAAGTTTATCCCTTGAAAGGTTAAACTCTGAATATCTGTTTCTATCATAAAATCATGAAAAGAAATAATCTATCCAAAAAATGCTGGCAGCTGAATTGAGTAAAAGGCTCCTTTGCTGTGTAAATAACCTTTCTGTGGACTTAACATAGACATTTAAAGTTACTGTTAATATATTGTTTAATTTAAATATTGACAGTGTATGCAGAAGTCCTTCCATTTGTACTTTTGTTGTATAACTATTTAAAATGTGTCAAAAGTACACATAGCATTCTATACAAATTTACATAAAAATATACCCATTCACAACAACAATGTTGTGCTCTTATTTTTTTATCAAATATTTAACTTGGGTAAATAAAAAAAATTGGAAGACTTGATCAATTAATAGAAATTTGATAAATTTCTATTTTACAGGACAGACTGACTTTTAAAGTCAACAACCTTGCTGTCAGAAATGGATAGAGCATATTGATGCCTTTGTATGTTAACTATTCTTCAATTGTATTGGGAATCAGAACAAAAAGTTATTGGTATTGTTTAAAGTTAGTTTTCAAGTCCTTTAACCAAACACATGGTTATTTCTATTTCACTGATTCTAAATGAACATAAACAATGTTTGTGTCTTTTAGCAGTGTCCCAGTCTAACTTTACAAATGACTATTTGTCTCATTACAGTGTCTGAGTTGAAATGAACAACTGTCTAATAGCAGTGACTAAGTCTATTTTAACAATTGACTGTTTTGTTGCTCACAACAGTGACTAAGTCTTAATGAACAATTGACTGCTCTTTGCCCATAGCAGTGACAAACTCTAAATTAACTATCATAATTGATTGTTTGTGGCTAATGTGAGTGACTAAGTCTAAGTGAATAGTTGAGTGTTTGTGTCTCATAGCAGCAGTATCTACATTCTACAGCTAAATAAACAGTTGACTGCCTTTTTGGCATCTTTTTTACTTTGCAGGAGTTAGGGAAAATTTAGATTAGAATTAATTTTGCAAGCAATTTTAAAATTTCCAATAAATAATGAATAAATTTCCAGAAAAAATCCTGAACATATGTATTGGTTATAAATATTTCAAATAATAATTATTATTTTATTTTATAGGACTGTATATTAATGAAGAAGAAATTCATGAAGTTAACACACATTTAAAATGCATCTACTTTACAAACATTGAATTGAGAATATATATTTCAATAATTTCTCTAAGGATATTTTAAAGTGATAGATTCTTCATTTTATCCCACTCAACTTCTGGTGTAAATTTAATGAACAACATTTTAAAGCTTTTAAAATTAAACAAATTCTGTCATGAATCGGTTTTCATTCAATTTTCACAAACCATCAGTAAACAGGATTGCATGTCTCTCTCGTCATCTGTCGAACGTTCATTTAAGAAATCAATCCAAGAAATTGCTGCTTTTTGTTTTAAGGCATATTTTTATAAATGTCAGTTGATTGTTTTAAGTTTGCATGCAACAGATATTCATTACGTTTTCTTCATTAGATTAGGAGTTTCTTCCTCTGCAAATTATGGTGAGAAGAGGATTTGATATTTATAAACTGCTAATAGAAATGAATTAAATTTGTGGCCTGATTTAGGAGTGATATGTCCTTACATGGAAGAATAAAGTTAAGTGCTAAGGAATTTGTTTGAGAGTAAATGTTTTTTTTTGAGGGAAAAAGAAAGCACAGTGAATAGATATGAAATATACACATATTTTTTAAATTTAAAATCTTTTCATTGGTAGTTTTTGATGATTTTTTTAAATGAGTTCTGACAGATTTTGATACTTAATAATGTTATCTACACAATCTCTACCAATCACTTACACTTAATTTTGGCTTCTTTTAACTTAAGGCTTTAATAGGACAAAGGGTAAAGCAGCCATCATTGCTAGGTCCATATCCTAAAAGTTAGTGTTCCCTGCCACACTTAGCAGTACCTTTGTGACTATGACTATGAAATGCATTACCACAGCCCTTTTTTTTATACTGCAGCTAGAACACTTCCTGTTGTCTTTATCTTCCATACCACGTCACTTTTCTTCACAACTTGAGGTTCGTTTAGGGATGAAAAATATGATTTAATTTTGTGTTAACATTTTCATAACTATAATTGTAGCCATTTTAAGCTGCAGTATAAAACAATATTAAGTCAATGTCAGAAAAATGACAACTTTTTTGTATTCGGCATGAAACAGTGGAAGGGCTCGGTAAACCTCACCCCAGTTTCTAAGCCTGATACAAAAAAGTTGATATTTTTCTGACATTGACCTATTATTGAATATATATATGAGCATTTCTTTCAAAACCAAGAAATAATTTCAGAGAATGTTTTGAATTAATGTATACCCCACACCTCCTTTTATCCATGTCTTTAAATGGAAAAAAACCTTATCAGTCACATCTGTCGGTATGTCTGAAAACCAGTCACTATTATATTACATACTACTTCAAATCTATAAGGAGTGTTTCATATAATAGAGTAATTATATCTTAAGTACATGTATGTCTATTTCCAGAGAAGCCATAGGCAGCACAAATTAGGATATATTTAGATGTTTAATTGATACATTACAAAGAATTGTCTGCTTTATTGAGATCAGTAACAAAACATGGAATCCTAATGACAAAAAATCAATGTCATATGATATCAAATTAAATGCTTTATTTATTTAATGAGTATTGTTATCATACAGCATGTGTATTTATTAAAAAGCAGATTTTAGGAAAAATTCTGTTATTACCAGACAGTGCTTGATAGAAATAAGAAGATGTGGTATGAGTTGAGTTTAGTTTCTGCAATGTGATCTTGTTTATTTATTATCCTTATAGAAGACATAATTATTGTAGACCATCCTCTGTATTACAGGGGTTTATTGTAGAGATTTTATGCTGACCTTTGGATCTGTAGAATATAGGTTGATTATGTAAAAACTTTTATTTATCATTTTTTTTTTTGGTGCTGTATTTCTGGTCTTTGCATGGCATATTTTTCTCTGAGACTTTAATCCTTTCTTAGATATAGGAAGATGTGGTGTGAGTGCTAATGAGACAACTCTCCATCCAAATAACAATTTATAAAAGTAAACCATATAGGTCAATGAATTTGTTAAATAAATCATAGAAACACATTTAAAATAGAAAGAAAATCAGAAAATTTTGGGTAGTCAAGAACATTAACCACTCTCATTAAATGGTACACATTTCATTACGTGTAGTTACATGAAATACTAAAAAAAATAATATCATTAGTCAATCACTGAGATTAGTATCCCAGAATATGTCTAGTTTATATGTATATAAATATATATATAAAAAGCTGTCACTTTGAAACCAAATAAATTATTTTTTCCTTCCTTTTGACCTTTAGTATACAAGTGTTTCCAGTCTATGGAGATAAAGATTTTATCTATAATGGTCTATCTAAATACTGTATTACAGACCCTGATAAATCTTGTAAACCTATCAGTCTTCATTTTTAAATTGACCAGTTGAATTATGGATTGATAGAATTTGATGGACTCTCAAGTATGTGGTAAAATTGAATCTAAGATATGACATATTAAAAAGATACAATCTTGTTTACTCAGCTTTTTATCTGCTGCTAAACTGACCAATTGATATATCATATGAACATCAACATTAATTCATATTTATCAAAATAAAAATCTGTTTTTTTTTTCTTTTCTCATGTTTAAAGTGCAGAAGATAAGGACAATTTATATCAGGGGGATTGATAAACTCAATGGGGAATCAAAGATAAAATGACCAATAATGTAAGATTTATGTTTCTTTAAGTTTCTTCAGAAATTATTCAATTATAAACAGATGCTTGACCATTAGCTGCTGTCCCTATAGTTCCTACCTAACAGTCAAGAATTCATCATAATGACCAAGAAGTGGACAAGATTTGGTATCATGGGTCGTATTATCACATCAAACACAGAATTGTCATCTCATTCAAAAAGATTCTGTGGTTGGTGCTCACAATGCCCCGTTGTTTAGATTCCTAATGATTTGTTTAGGTTTCTTTTATTCAGTGACAATGGTCTAATGGTGTGAATGTTTCTTAAGAAATTTTTACATTAGAATGTCCCCAAGCATCATTTTTTGGTTTGTACTGCTGAGCTGCCATTTTGATAATTAGTTTAATGGATGCAAAATGCATTTAGAAAATGATGATGACTTTAGCATCATTTCTCAGAGGGACATTGAGGCTAACGTGACATTTTGACAGTGAATCAACACAAAGTCCACATTTTTTCATACTTTCTTTCATCTAAATGAGCAAAACATTAAAGCTTTTCTTTGTTCTTCTTAAAGTTTTCTCTAAGTTTGATAGAATCCATATTATATAAATAGCCTTCAGTTTTTGTTTGTGGTTGAATGTGTTCATCAGATAGGAATGATATCAGATCTGTTGTATAGCTAAAAGCTTTTTACACAAGGCTTCCTATCAGTAATAGTTTTAGGGAAAAAATTAATTCTCTGTTTTTGTTGTTTTTTTTTTTTTAAATAAATAGATTTATGGGGCATTCAGTGTCTTGAAAAGTTTTACTGTTACTCTCATTTTCTGTAGTAACAGAATGTTCATACATGGTTTTCAACGTTTTATATGACTTCATTAGCTTTGAAATTATAAATTAGAAAATTTTAATATTGAAAAAATTGATGAGCAGGTCCACAATAGGTGTTATAAACTTATAAAGAAATGTTTATCTGAAATATTTATTTTACCCTGTTATATCTGATGGTGATCATGGTGAGACAATTTTTCTCTATTATAGATTCAATCTTTGTACAATTTTCACAATTGAAATTGTCAACATTCACATTACTTTTAAGTGCTATAGAAACAATAAACGCCTAAAGTAGTAGCCACCTTTATAACCATACAGTAAGAATAACATGGCTTTATAGTTCAATCTATTAATGTTTATTAAATTTGGATTTTATTTTGAAAAAAAATAAGTGTTTTGATATAATGAGAAGAAAGTAAAACAATGCTGTTGAAGGGAATTCCTTTATTTGATGTGGTCTTATATTCTCACATTGTATGTTTTAAATGAGTTTGTAACTTCCAAGGGACTTGAACATTCCATTTAAACTATCTCATATATTCTGTTTCATGACAATTAATTGAAATTATGACTTGATTCTCCCACAAATCATCCTCATGATGCAGAATCCCTTTACAACTGAAGCTTTTAATTCATAATATGTGAATTCATCTTCTGTATATGCTTTCATTAAAAAATCCTAGAAGATTAACAATGTGCCATCTCTCCCATACATTAAGGGTGTGGTACAGTGAAATTTTAGTTTCAATAAAACTCAAAAGACATTCAAAATTTCACATTGAATATCACTAATTTGAAGTTTTAGTATGGATCTTAGGATGTTCAGTTGTATGTTGTCCAAAAAAGGAGACAGATAAAAATCATCGAAGAAGCCTCATCGATTTGACAATTATTTTGACTATAAATTCCTAGAGTGTATGATATTTGACTTTAATCTTAACAAAATAATGTACACAGATATGGAGATATGTTCAGTATGATACTCCAACACTTTTAGTTTTTGCATACATGGAATTTCCGCATTTCTTACAAAATAACAGTTGAATTATTAAGTATTAGATTTAAGATCAAGTGGTCAAGGCTAATTTCTGTGAAAAAATATAAAATTTGTATCTATTATTAAGCTATAACTCATTCCATGATGTACATTAGGAATATTGATTCATCATTTTTTGTTTGCTTCCAACATAAGATGACAAGAATATTGAAAATTTCACTTCAGTGTCAGACTCTCTGGAATCAAACTTCTCAAATATCCTCTATTTTTATCTTGCAAAAAAAAAAAAACCTTAAAAAAAACCACATGATAAAAAAAACCCTCATAGAAATCCCTTTCTATCCCGGGGATAAGTTTTAATTTTGTGACTAATAAAGAAATATTTGTCTAATAAAGTAAGAAAATTTCACAAAATTGATATAAAAGGGTATAAAAATGACAAAAAGTTAACGGTAATTTTATTAATGCTACAAATGATGGTTCTAGTAATTATCTTTACATTGACGTTTATGACTTCGCATGATGGGCAACAAAATAGGGGTTAATAAAATATTTAAATATTATTTCTGATTTGATCAATGGTACAGTGCTATCAAAGAGAATATATATCAACCGTTCAATAATGATTATGAAGATTTCAAAGAATCTGAAAATATATATTCTATGTTATTATCTTGAAAATGATTATAATTAGTTTTAATTAGCTTTATCTATGGTATTTATCTGTATCTTTATATATGAGTTTCCTTCTAAAGTCGATATCTTCTATCAAGATTCAAAGATTGAATTTACATAAAGTAAAGAACATTGAGCTGATATTAGAAAACGTTAAAGGTTCCAGTATTGGTTCTCTAAGATACTTTGTCTCACAATCTGATCAAAATGACTGTATCTGTATAATTTGTTGTATTAAAGAATAAAAGGAGACGACTGGAGTATATGTCGATCAGGCAGCAACACATGAATTCAAAATCCATAACAAGAAAAGCATAATATATATTCTACTCTCCCCCCAGAGTGAAAAATGAGTAATACATATATGTATAAAAGGAGACTTTGAGTATATGTATAAAGACTTTGAGTATATGTATACAAGGAGACTGTGAGTATATGTAAGACAGAAACTGTATTTCTGTTTCATTTTAATTACTCTTTCGTCAAATTTTGTTGATACAATTTTTTCATGGTTTACGTTATGGAACTTTTTATTGTGTTATTTAAGCTATTTCTGTTTTTTTTAAATTCATATTTATAGATTTGAAAAAAGTGTAAAAGAGGCCTCTTTGTCTATTTTTTTGGAAGCTGTTTTGTAGTGATAAGAGTTAAAATACATTGTATCAGAAGGTAAATCTTTTCTTGTTATGGTAAACTGTTACATCTTTGGATTCATTATTTTTCTTAGAATTATAGTTTTTGTGGATTTAGATGGATTTTTTGATTGATGTTTAACACCAGTTTCAGCACTGTTGGCTATTTTGTGGTGGCCAGTTTTATTTGTGGAAAAAGCCGTAGTTCCTGGTGGATGTAGAGGGTATAGGGCAATATAAGCAAATTTTTCCTCATCCCATTAAAATTGGTCCACATAAAAATATGTGAATCCACACTCACTGTATCCTTCATGATTTCCCTAAGATTTTATAGCATACAAGTGAGATAAAAAAGAGTCTTTCCATTGCCTAAATTCTCACAACCCATCCATTCTAATCTTAAAATGTGTACTAACCATAGCTTGAATTCCAGCTATCCAGCCATTTAAATCATATATTGGTATATCTTTTGTGTCTCCTAATCTTCTATACAAAAACCCATGGTATTGGTTAGCTGCAAGAAAGAAAATATTGATATAAGTTGTCATTATATTCTTCATTAAAGTGGATTTAATTTGCTTTGTTTTTTTGTATTTTTAGACTTCATTGGACACTGTATGTTTTGTCATTTTACTGGGAAACTGCATGGAAGATAAACCTTGAACTTGAAATGCTCTGAGAAAAATTATTAATCTAATGAAACAAAATTTTTCAATTTCTGTATATATTTCTAAAACTTTAGTGTTTTAGGAAAATTATCTTTATTAATAAAAAACAGTGAAGAGTTTTGTAATAAATGTTACACTTCCCTCAAACTTCATATTGATTTTTGTCCTCGTTCTTTCAATCAACCTTTACAATGATGACAACTTTGACAGTGCTGCAATTATAGTGGGATAGTAAAAACATAAACTTCGGAAATGGATGAAACCCTTCTCTTATGTAATTTGGTTGTAAAATACAGAAACTTTAAAATCTGTTGTGGAAAACATGAAGCATTCCATGAATGATTTCATCTTCTAATAACCATAGCAAACCAAATGAACAGAAAGAGGAATTTAAAAAAAGGAGCTTTTATATTGACATGTTTATCAACTGGAGCTGAACATCCTTCTGTTGTAATGTAAATCACACCCCAAACAATTCCGCTATGTCTGATTACGGAATTATTCTTAACAACAATTTCAATGACAGGGACAAGAAATTGTTCTGCTGCTCTACGGCATTGCGAGATCATAGATTATGTTGTATTGAATTGTATATTACATAGAGTTTGTACTTAGTAGATATACAAAAAGAGCAGAGCTTCATGCATTAATCAACTTGTCTGGTATTCTCTGGAGGTTTTATAAGCCATTTACATCAACTTAAGCAATTGTGGACAATTTATTCCATTATCATATGGAAGTCCTATCATTGCTCTCGCAGGATTTCCCCTGGATTTTACATAATGCATAGATCGGATTGCACATCATTTTGAGTATTATAAAAAAAATCATTTTTTATAAATTCATAGACGTTGCTTCTCGTACTCTTGACTCTTTTCCAAACTTGTGACATTTTGGTGCTTCCTGCATTAGACATTTAATATGTTCTGTCTGGGTACTTCCATCAACAGACTTTATGAAGTGACCACCTTTAATATATATGTCCAGACAAGATATAAATAAATAAATAGAAATTAGTCTGCTGGACATACTAAAACACAAAGTATTGTCCCATGATAAAAGATTCTTTGTAGTAATTAAGTAAGGAGTCACTAAAAGTGATTGTCTTTTTAAAAAAATCAACCAAAACATGTCTGTTCTATCATCTTTATGTGCAAATATGGTTTAAGTAAAATGTGACTTTGAAAGTTATTTACTTAATAATACATGTATATATGGTTAATGATAACATGTATTCTTCTAATAGCTGTAGACCAATCATTCTAATTAAAGCATCAAAAGGCTGTAAAGCACTCTGATGTTATATGGTCATCTCTCTCATTTTATAAGCCAAACAAGGATGTTTATTTATATATTTTAGTTTTTAAAATACTGCAGTCTGTCTGGTGCCACTGTCAAGATGTTGTCAAAGTTGGTTCTTAAGGAGAAACCTGGATTTTACCCTCTTTAAAATTTTGATTTTTATCCAATCAGAATCAACCTTACAAAGAACATTTAATATTGTTTTGCAATTTGACTCCTGCCAGTCAGAATGATATCATTGATAAAGGCCCTTGTGTTTTCAGATTGATACAAGTTTTTTTATGAAATATTTAGTGACCACTATACTTGTCCAAATATTTCACAGCCAATTTGTCAATTGTTTTAATAATGGTGTATCAGCATCAATCATTCCTGCAATCCCTTGAGATTAATGTGTCTGACTATTTAATCCAACACTAAATGTCTGGAACCATGATTTTTGATTGACAGGTTCCATGGTGTCTTTCAGTGGTTCTGTATCCCTGTCTGTTAACCAGAATGCAAAATGACCAGTACTTTGAAGAGTTTTGAAGCTGTTTGCATATTGAATGTAATTTCATATTTATTTTAGAAAGAAATTTTCGATTGTCTGAGAATGAGTTTGTACATGATGTTTGTTATTTTCTAGAACCAATCAGTTACAATTTGAATAATAGTATACAACAAGTCCATGTGTAAAGACAACCATCTTTTCATGGTGTCGTTTATGTTAACATGTCAGCCTGTCTGTTTTGAAAAAAATCTTTTTGAGGTGAAGAAATGTAGAATATTAAAAACTATCAATTAGGATATTGATTTATTTGGATGGAAAATGATAACCAGATTGTTTTTGTTATTTGATGTGAAATGATAGACATAATCCCTACTAATCTCTTTTTCCATATTTTAGAGGTCTTCAAAAGAAAAATGGGTTTTTGGATTTAATCTTGCATAATGCATTACAGAAATAAAAAAGCCAACCATTACTTGAATTATTGGCTTTTTAACCGTATGTTGAATCTTGTGTTTAATAATTTTCATGTGCGTAATGAGTCACGATGCACGTCTTCGTGATACAGACAGGTTACACAGGTGCGACAGACATCAGGTAGCTAATTACTTCTCTTGCAGTGACAAACACTTCTCAGTTTTGTCATCTCAGGTGTATAAAAAATGCAATTGTCATTAAAGATAGGATTATGTCATTAGAAAGAAAAGTAGCGCCAGAGCACAGTCTGGTGGAAACTAAGCTTGGGAACAATAAACATTGATCCTTCATTATATAAGTCCCCATTGTTGTAATTAATTCATGCGGGATACCTTTCAGAACAAACAAAATGAATCAGATTGTAAAAATTATAGAAAATTAAGACAAAAGGCACTATGAATCATTGAATGGGTATTTTTTATATTGGTTCAGAAATTGAAAATAGCTTTGAATTGGTTTGCAGCCATTTGCTAATTGGAGATTATTTTTTTATGATGACATATTGAATTATGTGGAAGAAACTAATTTTGATGTCATATTTTGATATTTATGATACAGTCCCATTGATATTCTTTGATATTTTAGTGCATGAACAATTTGTCTTCTTCATTTAATGAAGAAAAGTCAAATAGGCAATGTTGTTTATGGATGAGGGTTCAAAATACAGTGTGTAATCTTTCAGCCATATTTAGGTCCAATAATCTTTCGACTATTTGCAGGATAACACTTTAATGCCACTTGCTACAAAAAGAATCTACAGAACATGACCGAGAGACAGAGATCTGTCATAACCCCCACCCCAACATTATGTTTACCCGTACTTTAAGCTTACCACTCTTAATTTGGCCCTATTCCTAAATGCTCTATGTTCCTACTCCTTAATGTTGTGTAACTAGCTAAAGTGCTGAAGTGTTTTGTCTTTTTACTTTGAAAAAGATTACCATAAATTAATTGAATATATTTGCTCATTGTAGCTACAAGATAAAAAATCATTGTATAAATAAAAGATATCAGTTATATAGCAAATATTTGATAAATGCCTTTTGCAAAAAAATGAAATAAAAAATTTAGATTGAATATTGAATATTTTTTCTGTAAATATTATCAGGTTTTATTTTATTGTGAGATTTTTTCCATCAATTTTATCCATTGATGAGAACAAAGAAGAGTTAATCAACAATAATTTAGATCAAATAAGTCCATTTCACAATACAACATGCCCCATTAGATATGAAATCAATTTGTCAAGGAGAGACTGTCATCATTGTCTCCCATCTCTGAAGTCTGTCTGAGAACAATGGGGGAAATCACAGTAAAGGAAAGATTACGGATTGGGCTTAGTTATCATTGTTTCAATGACTGTAATGGTGTTTTATGTGGTTCAGTATTATTAACTTTTGGTAATAAGGATCCAGGTAAAAGGGAGAGATTTTTACACTTTATTACTCCCCCTGTCAATCAAGTGGCACGACAGTGTGATGCTATCACAGTTCTTAACTTTAAGTTTTGTTTAATTATTATTTTGTAACAGCCATTAGCAAATTAGTATTTTTTAGTATTTTTTTAATGAAAAAATTGTGAACAAGTTTTTGATTTCCTTTTGTCAAATAAATTAAAACTAGATTTTATAAATTTTACATGTAAAAGAAAGCAATGGGTATTTACGATGAATATAAGGAGATATAAAATATATATATAATGTCAAAGAGATAGCAACCGTAAAGACATAAGTAAATTAAAAGACATCAAGAGATCAGCATTCATGGTCTTTTACAATTAAGCTAAGTGTGTTAAAATGTATAATCATTATAAATATCCTATCAAAATTTAGAGACTAAAATTTTGTACTGGTATATTTTAAAATTTGTGTTCCTTATACTATATATTCCTGAATATATTTATAGCGATTATGAGTTAATTATACCTTGATATCAATTGGCAATATACATCCCAATCAAAGCTCTGTCATTTACAGATATTTTGGTAGACATGTTTTTTTTTTATAGAACGGATATTACATTCCCAAACAAAAATATGTTAATTTACCAAAATCATTTACCAATTAATAGGACATTGTCAACAATACACAGAGGAGTAATTATAATGGGGGCCAGTCATCGAGTGTGTCCTAACGGTACTTCAAGTAAATAGGATCTTTCTTTTTTGTAATTGAGTCATCAACTTTTTCATATTAAATGTAATTTGCACAATTTTTTTGTCTGTCAAAAACATCTTGAAGCATTGAAGAGTTCCTGCATAACTTTTTTGGATTTCGTGCAGACCTTTGATTAATGGGTGTTTAATTAAGAGAAGAAACCCTCGAAGTCAATGATTTTAATTTGTAACCAGGAAACACAAAAGAAAAGGTTAAATTGAAACCATTATCACTTTCATATAATGTATTAAGCCTTTTGTCTTTTTCTCTAGATTTTTTTGTGATTTCCTTTTTAATTACAATATGTCATTTTCGTTTGGGTTTTTTCTTGCAGAATCTTATTTACTGATAGAAAACATTCTGCATACAAAATACAGAAAATTGGATCATCTAATATTATAAAACAGTGAATTTTGAAGTTAAAAAGGCACTTGATTTTGACACCATATTGGGATTTAATAGACCTCCATGCATTAATAGCAGATGGAGATCTAGCTTTAATCAGATTTTAACACAATAAAAAAAAAAAACATGGCATAATGGGTAAAATGAAAGAAATCCCCTTTAAAAAATTTTAATATCACTGATGGAAACATTTTTGCAACTTTCCAATGTGATTCCCAAGCCATGAAGGTTTTTAACTTCAATCTGCACCATTAGCCACTAGTTCGATGCCCCAGACTATTAAAATATTATTCCGACTAGTAAGTATTTGCAAAACTTTGTTATGACACATAAGGAAAATGTTGGGATATTGGTCTTCGGACTACTGAGTAGTTGGAAAAAATGTTGGCGCAGGCTGTAACTTGGGTCTTAAATTCATTTTAAGATCTATTTTTTACCATCCATCTATTGCCAATAGTATGTTTATCCCCTGGCTTTTTACTCAGTTAGCTTAAGCTACATATGACATTACATGTCTTGAAAATAAATGTGCTGATTTTATGGAAAAGTTTCATTCCTCATGTTGTACTAATTTTAAACTTATCCCCTTGTAATATCCCAGAGTAAGTTTAAAGCTTTCATATGAAAAGAGAAAATGCTAATTGTAGGGAAAATTTAATCACTCATCTGTTGTCAATTGTAATTTATCCCAGATAACTTAAAGTTTGTGAACATGAACATGCTGTTTTTGAAGAAAGTTTTATCCCTCATCTGTGGCCTATTTCCTAACTAATGCCAGTGAGATCATGGATGCTGATTGTAGTGATGATATATTTGTAATTAATTAACTCACACTTAGAGGGAGCAGTCATTAAATCATAGCAGGGATCATTTGTTTCACATTAAAATCAGATCTGTCCAGCTTCTGGTTACAATAAATAATAATACTTAAAAGTAGTGCTTCATTAGAGCTACAGAATGGATGATGTCCAGTCAGCTATAAATCTGAAGATCAATTGGAGAAGGCTGATCTTATACCTTGATGATCCCTATCATAGACACTGTTAATATGCAGTAAATAATGATCTTTACCAGCTGGTCAAGCTTGTTTGGAGAGTACAATAGAAGGTGACCAGACTGTCAAAACTAGTGGTCAGTGTAGAACTATTGATTATGATTGTGAGAAGTTGGTGATTAACATTAGGTCAGAAACCTGTCAGTCATACACCTGAATGTTCTCTATACTAAACATGATTAAGAGAAAAACAACTGTATGATTGGCTGAGTAAAAGCTTAGAGTTTCAATTCTAATATAGTTTTATATTCAAGATTTTGCTACATTACAATGAAAGATGCAGCAAGCATGGATTCCTGAGATCATTAACCCCCTCCAAGGCATTCTTATGATTTTTTAGGGGGGATCATGTAAAAGTGGACAAAAATTAGAAGGGAACCCCCAAGAATCTCCCATTTTTTTCCTGAGAAGAAATATCTAGATCTGCTGAAGTCTTTTCTAAATCAACCTTCTTTGAAAAGCTCAACAGTTTGCTGAAATACTTTGAATGAATAAGAGATGTAAACTTCCTTTACATTAAGAAATCCTCAAAAGATGTTAGACAATGGTTGACTAACTCATTCTAGTAATATTAATATAAATGTTATTTAGTAATTTAAAATGCAAAATATGAAGAATGCTCAATTACACTTCACCTCAAAAAGGTTCACAGAAATTGGTTGAAGAGATGATTAGAAAACTGACAAGTAGTATACCAAAGAAGTAAATAATTAATATCTTGTATTGTATAGAAACCTGTCGTTAGTAACAGCATGATCTCACTGATACAGGTCGGCTTTGACTGATAGTGGAGATTTTTTATGCATTGATTGAGAAAACATGCAGTAAATTATGTATTGGATTGGAAAAAAAAGCAATTAAATGGATTGTACAGTATTAGAGGTAGACAGTATTGAGCTATTTTGACAATTGTGACAAAGACAGACTTACAGTCATATTTTTGTAGTTAAATTTATTCATGAAGAAGTCAGAAAAAATATCTTCGTGTCTGCAGATAAATATGCGCAAATATCAAACTGTAATTTAACTGCAAGTCAAACAAACTTATTGTTTTTGTTGCATCTTGCAGCAGATTAATGAAAAAATGTCAATGAAAACGAAATTCCAAAGAAAAAAAAATCACACAATTCAGTATTAGTTAAAAAGAGATGTGGGTGTAATACCTCATTAAGAGAGCAAGCGAAAAAAAAAAAAAAAAAGAAGAAAAACCAATAATTATATAAGCCATCTTGATTTTATCATTGTTTTCCAAATATACAGAAAAAAAGAAGAAAAATAAAGAAAAAAAAAAACCAACCAAAACATGAGGCTGGAGTTCTAAGATTGGATATCAGTTTGAGTTACAAACAAGTTATTTCAGTCATGTCATGCCTCATTACAGAAGATGGCATCAAAGAATTCTCTGCTCCATTGTACAGATTACTAATATTACCTAATAAAATTACAAAAAACAGAGAATAGCAAGTTAAAGTTATTGTGTATAGTCTTTGATGTAAGAACAGATGTCTTAGAGAACCTGTCTTAATGGTTTACCTATTGCAGGTGATTGATTTAAAGCACTTGTAATTATTTAGACAACATTTTGAAAATAAATGGTTTCTCCATCATGGTCTAATTAGACACAATTGTTTCTGCCTTTGTCCTGGTAATGATGGATGGAATCTCCTCACATCTTCTGGCTCATAAGATAAACAGGCATAGTTCAGTTCTGACATTCGAATTCATCAGGACCTAATAACAGTTTTGAATTGAGTATTTGAGCATGAATCTAAATTTTTAAATGGTCCAGTAAATTTTGAAATAGTTTGAATCAAGAAAGTTATAGAGAGGAATTTTGTTACTAATTGTCTACCCCAACTTTTAGATGTGAGTTTTCATGATAAAGGTTTATCCAGATATTTACATCAAATGCAGAAAAATGATGAACTTGCATGTATATAGGATTAGAAAATAAAATATTCATCTTATTAAATATTGGTACAATATGGAAATGGATAAGAGACAAATATGCATAGACAATGCCTTGTTTCATGAATATCAAGAGTAAAAAGATTACAATCTTACTAATCTGTTTGTAGGTGGAAATTAAGGGAGATAACTCTAAATGACTGAACTTTTACATTTACATAACGTGGGAAGTCAGGATTACCAAAGAAAATCTGCACTCGTTCACCTTGTTATGTCAATGAAAATGCATGTAAACATTTTTTCTAAAATATACCCAGTTGTGTACTTATTAACCTTAATCAATATTTACAGTTCCGTAATTGCATAAAAGTTTGTACCTAAATAGTAAATACAAATAGAAATTGTTTGTTCTAGAAAATCCTGTGATGAACAAAACCTGAATTTTTATATTGGAATTGTGGAGTTCTTCCGATACTGACTATATACAAAAGCTCTGTACCAATATCCGACCTGAGTAGAATGATTATATTGTAGGAGTTAAGACTTATGTATTGATTGGAAGAAAGATATTTTACGAGAAGTCTTCTGTCATATTTCAATATAAAATATTTCTTTGTCTAAATTGTTTAGTGTCGTGATAATGACAATTTACTTACATTTAGATAGAAAACGAAACAAAAGCAATAGATTAGGTTGATAAAATGATTATTCCTATTATTTTAGGGAATTTTTGTGTCACTGTACATGTACCCCAGCATACTATACATTTGGTCAAAACGGCTGATTTGGCAAAAGATGGAAATGGTTCAATGAAAATATTTTAAGTCAAAACAACGTTGACTTTTTGTTGAATGGAATGAAAGTGAACCATTAAGTGACTGTGAATGATAAACCATTTCATAACCAAACTTTGGACTCAAACTTTTATATTATATGCCTATTTGCATTTAATCTGGTTCCCTGAGTGGTGAGGTTCAAACATGATGGGAAAAATCGTTCTCTTACAAAAAAATCTGTCAAATGAAAACTTAATTCGTAAATTGACACTTCATTAAAAGTTAAACAACTTAATATTGAATTTCATTACGGAAACTTTGCATCATTTGCGTGTTAGATTAAAAATTGTTACTTTCGCTCTTAGTGAACTTATAGATTGAAATGCGAAAGTTCTGTCTGATTATCAATTCTAAAAGTTGACACCAATTAATTCATTATTTAAAGATTAACACCTCATTTAATTTAAATTGCTACTATGGATCATTAGGACTTGACAATTACAGTCTTAGTAAGATATTCTATATACGTTAAACTAGGAGGAGGGTTTACAGCTAGCTTCCATTGTTATACAGCAGAACTTCCTAGCAGGGTTCTGTTTTATAAATGGTGAAAACGTGATAATTTGAGAAGACGGAAGTCATTGACAATCACCAGTTGGATATGAGATTGATGAGTTCCTACCCAGTCTAGGGGTCTGGGCAGATTTTTTCTACGAGTTTATTACTAAATTAAACACATTTTTCTGGTGAATACATGAGAGATTTTTCAGGTGAATTATGTGACTAACAAGGGTATTGATTCATTGTCCATTTTATCCTTGATAATCAAGGTGAGCAGTATGTTTATTGATTAAAGAATATGTCTCTCCTTAGCAACATTTTATAAGAATTACAAAGATGTTTAATCAGTATGATGAAATTTTATATGCAAGGTTTGATACAAGGAGACATGACAAAATGTCATATTTGAGGCTCTGAAGTTCTAAAATATAAGGCTATCAAGTCTTGATGTCAGGAGACTGGCATTGCTGAATATTGAAATGCTGTAGAGTTTAACTGATACAGACACAGGCTTTAGATACAAGGGGGTTAACCCCAATCCCCTTGTCTTCCATCTCCTCAACATATTCTGCAATTTCTTCAAAACTCATGACTAATCTAAGTTATAGCTGTTAATAGATATATAATAATAAGGGGGGATCCACGATTTTAGGTTAGGAGGGGCGCAAACTTAAATTTTGGCGGGTGGAGCGAGGCGAAACTTTTTTTGAAGTAAAATTATCGAAATATTCTTTATTAAGCTGAGGACAACCCATGCTTTGCAAATTTTAGGGGGGCGCACGCCTGCCACGCCCCTGCATGAATCCACCCCTGCTAATGGCATTTTTATTTTTGATACTGACTTTATCAGCAAGAATGTCAAGTGAGCTCGCTAGGTTTGTCAATATGAAATAAAATGAATTTGTTAGTATAGCTACTTTTATACGTACAAAACGTTGAGATAATTGTTCAGTTGTATGAATGAAGTCGCGTGCATTTCATTGATAAATTGACACGGGTGAACATTTACACGTGACGTTGTTGCACTGTTATGTGACATCATTTCCTAATATTTTTGAGTATCAGGTCCTGTCCATGATATAGAAAAATATTAGGCAGTAAGATCAAATTGAAAATGTACAAAAGTTTTTAGAAGTATTAGAATGGCTTTTTACCTAGTCATCAGAATGTCATACTTATGGATCAGTGATTCACAAATGCTTATTAATCATATATTTAATATATTCAAATAATAGATTATACTGGACCAGCTGTTTATAAAAGTTAGAATATATAATTAATATCAGTAATTACTCTTATAGGTACATGTATGATATGGACGAAATTTAATTGCTATTGGTTTAACTATCACTTGCTCAGACAGTTAGACTAAACCAAACATTCCCTCTGCAGAAATTCTCCAATATGTTGTTCCAGGTATACATGTCTATCAAACTAGGATTGCTTGGCATGGTGCTGTATGAAGTTACATAATGAATTGTCTAAAAATGGACTTATCTTAAACCCTAAGGTGAAATAAGTTTTTGAAAACTTACTAATTTAGTCATTCTGATTTTAAAAAAATCAATTATACTTTTGAATGAAATCATTTGGCTTTGAGGCAAAAGTAAATACTATGCAGATAGAATTTCTTTTATTTGTGGGTAAAATTAATCTGTTTATAAAGCGATTTGCTGCATATGGCACATAAAGAATGATCGTCAATGTCCCATAGTTATACTGCGTGTGTGACCACCCCTTTAAATATCAGATATTCTTTCTCAATTTTCTGCCTTAGGATCAAAACTTTTTTTATTTCTGCATTCATGGAGATAATCTGTAACAGTAATCTTGTCTGATTCGGCCATATTTTTGTCAGTCAGATGGTGGTTTTTTAGACGCTCTATTGTATGCAAATTTGCATTGTTGTGTTACAAACATCTAATCTCCGTAGGTTGAAATATCAGCGTCTCACACTTTGTTATAAGATCAAAGCATTGATATAATCCTATTACGGTCTATTGAGTGAATGCTGTTCTTCAGACTAACAGAGATACTTTTCAATTGCTTTTTCATATTTTTGTCATTGACAACATTTTCGATTGTAATTATTTTGTGATATTTTAGGGTTAACTTGATCAAACTCCACAAATAAAAATTATTTTTCAATGGAAAAATTATACAAGAAATTACTTTTACATTCTATTAAGCCTGGCTGTTATTCTCCCGATATTTTCCTAAATATAGAGCATTTACATTAATGTCATTTCTATGATAGTTTATTTTTCATGTTATTGGGTAATCATCATACTGTGGGGTCAATTTGTAATCAATTTTTTATTTAAATTTTTTAATAAATTTCACAAATATAATAATGTGGGATGGATATATTACTTTTTGATGAAAGGTTTAACTACTGTAGAATAACAAAAGTGTGGAACTGATAAATGTCACTTAAAGATTCTACTAAAACATATCACATGTGAAAATGAATAAAAAGGTATGGGGTATACATCACTAATAACACAGGTTTACCATTTATAGATACTGTGTCAATTCATGATAAAAACACTGAAAATCAGAAAATTTAGCCTGTGATTTCTTAGTTTTCTGTGGTAGCTAAATTAGCTTTTTTTAGAAGAATAAGAATATTTTAAACATCAGAGTAAATTCCAGCAATCTTGTTTCCATGTTTCTCCTTATTGGATGATAATTTTGATTTAACCAGAAGTTTTTCTGCCTGATGTTGCCTGTTTTTCTTATAGTAATAAACTAGATTAGGTTACCAGATGTTGAAAGTTATCCGTTTGTTGGATTTTTTCTTGCAATAAAATTGTGTAATATTACGTCCAATTAGGTGTCAACCTTAACCCTCTTAGATGTTCACGGTGACATCCTCATTGGAATTCATTTACATAATCACGTTTAATATTAGCCTTTTTTTGACGGGCGGTTGACACTTTTTTATGTCAATTTGCAGAAGCTCAATTTGCTTTTATTATTGGTTTGGTCTGATTGCAACATCTCGGAAAAAAAATTAGAAAAATCCCTACTATATTTTGATAATTTTCCTCAAGCGCAGGAGAAATGATTCTGGTGTTTTAGAAAATTTGACTTTTCACTTCAAGTGCACCAGATGTTATTGTAAAAGCCAAAGACTACCAGAATGGTTTTGATATTATGAATCAAACTTTTGGCTAATGAGAATCGATAAAGATTATCAAAAGTTTTAATTGTTTTACAAGAAGTGTTTTAATGGTATCAGCAGATTGAGTAATTTTATCAATGTTTGGCACTGGCTGTTGAAAAGATGGAACATGTTGTTGTGGCTTAACTGGAGAAGTAATTAGTTCTCCTTAATACATAAGAACACATGTTTTCTGATAATTCCATAGGTAAAAAACATAGTTAGGACATCACTCGCTTGTAACCACCAATGTACTACAAGCCTTAAATAACCACCAACATGAAACTGAAGAACCAAAAATGAAGACTGTGTGGTTTGGGAAATGACAAATTGGAGATTGTTTGAATGAGGGAGTGAGTTGAAATTTTGAGATGAAAGATTTTAAAGGCCAAAACAATCTGAAGAAAAAAACAGGCATCCTTAAAAAAAGTCAAAAGCAACCCCCCCAATTCAGTTTAGTAATGTAACTATGAATATGTTAAGCTTAATCTTCTCTTACATTCAAGGTTTTAAAATCGTCCAGAAATAAGCTAGAATAATGGTTTTAGTCTTGAAAAAAAAAATATCCATGAAAATAACTTGTGTAACAGTATCAGAATAAAGTTTAAAATTTAAGAAACATATATTTAATATAGCTTTACCTTTTTGTGATTAATAAATTGGTTGGTTTTCTATGTTATATTTAAAAAGAAAAATACTGGTTAACCCTGATTTCTTTTGCTGTGATAACTGAGGACAGTTTAATATTTGTCTTGGTGAAAAATCTTGTCATTTTGATAAAGTATTGAAAAAAGCCAGACATGATAGAGTTGCCATTTGTACTTCAATCTAAGTGGATGTTTTACATAATGTGTGGTTCTGAAAAGTACTTGTGAGAGGTTTTTATATCTTGTGTACATTTGTTCTGTATACCTCATGTTTGTTTTTAGATTTAAAAAATGTATTTTTTTGACAGCATATGTAATTGCAAATATACAGGCAATTCATACTGCTACAATTACTGTAAACATATTTTATTAAAGAAATCGTTATAATTATAGCTACAAGGGTAAAGACATAAATACGAAATATACAAAAGATTCAATAATTGGGATTAGGAAACAAGAGCAGTGCTCTTATATAAATCTGTCTCCCTAAATTCGAAAATAAAATTACAACCTATGAATACATGCTGAATAGCAAACAAATAAATATGTAACAAAATACAGTCAATGATTACAATAACAAAAGGAATAAAGGCGCAGCTTGATACGACCGCAGTGGTCGAACCCTGAATAGTTGGGGCAAGTATGGACACAACATTCAAGCTTGATACAGCTCTGAATTTGGATTGTGATTAAATATTTGACACAGCATAGGTTTCTGACACAGAATGAATGTGGTCTAAGAACTTAAAATTTTAAATTGGACATTCACCTATTATGGTCCAATATCCAAAATCTAAATACATGGTTAGATTCAGCATATCAAAGAACTCCAAGAGTTCAATTTTGATGAAATCAAACAAAGTTTAATTTTGGACCCTTTTGACCTCAATGTGGACAAAGTTGATAACGGGGCCCAAAATCAAAAATCTACATACATGGTTAGATTCAGCATATCAAAGAACCCCATATATTCAATTTTTGTTGAAATCAAACAAAGTTTAATTTTGGACCCCGATTTGGACCAACTTGAAAACTGGGCCCATAATCAAAATCTAAATACATGTTTAGATTCAGCATATCAAAGAACCCTAAGAATTCAATTTTCTTAAAATCAAACAAAGTTTAATTTTGGACCCTTTGGACCTTAATGTAGACCAATTTGAAAACGGGACCAAAATTAAGAATCTAAATACACGGTTAGATTCAGCATATCAAAGAACCCCAATATTTCAATTTTGATGAAATCAAACAAAGTTTAATTTTGGACCCTTTTGACCTCAATGTGGAAAAAATTGATAACGGGCCCAAAATCAAAAATCTAAATACACACATGGTTAGATTCAGCATATCAAAGAACCCCATATATTCAATTTTGTTGAAATCAAACAAAGTTTAATTTTGGACCCCAATTTGGACCAACTTGAAAACTGGGCCCATAATCAAAAATCTAAATACATGTTTAGATTCAGCATATCAAAGAACCCTAAGAATTCAATTTTGTTAAAATCAAACTAAGTTTAATTTTGGACCCTTTGGACCTTAATGTAGACCAATTTGAAAACGGGACCAAAATTAAGAATCTAAATACACGGTTAGAATCGGCATATCAAAGAACCCCAATAATTCAATTTTGATGAAATCAAACAAAGTTTAATTTTGGACCCTTTTGACCTCAATGTGGACAAAGTTGATAACGGGCCCAAAATCAAAAATCTAAATACATGGTTAGATTCAGCATATCAAAGAACCCCATATATTCAATTTTGTTGAAATCAAACAAAGTTTAATTTTGGACCCCAATTTGGACCAACTTGAAAACTGGGCCCATAATCAAAAATCTAAATACATGTTTAGATTCAGCATATCAAAGAACCCTAAGAATTCAATTTTGTTAAAATCAAACTAAGTTTAATTTTGGACCCTTTGGACCTTAATGTAGACCAATTTGAAAACGGGACCAAAAATTAAGAATCTAAATACACGGTTAGATTTGGCATATCAAAGAACCCCAATAATTCAATTTTTGATGAAATCAAACAAAGTTTAATTTTGGACCCTTTTGACCTCAATGTGGAAAAATTGATAACGGGCCCAAAATCAAAAATCTAAATACATGGTTAGATTCAGCATATCAAAGAACCCCATATATTCAATTTTGTTGAAATCAAACAAAGTTTAATTTTGGACCCGATTTGGACCAACTTGAAAACTGGGCCCATAATCAAAATCTAAATACATGTTTAGATTCAGCATATCAAAGAACCCTAAGAATTCAATTTTGTTAAAATCAAATTAAGTTTAATTTTGGACCCTTTGGACCTCAATGTAGACCAATTTGAAAACGGACCAAAATTAAGAATCTAAATACATGGTTAGATTCAGCATATCAAAGAACCCATATATTCAATTTTGTTGAAATCAAACAAAGTTTAATTTTGGACCCGATTTGGACCAACTTGAAAACTGGGCCCATAATCAAAATCTAAATACATGTTTAGATTCAGCATATCAAAGAACCCTAAGAATTCATTTTTGTTAAAATCAAACTAAGTTTAATTTTGGACCCTTTGGACCTTAATGTAGACCAATTTGAAAACGGGACCAAAATTAAGAATCTAAATACACGGTTAGATTCGGCATATCAAAGAACCCCAATAATTCAATTTCTGATGAAATCAAACAAAGTTTAATTTTGGACCCTTTGGACCTCAATGTGGACCAATTTAAAACGGGCCCAAAATCCAAAAACTTAATACACGGTTAGATTCAGCATATTAAAGAACCCCAAGAATTCAAGAATATAACCCCATTGAAATTGGTCAAGAAATAAGCAATTTATACAAAGTATCTTCTTTTGCACAATACTGTGCAATTGAATATTTCTTGCAATTGCGCAATACTGTGCAATTGAATATTTCTAACTATTGTGCAATACTGTACAATTGACAATTTCTTCCTATTGTGCAATATTGTGCTATTGGATATTTCTTGCTATTGCGCAATACTGTGCAATTGAAGATTTCTTGCTATTGCGCAATACTGTGCAATTGAAAATTTCTTGCTATTGCACAATACTTATTATATAATAATTTACACATCCTGTTTGGTGTGTATCTCCTGCCATATCATTATTATTTGCTTTTAAATATAAATCAGAAATAACCAACTTAAAATGGAAAATTTTAAAGAAAAAAAAAGGAAAAAAGGAAGAAAAGGGGAAAAAAATCCCCCAATTTTTGAACCCCTTATGATTTATCACCCCAAACTCAATCCCAGCCTTCAATGAGGTATGGTACCTTGCAGTACAATTTCAGAGATCCATACACTTAAACACAAGTTATTGTCTGAAACTAGAAAATGCTTATTTTGGCCCTTTTGGCCCCTTATTCCTAAACGTTTATGGCAATTACCCCAAACTCAATTCCAGCTTTCCTTTGTGATATGGAACCTTGTAGTACAATTTCAGAAAGATCCATACACTTACACACAAGTTATTGTCCTGAAACTAGAAAATGCTTATTTTTGCCCCTTTTTGCCCCTAATTCCTAAAATTTTGAGGCAATTACCCCAAAATCAATCCCAGCATTCCAAAACTGCTACAATTAGTGTCATAAGGAAAAAAAAGTTTTTGTTGGTGGAGGTTTATAGATACTTGATAATGATATTTAATATAACATTGAAAAGTGCATGAAAAGTGCAGTTCAGTAGATGGGTCTGTTAATTACATTTTTTAGACAGATGACTATTTATTTTTATTATACTTCAAGTTAAAATGCCATATTTTGATTGGCTAATACGAGGGTGTTAATTTACTCTATCACATGGCTGAGCGGGTGACAATTTTTTTGAATGTTACCCTCTAGTCCAGACCAATCAAAAATGAATTTAAAGGACAATGAACTGAATTTACTAGTACATCAAGTAATTAAATACATTGCTTAAGTTTTGGCTCAGATTTTACTATTAGACTGTCAAAATGAAAAAAAAAAAAGAAAAACATCTTGCTTAACTTTTGTTGTTTTTTTCGAATACCTGTAATGTCATAGAAAATACTTTTAAAAGAAAAATTAATCTGTACAAGACAATAATGATAGATTATTCAGTATAATAAATCAAATAACACATAGCTGAGAGGGTGATATAGCAGATTGGTACCCCTCGAAAAGCATTGTCAACCTTGGCTTCCTGCAGTTGACAATGTTTTCTGGGGGTAACAATCTGCTCTATCACCCTCTCAGCTATGTGTTATTTATATAATATTATTATTTGTGAAGAACTTAAGAACTGATACAGAACACAAGTAATAGCTTTTCGAAAAAAGCTAGCCATCTCTTAGCTGATAAAAGTGGAAAGTGTTCTCGCTTTGTAGATTAATTCATTCAGAATAGCCTTGCATATTAATCAACACATTTTACCACACACGTTATGAAGCTGTAGTATATCGTTTAATTTTGTGTGTCAAATAAGGTCCTTATCGTACTA
Source organism: Mytilus coruscus (assembly GCA_017311375.1). Classification (NCBI taxonomy): domain Eukaryota; kingdom Metazoa; phylum Mollusca; class Bivalvia; order Mytilida; family Mytilidae; genus Mytilus; species Mytilus coruscus. The sequence continues at coordinate 77,354,180 of CM029604.1, forward strand.
ATCCTTCAAATCATGGTTGTAAATGCTTTACATGTTTGTCAAACAATTCATTCTCTCATCATGAAATATCATAACCATGTTCAAGTTTTCTTACGTTTTTCATGTATAAAATGTACGTAAGAGTGAACGACTGGATTCATGGATTGAATGTGAAACAATCATGTGCGTGTTAACAAAACATCAGGAGATTCAGCTATTTATAGATAAAGGTTACCTGTGTATCGACATGCATGATTTGTGACTAGGCAAAATCTAATTGCTAAAATAGAGAGTACAAATCCGATACTCTACGGGATTGAAAGACATTTACTAGGTTTGGATTGTCCCAACCAATCAACGAACTTTAATTATTCACGTCTCAGTAATATCTTCCAATCAGGTAGTAAGAAGCATTCAGCCAGCAGATTGTCCATCGTTCAATTCTTAATAACGTCTCTGAGGAGACGTTAATAATCTTATACAGCAGTGGTATACTGTCAGATTATGAGTTAGAAGTATTTCCAGTTTATTTTTAATGATTAGTAAATAAATGAACACCTAACATAAGTATAGTACTTTGTGTAGGGTTACATTTGGGAATATTTGGATAGGGCCTATAGGCTTTCCATAGGGCACATTTAAAGAAGTTAGATGATTATTTAACAGAAAATTACAATATTTTATCCAGTATCAACCTAAGTCAAAAAGTGTTCACAGTCTTTTTACATGTTCAAGTTAGTAAACAAAATTAAAATCTATGAAGACATTTAGTCCCATCAATCATTACTTAGAACTGACATTATGTAACAATAAAACTTATAATGTTATGGAATCATTTCATCTAAGAGCTGACAAACCGCTTGAAGTGTGTAAACAAGTTTACAGTAGATGAAGTTTTATCAGCAGAGAGCTGGCATTATTTAGCTTGTTAACAAACAACCTGTATAAGTCAATTAACAAAATTACATGTACACCAGACAGTATTTAGTCTGTGTATAAGTCAGTAAACAAGATTATAGCACATGAAGTGGTAAACACTTAATAAGTTCTACAGTAATCTGTTTGTTCTGAAGGTTTTTGATCTTCAGTCTAAGTATCAATTAACTTGGAATGCTAAGTAACTTCAAATAGATATTGATAAACATATTGACAGTTATTAAAACAGTCTGATGCAGGTTCACTTCTGTACAATTGTTTGGATTCAGTTTACTTTGATGACACTATATAGTTTTATATACAGTTGGATTTTGTGAATGATGTTGGGGATGCTTTGAAGTTACTGCAGATAAATTGCTGATTAGAAAAGCTTCGGCTTTGATAGGTACAATCTGCTGGGGGTAGCAGCCATGATTTATTAAAGTGACAAAATTGGGGCATAAATTGAATTAGTATGGTATTCTGTTGGCACATATTATTGCTTCTTAATAAGTCCAGTTCATTGACCAAAGATCAGATTGAACAGGGAGAGTGAGGAACTGACTGAGAGGATTAGTTTCATTCTCCTAAAAATGTTAGAAAGTAGAGTTGCTCCTGTATTGAGGTTCACATTTCCTGTATATCAGTTTGTAATTGCATTAGAACACACCTAGGGTTGCATGGTCCCAGGGTCAAGACTAGACATAATTGATCACTGACCCATGACAAAAATCTGGCTTAAATGTTTGCTCAGTGCTTTGCTTTCCGTATAAAATGATAAAGTATCTACCCTACATCAACTGACAAGATGAAGAACAGGAATAAAAGCCCTGTTCATTGATAATTTTCTATATTTTCTATGTATTGTGTGCTATTTTGTCCCATGTACATTTACTCCATATTCTTTCATTTTCTATAGACTGTATTAACCTTGGAAATACACTTTATTAGCATGAATATGATTTCTCAGTGAAATTGGAAATTAGCCTGCTGGAATGTTACAGTCCAGATACCTTACAAACATGATCAGAAATCATGCTATTACTAAATTTATAATCATGTTGTAAAGTTACAAGTTATGGTTTTGTACATAAAATGTTGTTACATAGTGTAAAGACATTCTGTATTGATTGGTGGTTTCTCCCATTCCGGAAATGATTTTTAATGCTGTAATCACCGGTAGCAGAGTTTGTATATTGTTCCTAGCAGGTAATGATAAGTTTAATCACTGTGATTACGGCTTATTTTATGGACATCTTTCATTTAAAACTCACCTAATTCAGAAATAAATACAACGCGACGTGAAAATTACAAATCAATATGTTTTTGTAGAAAATTTTGCCTGTGGTGTTTAACAAGTGATTGTGTCAGGATTATATAAAATCTTATTTCGTTAATATTTCCTTAATTATATTTTTTTAGAAAAAAAAAAGATTTAAAATAGGATTTCGTAATCCATTCGTTTCCAACAGTCAACCTTGATATAGTAAAATGGTTTTGTTACTAAGCTGCATGTTTCATTGAAAAAATCTCAATTCCAAAGAAGTGGAAATGAAGCTTTGAAGTTTGAAAAAGACAGAATATAAAACAAATGTAGTTAAACATTATGTAAGAGTGAAGAAATCCCTTTTACTCACTTTTGCAGATATCATTAACTCTGTTGTAGCCTTTGCGCTCAGCTTCATGGGATGTACGAGGTAGCTCCTTCCATACTCCAAATCTTACTGGAAAATACAAAAAGAAATGATTAAATGGTGGCATAGACTATTTATGTATGTTATACAATCATGATTAAATGGTGCCATAGACTATATATGTATGTTAAACAATCATGATTAAATGGTGCCATAGACTATATATGTATGTTATACTATCCAGACTGTTACTTTGTTTTGATGACATGTTGCCTCATTTTTGTGTGTGTGTATCTTATGGAATTGGCTGTATGCTGGTCTTTGTCATTTTGGGTAGTAAACTTTTCATGTAAAACATGCTATGAAATATCCAGTCAACACATTAAAACCGTAAGAAAAAAACTAGCCATGTCAAATCAACTTGGTATCCATCCACTCAATGATTTAGCCCCTTTTTTGAAAAAAAATAAGAAATTCTCATCATTGTAGAATTAGATACAAGAAGAATCACAGCTGAAGCAAAAAGAAATAAGCTAAAGTGCGAAATTATAAATAACATTTTCTCCATAAGTTAAACATCCACTGCAGCAAAAAGAATTTCAGATCAAACAAATGTACTATAAAACAATAAAAACATAGAAGAACATTTTATATCATTGCCCTTGTGTATGTAGGCTATTACTAGTGCAAATAAATTGTGTTACTTTGGTCCTTCCCGGTTAAAACAGTATAATATACCATAATACTTGTCACAATAGTTATAATAGAGTCGCTGATGTGACCGTTAAGTCATGTGATGCATGTTTGATAATTACAAATAATGATTTATATCTACCATTGATGAAACTGATACTGTCCTTAAATTGATGTTTACAAACTTTTAAAATCTAGATTGTCTCTGTTTGCGGAAACGTTGTGTGTGACTAACGATATGATAGTGTCACGTTACGCTTGTTTGTCTAACTCATATTTTCCATTCCACTTGATAAAGTATACATTGTAAAACAGCAATTTACGGAGAACTGCATTAAAATTTATCCACTTTATTATTAATTTTTTCAATGTCTTGTGTATATAGTAAATATAGGATAAGAGTGAATATATGAAGCATCAGTGATACAAATTTATTGAAGGTGAGTAAAAAATTCACAAAAAATCAGGCCCTGATTAAGGATTTGAGATTAGTGAGGAAGCAATCATACCAATTTTGACCTGTTTTATGCCCCAAATTCCCATTTTTAGAGGAAAAATTGAGACAAAAATGATGATGAAAGATATACTATATGTAAATCATTACATGTAATTTTTGTCTCAATTTGATCTGCTTATTCTAGACCTGGAAAGAATTTAAAAAGGCTGTGTTAAAAAAACCCAAACACAATCAAGTATTGGCCTATGATTGCTTTATAAACACTTAATGATCTTGACAATGGTATCAAAATAATATGATAATACATGTAATTACTGGTCTATCTTTGTCCTCAACAACATAATTCATGCTAAACCTTTGGAAGTTTTGAGCTGCTGCTGAGGCTCTGCTCTGATGTCCTAACATTGAGCTTGATTTACTTTTCTACACAGTCATTGGTTGATAGCTGTCTCAAAACCTACTTAACACAACATCACATGTTACTGTTTGTGTTCAATGCCATATCATTGCCCACTATTAGCATGATCATTTGTTTTAATTATTTATTTTAATGCTTCATTATTTATTTGAAAATATTGACTGCCATAATAATATTATAGTAAATAATTAAGCTTAATTATCACCTCAATATCCTAATTCTAGAAAATTATACTTTGTTCTAAAATAATTGGTCAAATTTAGAAGTCATGTTTGTGTAAATAATAAAACTTATGAGGTGTGGAAATTATCTTTACTAGGATTAAGTCAGACTATCTGTGATCATAATGTTATAGTTTATTTTGACTCCATATTTATAATTGGTATCGATCATATAAACTATAAATTTACGTAATGGCAAAGAGTAAGGAAGGAAGCAGTGTTTGTTTTCTACAATTCTCTGTTTGTTTAGCATCCGCAACTATTTAACTTAAGAATAGATTTATGTCCCAATGACGAGTCGGTAAATAGATCAAGTGTTGCTGTAAATATCATGACTCGTTGTTCAACTGTTGAGTAAAGATGAACAAATATTAATCTGTGAGCTGAGTTATCATGTTTCTTTAGAGTAAGGAGAAATGATTGTTTGTAAGGATATCATGTTTCAATCTCAATCAACAGCAGCAGAATATTTCTGATGGTGGAGTCGACATGATTATTTCTGAGTCCACAGCAATAGAATTACTCTGATGGCCCAGTTGACATGTTTCTTTCTGAGTACACAGCAGCAGAATTACTCTTGATGGCTGAGTTGACATATTTATTTCAAAGTTAACGTAAGAGCACCAAGTTTTTCTCTGATAGTACTATGTTTGATAGTACTATGTTTGTGAGGACTGTTATTGGCAAGTTATCATGTGTTACAGTTTTCTACAAATGTCAACAGGTTATCTACATATGTCATTACTAATTGTAAACCACAATGTAGCAGAAAGCATAAATATAGGCATGTTTCGCTTAAAATCAAGCAACTTGGAAAACGGTTTAAAAAAAATATTTTAAACTCAGTTTTGGTTGATTGTAGGGGAGGGGTGATTTTTCTTTTTTTAATGCCTTTTCTGAAGTGTTTGATTATGTGAAACTTGTTCATTTAATCCCACAGCTTAATGATTTAGTTCTACAACACTGAGAGACATCACTTTGAGTTTAAAAAAAATGAATAATCCGTGCAAACCTATGGAAAGTTTGTTGAATAAGAGACAAACATTTTTTCATGAAATTGACTACTCTGAGAAAGTCATTTTATATAACTAAAGTGTGTAAGTATATAAAAGTAATCACATGTACTTAACATACAAATACATCTCTAAGTAGAATCATTGCACATACCTACAATAAAACATCAAATAAAAAGAGCAATTCTCACAATTACATCTTTATAATGAAACTCAGATGAAAATACAAAGTGTTCAGCAATGATTTCTTATGTTATTATTATTGGCACAAAGAAAGTAAAAAGAGAAAACTTTTGATTTATTTTGAAGTAGAATTGTTTTAATTAATTGATTTTCAAGAAATTTTTGATTTTTTTCATATCTTAATTGACAAAATACAAAGTTAAAGTGTAAATTGATGATGAAAACTATGGACAAGTAAGGAGTAAAATCCAACATCTGTAAATTTATAAATAAGGCATACTAAGTAGTTTCTTTTGATTAAAGACCTCATTTTCCGGTGACCTTAACAGTTAAAAGTTTGTTACCAGTCCAACCCATAGTTATCAATAACTATGTAATGTAGTAAGTATACTATCTAGTGAGTAGCTACTGAGATGTGATAACTCTTTACTAAGTATTCTATCTAGTGAGTAGCTATACAGATGTTACCAGTAGCTAACAGACTGTTACAAACTTCTCATCGATCTAGACTCATTATTATTTGTAACTCTCATGAATGTTTTAATCCAAACCATTATGTAAATATGTTCCAGTTTATGTATTGTTATATTTTACAAGCATCTTGGGAAATAAGTCTTTGGCTCCAGACAGCTTCTTCCCTTAAGCCATCCAGGAAGAAAGCCATCATGATTTGTGACATATTTACAGCATATTAAAAATTGGACATAAAGATCACATCTGATTAATTTTGATTTAATGACTCTCTGTGTCCACATCAGTACATAACGGGATTGTATGTCTATAAAGGTATGGCTGGATGGCCGCTGATATCATCTCCTGATTCTCCCTGTATGGCCTGTTAATATTTACCGTGATAGTCTCATGTGTCCCTGCTTTTATCAAATGTACAAAAGGTACAAATTTTATGTCTTTTGCCTTTTATCATCTCATGGTCCAATGAAGAATTACATGATCGACTAAAACCAGACTATATGTTCCTGGTCACATGTCAAACGGATGTCAACAGTATCAAATGGACAAACAACTTTCACATGTCTATAGTCTTAACAGAACATTTTAACATTGATTTACAAATGTGCATTTCAATTTATAGGTTGAAATTTAGAAAAAATTAAACAGTGATTATTTAATTGTTTAAGAATTTAAATTAATTAATGAACAAAATATATTACAAAAGCAATTTAATTAAGCATCGTTAAACATCTTTACAGGAAGACAAATTTGAATAGTAATACTTTTTTTAGGATGAAATTCAATATTTTCATTCTGGTTCTTGACTTCATATGGAACAGCAATGTTATATTTTTAATGACATTTATTTTACAATTCTATCATATTTTTCTGTGATTAATACCTATATAAAAATAAGCAGATGGATGTGGTATGATTGGTCAATGAGACAACTATTCACCCAAGTTCAAATGAAGTGGATGTAAGCAATTATAGGCAACCGAACTGCCTTCCACAATGAGAAAAACGGATACCGTATAGTTGGCTATAAAAGGCCCTGACATAAAAAATATGAATCAATTCAATAGTGAAAACTATTAACAGCCTAATTTATAACAAAATTCACGAAAAACAAATGTATTCATGAGTTTGAAACTTTTCAGTATGCACAATATAACTTCATGCATATTCAGGATGATTCTAATGAAAGGAGGTTTTGGGTATAAATAAGACAGCATGCCAACAGCATAAACAGACCCCCCAAAAAAAAAAAAAAAAGAAAGAAAAAAAGTTATTTAAAAGGAATAAATACTACATGAAAATCCCGAAATAAAATTACTCCTGTCCTTAATCATGATACTGTATGTAAAGCAAGTTGTTTGGCATATTTTTGAAGTTTTTGGTTCTGGTAACTGTTATGGACTTTTAAGTCTCATCTCACATTTTCTTCAAAGTACTTTGTATTTGTCCTGAATTTGTTGATGTAATGAACAACTTCCCTTTTGTCACAGCCTGTGACAGTCACATTTAACATAACGCCTACTCAATAATGAGTTTGTGTAAGTTCATTCTGTTGTTTATAATTTGTATAATTGAAGTTTTAATTTTACTCATCATGAGTTACATAAACTAAGCTTGCATGATCTCCTATGAATCATATTTTAATGTTGGCTGGGATAGCATTGTCTAAAACTCATGCAGGCATACCGATTAATGTTTCTTCCTATTAAATAAGTATATATGTGAATTTATGTGTAAAGGCAAACTTGCATCCAATAAGCAATCATTATCTAACAGTTACCCTTCATTAACTACGTTATTGACCTGGAAATTAGAAAATTTAATGAAAAATCTGACAGCTTCCAATTTCTACATAGCAATCACTTGCACTGTATGATACTGGTACCTAAACGATTATTGGTGAACATGATACCAGTACTATGATCCTTATTGGTATATTAACAATGTTATGTTTCAGTTAATGTCTGTTTTTGGCAACAAGTAATTACAAACATTTCAGTGATTTAGATATTGGTCATTCAGATGTTTAAATTAACAGGTTCCTAATGGGGAATAGGAATCAATTGCATATTTCACTGACGTTCTGTGAAGGGTTGATGTTAGGCTATCACTGCAACTCATGCATTATTCAGTTTGGTCATTAGTCTTAGAACAGAACACATATTTACAAAATGATAGAGAGTGTACTTTGAGTTGTTTGTATGATCATTTACATTAAGTCATAGAACTTGAAGAATCGGTAGAAATTTTACCGATTAAGGCATCAGCAGTGATTTTATCATGCAATATTGAGATCATCAGCCATGACAATTGATGATTGAATAAAATATTGTATAATGCTTCGTCAAACTTCTTATGATGATATGTTTATAGTAAATTTAAGTCAAAGAGCACTGTGAGTTCATAAAACTATCAAAATTTGAATCTTTGACAGTAATTTCCACTCATTTCAAGGAAATTTATTTTCAACCAAATTGAACTGGCATACAAATATGGATGTCATAATGGATTTACTAGATGCCAGATTTACAGGGAGAATATTTAACATAATCTGGATGGCAGAAGTTATGTTTAAGGTTGTCCCGCATAGTATGAGAAAGTCACTAATAGACCCCCTAAATAAAAAACCCAAACAAACTAAAGCTTATAACTAAATGCATACTGTAAATTCAGAAATTATTGCGATTTTTCAAGAATGGACAAAAATGCGAGATTAATTATTGCGATATCATGAAAATCTGCATACAGATATATGTAACAGACATCAGAATGCGAGATCTTATTATTGCGATAGTCACCCAGTCCCTTATTGGCATTAATAAAAACCTCACAATAATTTCTGAATTTACAGTATATGTTAGAATTTTCAGTTTGTTAGACCTTGACTCGTAACAGATGAGACTCTATGTTTATTTGGTAATCATGTCATGAGAAGTAATTATCTTGATACAGACTGCTTCAATTTTAAAATATTAAAAAAAAAAAGCAATTCAGTTGAGAAACCTTAGAAACTGTGGCTAGCTCATCCTACATTTTCCTTATCGGGCTTCGTTCTGTTGTATTTAGTAATAATGAATATTATTTATTTGTCGCCAAGTTATAATATACTAGATCTCTGACATTTTGAAATTTAAAAGAAAAAAAATTGTCTCGACTAGGAAGAGTAATGACAATGGTTGTTTTAGCGGAGAACTCAGGTAATTGAAAAAATTATTGTCTAGGGAGTTATAGAACAGTGCATATTATAAAATAGATCTGATTAACTAAGATTTATGTACAGTAACAAACCTTAGGCTCCGTAGATTCTTATACCTAGAATCCTGATCTCAAAGTTGATTCATTGGTTCATTATAATGATTGACTGATTGATGAATTTACTTTCATGCCACTTTCAACGAACATTGATATTCTCAGGTTAGAAAGGAGGATAGTGTTCACTAATGGAAACAAACAAATTTACCCAACAATTTAGTATATTTGATATAAATGAATATGATTTTATATGAATGATTTCCCTTTGACATCACATGACTTAAATTTCTCCTCTATATATTAATAAGAAATGTACTAATAACTAAGTAAGATGGTTTTAATGAAGATGTTTGAATATGTTCTGTAGTCTGGTATGTAAATGAAGACGATATTATTCGTGTGTTGAGATGCACGGATTATCTAAGATCAGTCGGGATAGGAAACAGTATATCCTCAACCAACGTCTTGATTGACATATGTTAATATACATTGATTTATCTACTTCGTTCAAATTAAGAGAAAGATAATCAAAGAAATCATTGAAGAAAACTGAAACATATAGGGAATTAAGATTCTCCTGAGATGTAGGACACCATTCCTCGGTCAGATTTATAGCAGTCATTTGTACTGTGTTTATTACTTTTGAAACATAAACTAATTCTATTATAAAGCTTTCCATAGATTAGGATTAAAAAACAGTAACTATTTTCTATCAAAAATGTATCTTTATCATAAACCTGGGAATTTCCATTTACTCGGCTAAGTGAATCTAATGGAAAATCATGTTACAGATATATCTATTAAGACTTCAAAGATGGACTAATATTATATGTTTACTGCATATTTTTCTCAATTCATATTACATGTTTATGTAACAAGTTAATTCATATGTATCTTCCAGGCACTTTTTGCCTGATAATTATTTCATATCAAGTGTAAATTATTTCGGGAGATGGATTGATAGAAGTTTTTCCAAACTTGTTTCTGCATCCCATATTTGAATTTGAATTTTTCATTAATAAATACTGTTTAAACTAAGTGTAAATTATTTAAAGCAAGGAAATTGTGTTCATTGAAATCATTAAAAAAACTATGTTAATTTACACAGAAAACTTAATTTCTCAAATGCAGAAGACAGCAGTTGTAAGTTGATGATACTTTAGCGACTTACAGAGCTTTTGTATACCAGCAGAATAACATTTACCAGTGAGGTTCAGCAATTAAAATTTTATTTGCTCCCTCAGAATCTGAAGAGACAAGTACTTTCATGCACTCTTTATGAAGTTCAATGTCACCAAATGAAGTTAAAAATGCTCTCCTTCCTGTGTACATAAAGACCTATGTTCTTGCTCTGAGTGACCAAGATCTTAATTTTAGATCATCTTATATTTAAATTCCAATAATTATCTAGGAATTTGAACACATATGTAATGACTAACTCTCTTTTGTACCATTCAAATTTAAACAAACAGAAAAAATTGCACAGGTCAGCCTCATCTAAAAATTTTGTCCACCATATAAAATTTCATAGTACAGTGATCACCAAGTCAAAACATATGAGATACTAAAATATGATATTCTGCTCAAATTAGTTATCTATTGATTTCTAAGCATGGTTTTGGGTCACTATGATAGATCTTTATAAAGATAACTTGCTGATATCAGACATTATAGACTGCCCTTGTGATAAATCAAAAGAGGTTGCAAAGTACAAAATGGACACATGAGATCTTTATCAACACTTTATAAACATCTTTTTGTGATAAAAGTGCAACATAAAATAGATAGTTTTACAGGATTTCTATGTGTTTATTATGATTTGACATGCATTGGTGTCTCTAGCACTTGACCATCTGTTCATCACACCTGGAAGTACAACAGAATTATGGGTAATTGATTTCACCATTACATTGGTATGATGGGTATTGTTGGCCACCCTGACTTTATCTATCTCAGGCTTTGACTTTTGTGAATACCTTTGCAATGTTGGTATAATTAGAGGGGTGTTTTTTTTATAGGAAATAAAAATAAATAATGACTTACTGTGCTCTCCTTGAAGTAAATGATTTATTTTTTCTACTTAGGAAAAAAATCTTACATAATACTTAGTAACATAATCAGACATTTTAAATTTGTGCATGTACTGGCTCTTTAAACTCTTGGCATTGATATATTTTATCTGATGAGAATCACTTGAACATATATCCCAGGCATTACTGTACTTACTGTCATTAACCAGACAGCCATATTTTGTAACTGAGTGAAGTATTTTGAAAGCATGTAAATTTTTTATGATAAGAAGTTGATTTAAACAAGTATAAATTAAAAATGATAAACCAAACAATAAGTCAATAAATTATCTGGTCAGGAGATTTGGGATACTATTATGAATCAGTATGAATATAAGGAGATGTGGAGGAAATGTCAATGATTCATAAAACAAGTTTAGGACATTATACTGACCAACAAACTGTTCAAAAAATTAAAAATAGGCACCATATTTGTGTCTCAAATGAATGATGAGGCCAGAAAAATTATACAGTTTGTTTAAATCTGGCCTCCTAGCAGAAAAGAAAAGGGTAGGTAGGCTATAAAGGTTAAGGTACATTTTTTTCATGGATCATTATACAGAAATGTTCTGGTCTTTAACAATTCTTATTAACCAAAATGTCTAAACTTTAACAGTGTTTAATTAAAAATGTGTTAGGGTAAATTGTAACTATATTTTTTTATGGCTTGATCAGAATGGACCCAACCATTAATCTGTGGACCAATAAAAATCAGAAAATTCTTGAGATAGCTTTCAAATTTAGAAGATTGTAGTGTCTGTTAAAGACATATCACTGAAGCAATAGTATTGGACAGAGAATCAATAGAATACACTGTTTATATAATGATGACAGAGTTTTACTAGTGATGAAATTGACTTATGATACAATTAAATCTGCTAAAGTATCAAGGAAAAACCTACATTTGAGCATTACATAATATCTACCATTCTAAAGCTGTCAAGTTTTTGATGGCAATGAAAACAAACTGCCATTTATTTCAGATCTTTGTAAATTAAGTGACTCTGTACTTAAAGTAAAAACATTTAAGTGACTGTTACTTAAACTGTGAATCGAATCTGTCAAAAAAAGGAATATTTGTTGTGTAAGTAAAAAGAGAATTGGCATTGACATCAAAGAAGCAGCAATCCTAAAAAACATGAAATACTAATGAACATGTGCAGATAACCAAATGACCTTTAACAATGAGCAAGTATCTTATACTGTAAAATACATAAGCTCTTAAAATGGTCTGAGAAATTTCATGTTTGTATGACATGTCAGTTGAACACTGAATACATGAAACATTAAATTTATTCAAGTATAAAACCCAGACATTGATTACCAAGTAAAGACTTTTGGCCTGAAACAAATTTATGTGTTTTGGTCATTGTTGAAGGCTGTACAATAAACTGTAGTAGCTTAAATACATGTCATTTGGACTTTATTGGATAGTTGTATGATTGGCAATCATACCACATCTACTTACTTTATATCATATAATCCAAACAAGTTTAAAATTATCCATTCCTTGATAACCATAAGTTTTCTTTAAGCAAGTATATTGCAGATATAATGTCTCCCTTTAAACATAATTGTAATTCTTCAAATTAATTGTGGGGACTTACATTTTAACCAATAAATCATTAGCAACTTAACTGTTATTTAATTGTATCCTTAAGGTATCATCTTAATAGTACCTCAACACAGTTGGAGAGCAAACAAAGAAAATAAAAAACTGAATGACAAAAAAATGTTAGATGACAACTTAAGAATAAAAAGTCATTTGCTGTCTATTTTATGTTACTTTAAATGACTGTATCATATGGTAACTGTTTGTGACATGTTTTCAGATTGTTGATTAATGAAAAATAAATGGTTAGTATCCTCATTTGCATATTTCATTTTTTTTCTTTGTTTAAAAAAGAAATGGAATGAAGCATGAAAGTATTATTCCCTCTGGGACTTACACAACTGTGATACTTGTTTGCTAACTTTTCCATTATGACATTGTTCTTCATAATGTTTTCTGACCTTTCTGGTTATATCACTGAATCCACGATCTGATCAAGTCATTTTTGCCCGATTGATAAATTAACACTGATCGACTTCTTCAAGAGTTCAGTAATTTATCATGTAGCTAAATTAAGAAATATCCAGAGTTGTACCACTGAACCAGATTTTATATTAATTCTACATTGGTAATTTTTTTATGGCAAGGATTTGGTATCATGTGAAAGCATATTGTTCCTAACTCCATTATATAAAATTAAGATTTAGCAAGGATGGGGTCGCAATAATTATGCAATTTGATGAAGTATATGAAATTGGAATCTCAGTAACATCCATGGTAACAGTAGGAATGCTTTTTCATTTCTTTGTATGTTACATAAAAGCAATGTTAAGATGAAGGGCACTATAAACACATGCAGTTAGGAGAAAGTGTAATGTGCAATAAAACAAGGGACCATTCTTTTAGTATATTAAATGTAGAATTAAGTTGCAGACATAGAAACTGAATGCTAGACAGTGAAACGACTATCCTGGCATGTTCCTGCTATAGGGGTAGATTCTTCCTGTCTCGATACGTAACCAAATCTTAATGGTCAGGGTTAGGGGGTAATTATAAATACATTTGATATCAAATATAGCAGTAGGAATAAGAACTGTTAAGTCATAGGTGGTTCTGAGATCTAATTAAACATGACAACAGTCATACATATTTCCATGTAAAAATCTCATGCACAGGATCTGGCCTCTGCAGCGACAGTATAACATAGTCATTCACATCCCACTGGTTGACATCACATCAAACTTTCATGTTATATAAAGATGTTACCCATAATATAGTAACATGCTCACGCCCACCCCTTTTAACTGTAAAATTGCATTCTATGCTAGCGTTATTAAGTCTGCTTATTACAAACGACTAATATCAACAACATCAGAAAGCCATTCCAGTTGAATGTTTAGGTTAACACTTTTATTAATCTAAACCTTTAGATAAACCTTTAAAGCAAAACTGTCATAGTTATTTCATAAAAATTCATTATTTTAGAAAAGCATGGTACAGTTTATGAATTCAACAATAAATTTTAATAATGAATGAAATAAAATTTAGACTATGTGTGTTGGAAATAAAAAGTGCAATTTATGGAATAAAGAAGCCATATGTTTCTTCAGTTTTCCACAAAGCTAGAATGGTATTATATTGCACTTAATGAAACATTTTGCAGGTGACCTAGCCAAAAGAAAAAAAATCTGTGTGTCATGTGTTTTAAATGATACTTGTCTGGACAATTAATAAATAATTCTTTTTTTGGTTCCACAATATAAATTGATTTGTACGGAATGCATGTCTAGAAATTTGTTTATTAATTGATAGGATATAGCTTTACATGATCCACTTGAGATCCTCTGTGGGTTTTGTTGTGTTTTTTCGGAGAATGGTACCAGTTTGACTAGTAATTTCTCTGATAATTTTCTTTTGAATATAATAAATTGATTGTCTGAAATATTATCAATTTCCCCGTGAGAGAAAATTTTAAGATATGTTATGGAGGCATAATGTTAACAGTTTGTTCAACTGAAAATTTGAACTGGAAAAAATGGATATATGGTTACAGGTATATTAATTTTTATCATAAAATCCCTGTGTACATTACAAAACCCAAAGCATAGGAATGTGAAGCTCTTTTTAAAGCTGTTCAGAATCATTCATTGAGTTGTCAACTATCTATGCAGTTAACATTTTTTGCCCTTATATGATATTTGGGAACATCATGCTGAGAGATTTGGTTGAACCTCTCTTGATAATGTAAATGACTCTCTTTAAATTTCTAAAATGAAACCCATTTCATAAATGAACAGAGCAGATTCAAGCTTTTAAATGATGAGGATTAAACAAGATATCATAAACAAATCTTGTTATATTTCCATCAGAATCATATTAGTGTTTTAACCAAATGTTTGTTGTCTTGTTAGAGGGTAACAAATCATTATTCACAGTCACATGACTGTAACTGAGATAACTATGGCTGATGCTGGGAAAGTTTGTCATTTTTGAGGTGATATGATTGTTTTTCCATTCTAATGTCTGATCAGTTTACAACCTGATCTGTGTAGTTAATGATAGAAATCAGACAAGATATGATAAACTGATGACTAAGACTTCTAATGAGGCAGGTAAACAGTTAAACTACTGTAGCCCTGTATCTGGTCCCTAAGTTATACAACTTTTTGGCTTCATTCTCCCTATTTCGGTCTTATTAAGGAGTGTTTGCACATATTTGATGACCTCTATTGTCTGGAATAGTTTTGGCATATTTTTGTTGTTTAAAGACGCTGTCTTATTTCCTTATTTAGTGGGTTACATACTTTTAGTGGTGTAGGTGAACCACAAAACAAAAAACAAATTCTGTTAGGCTCATATGCAGAATTTGGCAAATCTACAAAAAGGTATACATTCACAAAAATAAATGAATCAATAGTAGCATATTTGTCCTCAGATCTTGGCTGAATATTCACTGTATCAGCTGTAAGAGGGTTTAAATATTTGCAGATTATCATACCTTTAGACCCCATTGAAGTACAAATGTAGTATCTCACAGACTATCATTTCCAGGAAGTCTATAAACTACCTTGACAAAATAAGATTCCCCTTTCAACATATATCCAGACATGAAAAACAAGTTTCTTTGCAAATTTATTTCAGTCATCAGGCATGGGTGAGATGGTGGTAATTTATTTCAAGATTTGAGAATTAACAACGCAAAAGAATTGGTGTCACCAGCATGTTTTTAATGGATCCATATAACTGAGTTTGATTTCAGAATATTTATGTAACAAAGAGGTAGAGAAAGCTATGAACACATTTCTGGTATTAATGCTTCAATCCATCTCTAATTACATTCTAATTTTCAATGTTTTTTTGGGAATCATGTCTTGTATTGTGGTATGAGAGAAATAAATGTCAACTTTGTTTTAGATTTGGTAGCTTCTTCCTTGACAGTTTAATGCAAGATATTATCAAACATTTTCTCCAAGTGTTTTGTAAGATGGAGAAATTTCGGAAAAGTTGGTAATTGCAATTAACAAATGAGTTTGAAGTACAGACTGGACACACTATTTTTCGTATGGAATGATTTTTAGATGATTGGTATTTATTGTTGTGTTATCTCACACATTCAAAAGTGCTTTTAGAATAAAGGAAAGATTTATTTTGAAGAGAAGATAGATTGCTAAATAATAGTCAGTCATTATTGCTTATGCTGTATAGAGGAAATTATTGTATTATTGTATTATCCTATCGGAGGAGTTATGTTTTATTGATTATAAGCTTATGTGTAGAATGGCAAATTTGAAAACAAATTATTTATATAAAGGTATGATGGAAATGATTATTTGTCTGTAAGATATCATATGTGAAATTTGAGAATTTTGTAGTTTATATTCCCATTAGGCTGTAAGACCTGAGTTTGAATTTAAATTGTTGCCATTACTGTCATCACATTTGTTTTCTTTTTGTTATCATGGACTTTCATTATACCCCAGTTTACAAAATAGCACTGGGTATATTGCTCAAAACCTGTCCTTCAGTCTAAGAGTAATTTTGTTTGTGGATGTTTGTGGATGCTAACTCAAACACTTTATATTGGATTGCAACCTTACTTGGATATAAGGTCAAATATAGTGAGAAGAAGATCCCCACTGATTTTGGGGTAACCATTTCAAAGTTACTATAAGTAGAACAAACTTCTGGTTTTTTTATTAAAAAATTTTTGGATGGAAACTTCAGTAAGAAATCTCAAACCCCATAATTCTAAAGCAAGGAATTGTTGTACTTAAATACATGATGAGATATATGACCAAAAGGGACCTTATTAAAGCAGCTATTGCGACATATATAGAACACAACTTAAATCTATTGCTAGACATTGAGAAGAAACTAAATATATCTAAATGTCTCTATGATATGTTATATATAATCAATGTGATCAGCCTTCAGAAGTATTCTGTAACATTTATAGTACAGATTTGTCATCTCACTCAGTGATTTATTTATAGTTCTTATAACATACATGTACATTTAACTGACTTGTTTTTTGGGATATAGATTTATTGTGGATTTGGGATAGCTAAAATATTGTCCTACACTAGGTCAATTTAAAAAAAAAATTTGAGAAAAAGCTATTAAAATTTTCCACAGAAAAGAAAACTAAAATCAGAAACAAAAATTTCAAACTGGTATCTTTATGCAAAATTATCCAATTTATATTTAGCTATGTTACATCTTCATATAGAATCCCTCTATCTAAGTTTATTTACATTCCAATCCAGAATGTCTCCATCTACATATAAGTCATATCTCCATACAGAATGCCTCTTTCTTAAGGTTTATGTCAGATCTCCAAACAGATTGTCCCTGTCTAGGTGAAAGTCACATGATCATCTCCATACAGAATGTTCCTGCCTGTCCCTGTCTAGGTTTAAGTCACATCATGATCTCCATACAGAATGTTCCTGCCTTTAGTTGTGTTCCCATTTCCTGTCTAAGTTTAAGGTATGTCTCCATACATACATGACACGGGTTATGCTCTTCTCATATATTTTATGATGGTATGATACTAAACCCCTAACGGGAGGGATTGTGCCTGATATTCATATGATGAAGACATAATCTTTCAATCAGTTTAATTGAGGTCTGGAGCTGGCATGTCAGTTAACTGCTAGTAGTCTGTTGTTATTTATGTATTATTGTCATTTTGTTTATTTTCTTTTGTTACATCTTCTGACATCGGACTCGGACTTCTCTTTAACTGACTTTTAATGTGCGTATTGTTATGCGTTTACTTTTCTACATTGGCTAGAGGTATAGGGGAGGTTGAGATCTCATAAACATGTTTAACCCGCCGCATTTTGTGCCTGTCCCAAGTCAGGAGCCTCTGGCCTTTGTTAGTCTTGTATTATTTTACTTTTAGTTTCTTCTGTATAATTTGGAGTTTAGTATGACGTCCATTATCACTGAACTAGTATATATATTTGTTTAGGGGCCAGCTTAAGGACGCCTCTGGGTGCGGGAATTTCTCGCTGCATTGAAGACCTATTGGTGACCTTCTGTTGTTGTCTGTTCTGTGGTCAGGTTGTTGTCTCTTTGACACATTCCCCATTTCCATTCTCAATTTTATAGTCAACAAAATCTTTTTTTTAGTCTCTCTGTATTTCAATTTTGTTCATAAGTTTAGATTTTATATAAACTCCATACGCTGCCCCTCTGTCTTGGTTTAATTTAAACTTTAATACAACCTCTATGTCTATGTCTTCATCTTACTTAAAGGATGTATGTCGTGCAGCCCCTTTGTCAAAGTTTAAACTCAATAACTAGGGTTAGTTTGTAACTCTATGGAGTCCCATAAAAAAAAAATCCAGGTTAAAAATTACTGCATGCCTAGTCTCCCGCCTTCCCAATATGTTTTTTATTTCTAAAGTTCATTTTTTTAGCAGAATTTAAGAAGATAAAGAAAATAAATGTTAATAGATAAAATCATTATGTAAAGTTAGAAATGACAGTTGGGAAGTTTTTATCTGTTATTTTCAATACTGATAGTGCCAAAACTTCACATGATTAATATAGGAAATGTTAAGTTTTTGATAAAGAAGTGTTAAATAGGTGTTACATTTAAGTTTTAAAATATTATTTTTAGTTATAACAGAAAGTTGAGACAATAACAAATGGCAAATTAGAATACTAATGATTAATTTTGTGTAATACCAGCCTCACAAATCATTGAATTAATGGTCTTTATATTTTGATGTGTTTGTTAGACATCTATATAATAAATCATGAAAATCATAATCCGAAGTAATTAAAATTATGAAATCAGAGAAATATGTTTATGATTTTATGATGATCAAATGTAATTAAAATTAGCGTTAATTTATCTATTGTCTTCTTTATTAAGATATTGAAATTCACTTTGATTAGTAGAAATGGGTGTTGAGTATCTTCTGAGCTAGTTATGTCTTTTTTATAACTTGTAGGATCAATATCCCGTGATGTAACAGTTAGTTAGAGATGGAACATGCCATTTTAATTGAAACTATTCCTATATTTCATTTCTACAAATGTGATCGGCAGTGTTCCAATCATTAAAATGGGAAATGTCAAAATATTTATGTCTTAAATATTCAAATGGGGAATATTTTGGATTATTTTTTTTGAAGACAGACTATAGCATTGCTTTTAAGGTCTGACTAATTCAGTGTTTGATATTAGCTATAGATTTTTTTCAACATATTGTAGTGCTATTCATTTGATGCAATGTCAGAACAGTGTCAGTACAGTGTATCCACTCTCTAACATACAACACCCCTGCTATAGAGTATGCATTTTATGTATATGCATTGTATTGTTCAGTCTTTTTGTCAGTTGTATTATCATCATCGATAAGTGTTTAAGTGTGTTGTGTCAGTTTTAAAGTCTTTAACCAGTGGTCTGACAGCTTTGTTGCCTTAATAGTTTTCACTCCATAAGATGTGAATTGTTTGCTACTCAGGGGTAATGAAATTACCAAAATCTTTAAGAAACTTAATATCCCAATTGTAGAAGAAAAAATTAAACAAGCTGCACTTTTTATTCATCGTATGATGTTTAACAATGATTACCGTCTATTAGAAGAAACACCAGATGCTTTATCCCCCCTTTTTTGGTTACAACTGTTGAGTTAGTGTACTTTTAATCAATAGAACACACCCCTATAATCCAGTTAGGAAATCTGACATAAGTTAGGTTTTGTTTATTTTGAAACGGTTTTCTTTCATCTCCAGTCGACCATAAGTTACAGTAGTATGATGAAAAGCCAGACTGTTATGGTTTATAAGTATAAACAAACTGAAGAAAATACATGTTAATCTGTTAAATACGTGGAAATCTGTCAAAACTCACATCAGTCTCAGATCAATAACACTTCCTCACTAACACACTCTCTGCACCAATTTTTTCTTCGTTTTTTTGTTACATTGAGGTAGGTATGAATAGTTGAAAATGCTTTAAAATTGATGCCCTCAGACTTTGTGAAGTTTAATTGTTGATGTTTACGCCAAATCTTAATAATCAATACCAACAAATTTTAAAATCTATAAGTGAACATACAGTTTTCATTGATAGACAGGTTTCCAAAACACATTTAAAATGCCATGACTGATGCTTCTAGAAGGTTGCTGTACAAAAATGACTTCCACACAATCCATTATATTATCAAAGAAAAACTCTGGAGCAAAACATATAAATAGAATCCAATAGGACAAAACAGAGAAAAGAAAGCAAAATAACAGTTAGACAGAAACTGTGATTTAATATAAAAAAGTTTGATGAGAATCTTATGTTATGAGTAAACCAATCACTCTAAGAGTGCAACTGTGTACAATCTGCAATCTCAATCTCATAATGAGCTAAAAGAAAATGAATAAAATATAATTAACACCTTGTATGATCTTGTCTTATCTAAGGGCTACAAAAACTTTGGCAGAAAATTGTTTTTGTAGCAAAAAATCACGATGTCCGACTGTCAAACATCTGTGATACGATAGAACGGATTTACACGAACATCCAGCAAAACATTGATTCTCAATAAACCATATGGCAGCCTAGACAAATAATAACACAGAAAACTTCTTTCAGCTTAGAAGATATGATATAATGTTATGACAAAATCATACATTCGATACATTCAGTTCTTATTTTGACGAAAATAAATGGTGAATGAAATTGTTTAATGAATGATTTTAACAAGCGGAACATCAGAAAGTTTCATCTTTATTCAGTTCAATGAATTGAAAATATTTATAGAGGAAAACTTAGTTTATATATGTGATTAAAAGCCACAAATATTATTTTATTTATTGCTCATTAATGTGCGTTGATGAGGTAACAGAATTGTTGCTCCTATGAATTCTCTCTTGCTTTTATTAAAAATTTTAAAATTGGAAAATTGAATATTTGATGGGTATTTTAAAACTTAGGAACTTTAATCAGTAGCCCATGGGTAAAATAACCCCCAATGTAGTACTAATAACCAAATATTGTGTTACAAAACATATCTATGGAGTATTGATGACTTGTAAGTCCATTTTTTGCGATGAGTAAAGTTCCAAACATAAGAGTAGTCTTAATGTTCATGTATTTTTAACCAGTTCCATTATATGATACGGCATACAGCACAGTTAAGTAATGATTGCAGCAGAAATCGTATTGTTTAATGTTCTGCGATCATTGATCGTCTCTCATTTCTATCCAGGCAATTAACAGACTTATGATGTCATGGTTATATTTTTTCCTTAACATTTTTCTAGTCATCAATTTTTCATGAAACTTGTAATAAAAGCAGAAATATATTGTGGAAGATACTAAGATAAAATGATCAAGGTTATCATGTGGTTTTGAAACTTTTATCTATAAAGAATGATAACTGCCTGAGAATTTTCACCCCTTTCATGACTAATTATGATTTATAGTTATTTTGCATGTCAATATGGAAGTAGTTCACACATTAGAAAAAAAAAAAAAAAAAAAAAATGAAAAAAGTACCAGTATGAATATTTCCTGCAAAATGAAAAGATTAAGAGTGGATATATCAAAATCTTAACAAATTTTTCATCAAAAAGAAGTAACAATAATGTAATGAAGATTAGAAATCTAAATGTGTGACAGCTTTACATGTCATAAATATTTCCACTGTCTCGCATACATCAATCAGACCACCTTTATGCAGTCTTGAACCTCTTACTTACTCTCTACTCTCTGTTACATGTTATAAATATTTCAATTGTCTCACATACATCAATCACGGACTACCTTTATACAATCTTGAACCTTCTTACTTACTCTCTACTCTCTGCATTTGCATCTAGTGAACTAAAATAGCCCATACCAGAACTAGCTCATTGACTCAAACGCACCTTATTCAAGCACAATCTTAATCATTGACCACATCTTCAAACACAACCCTTATTCTTGCTAAATCTAGGTCCTTGGCCACTATGTGATAGCACATAACAAAACATTTATACAATTAAAACATGCAGTTCCTAATTATTGGTAAATCTTAAACAGGCTACTTTCAAACACACCACCTTCTTAGGATAGAGAGCACAAAACATAACTATAATAAACTGTTATCACAGAGATATGTCTCGCTTTTTTGTAATTTTGATTATGCAAATGTTGAAATTAAAATGGCAATACTTAACAAATTAGGCTAATATTCAAAGTCAGTGAACCATGACTGAGGTACATGGCTTAAAACCATCTCCATGTAAATGAGATGCACCAATGCTAATACAACTGCATACCAAATATCATTGACTTATTATAAGTCATTCCCTTTAAACAAACATAAACACAAACATTAACTTGTAAGCTATGTAAAAGTTTCAAAGTCAATGAACCATGAAGGGGGGGGGGGGGACCTATATAATCTCCATGGAAACGATACTTACAAATGCCAATAAATTTGCATACCAAATATCATTGACTTAACATTGGCAGTTCATCTTAAACTGATCTTATCACAAACTAATACATGTAAACTAAGCAAAAGTTTCAAAGTCAGTAGGCCATAACTGAGGGGATGGGGTCAAATATTCTCCATTGAAATGAGATGTGCTAATGTTTATACAACTCAATACCGATTAACATTGGCCTACCACTAATGGTTCCCCTTGAACTAACCTAATCACAAACTAATACATGTTAACTAAGCAAAATTTTCAGATCAGTAGACCATGACTAAGGAGGCTAAGCCAAATAATCTCCATGGAAATGAGATATGCCAATGCTTATACAACTGCATACCAAATATCATTGACCTACCACTAATGGTTCCTCATAAACTGACCTAATCACAAACTAGTACATGTAAAATAAGCAAAAGTTTCAAAGTTAATAGAACTTGACTGAAGGGGCAGGGCCAAATAATCTCCATGGAAATGAGATGTGCCAATACTAATACAACTGTATACCAAATATGATTGACCTACACTTGTGGTTCACCACAAACTAGACCTAATCACAAACTAATACGTTGTTGATGCCGTTGTCGACGCTGGAAACAGCATACCTATGTCTCGCTTTTTGACTCCGTCAGGTGAGACAAAAAGGACATTGACCACAAGTGAAAAGTCAAGTGCACCTTTTATTTTTGGTTATTATACTCTGTTTATCAAGAAGGATCAAGATTAATCATTAAAATTAAGATAGATTGATCCAATCATTGTCTCGCCTTGACGAAGTCAAAAAGCGAGACTTAGGTATGCTGTTTCCGGCGTCGGCGGCGACGGCGACGGCGGCGTCAACAATGTATTAGTTTGTGATTAGGTCTAGTTCATGGTGAACCACTAGTGGTAGGTCAATGATATTTGGTATGCAGTTGTACTAGCATTGGCACATCTCATTACCATGGAGATTATTTGGCCCCGCCCCCTCAGTCAAGGTCTATTGACTTTGAAACTTTCCATAGTTTACATGTATTAGTTTGTGATTAGGTCAATTTATGGGGAACCACTAGTGGTAGGTCAATGATATTTGGTATGCAGTTGTATAAGCATTGGCATATCTCATTTCCATGGAAATTATTTGGCTCCGCCTTAGTCATGGTCTATAGACTTTGAAAATTTTGCTAAGTTAACATGTATTAGTTTGTGATTAGGTCAGTTCAAGGGAACCATTAGTGGTAGGCCAATGTTAATTGGTGTTAAGTTGTATAAGCATTAGCACATCTCATTTCCATGGAGAATATTTGGCCCCCCCTCAGTCATGGTCTATTGACTTTGAAACTTTTGCTTAGTTTACATGTATTAGTTTGTGATTAGATCAGTTTAAGATGAACTGCTAATGTTAAGTCAATGATATTTGGTATGCAAATGTATCGGCATTTGCAAGTATCGTTCCATGGAGATTATATAGCCCCACCCTGATCATGGTTCATTGACTTTGAAACTTTACATAGTTTACAAGTTAATGTTTGTGTTTAGGTTTGTTTAAAGGAACGACTTATAATAAGTCAATGGTATTTGGTATGCAGTTGTATTAGCATTGGCACATCTCATTCCATGGAGATTGTTTAGCCATGTACCTTCAATCATGGTTCATCGACTTTGAATATTTGCATAACTTACATGTTAAAGTATTGCTGTTTTAATTTCAACATTTGCATTATCAAAATTACAAGAAGGCGAGACATATCTCTGTGATAACAGTTTATGATTAATTGTAATAATGATAAAGTACTTAATCAAACAGTTTATGATGTTAATCTGATAAATAGGTTATAGTTATGATTAAAGATGGGGTGTGGCACCGTTAAAGTCCATAATTTCTCTAAAGTCCACAACACCGCTAAAGTCCACAACAAATTTCCGCTAAAGTCCACAACGCCGCTAAAGTCCACAAACTTT
Organism: Mytilus coruscus; assembly: GCA_017311375.1. Taxonomy (NCBI): domain Eukaryota; kingdom Metazoa; phylum Mollusca; class Bivalvia; order Mytilida; family Mytilidae; genus Mytilus; species Mytilus coruscus. The sequence goes on from CM029604.1 coordinate 77,378,916, forward strand.
CCGCTAAAGTCCACAAAATGACCTCCGCTAAAGTCCACAAGAAAACGCCGTTAAAGTCCACAATAACAAGTTCGCTAAAGTCCACAAAAAAGCACCGTTAAAGTCCACACATTTTTTTTTATTATTAAAACATCAGTTCGTTTTTTTTAATTCCGTTAGTACAATACAAAGCATGGGCCTTTCTTCTCAGTAGTTATTTGTTTATCAGTTTGATAAATGAGAAAAGTACAGTATCTGTAGATGATTTTGTTACATTAATTTTGATCTTTGTATTATGATCAGATGATGATGGCCAAGTTCGTAAATTCGTTAGTTATTAACTTTACATTATTACTGCATTCTTCAAGTACTGTTTTTGTTTTCTTATTCTTTGCATATAATAACTTTTTGCAGTAACTAATGTACAAAGCAAACGTGCCTCCTAATCTATAACATTTGAACGGCATTCATTCGGACAACAATCTTGATTATGATTATAAACAAAAAAATAGTAAGTATATGAATCCCCAAAGGTCTCCTGTCACAAAACTTTTAACCAACGTTTAACGTTACTGATTTCGTGTTGGTTATAGAAAACAACGAAAAATAATGTGTTATGATTTTCAGAACGGAAAATGAAGTCAGTATGATAAATTCTAAATAAAAAGAAAATATTCTATGCTTTAAATTATATTTTTATCGATTAGTATAGGATATCGATGCGTTGAATGGGTGTCTACCAAAATGTCACAATAAAACCTGATTTGAGTACATTTCAATGAGACAGCAACTCAACAATAAATGTAATACATATTTACACCACTCTTCTGGAAACCAAAGTGGAAATTTAAATATTAGTTGCATCATACTTGTATAACATTGATATCAGTTAATAGAATATTGATTAGTTTTTGACCAAAATGAATTTACACAAACTTTCGCACAAAAGTGTATGTGTTGTACTGTTTCATCACTGTTCCAGGTTAGGAAGGGTTTGGCGCCAGCAAAGTGTTTAACCGCCACATTCTGTATGTGCCTGTCCCAAGTTAGGGACCTGTAACTCGTTGGCTGTCGCTTGTTGCTGTATATCATATTATTTTCCGCTTATTGTTATGGAAATATATCAGGCCGTTACTTTTCTCGCTTGAATTGTTTAACCTTTTTTCTTTTATTTCGGCCTTTAAAGCTTACCGTGAGTTATCGATTGTGCTCATTAATGAGGGCCATACGGTGATCTATAATAGTTTTAAATTCTCTGGGAGAGAATAATCTCATCGGCAATCTTACCACATATTTTTCTATCAGTTAAATAATTTCCGAGGCCTGGTTTGCCGATCGATCTAAGAAGTATTATATCTATAGTAATCACTTGGATGTCAACACCGAGGTTGTAAATTCGATGAACCCCGTCAAGCAAGGGCGCTCGACTCAACCCTTATTAACTACTTCTTTATTGTTCTGCACTCCTTTATCTAAAACAACATATTGTTGTCTAATTCCTTACACTCACTTCATTTGAACTTTGGTGAAGAGTTGTCCCATTGGCAATCATACCACATCTCCTTTTATTTTATAATGACTGTTTACTTATTCCGTACTGTGTTCTGTGTACTAGTTTTCGTTAACACATGACATGGGTAAAATCTCTTTGTTCTTACTGTGCTATAATCTGGATAATGCACAGATAAGGCGGACCCTGGATTTTGAAAGGGATGGAACTTGATTCAATAAGATTAAAAAAAATTCTATTTTATAATATTTTGTGTACAATGTAAATCTTAAATGGGTGTTTCACAGTTTACTTAATAATTATTTTTTGTAATTTCTGCCAAAAAAAAATGTATTTTAGAATATCAAATTAAATAAACTCTGATAGTTTTGTGTTCCATGGAATGAATGTATTACGACTATTTAGATATGTATACCTTTTTAGTGACTATTTTGCGATCGAATTTAATGAGGATCATTTTTAAGTTTGTACCAAAACAGCGGGAGAGGGGAATAAGCTGCAGATCAATTGTTAAGATGCGACAAAATGAATTCAGTAGACACAAAATAAAGGGGAGGGAAGTCAAAGATTGAAAATGAAACATTTTTTCTGTTTACTTAATATTTTAAATTAAGGTACATTTCTCCTCCGCTCATCTTCTTCTAAGTATATTATTGAGGGAAAGAAAGGCAATTAATCTACACCCAATAACCCGTTCAGTTATGATTTTTCAAACTCCGATTTAAAAGGTATGTAGCAAACTGAACTAAAACTGAGGAGATGTAGGTTATACGTTAATAAGACAGTAATCAAACGACAAAAACAAACTAATGACTACTAAAGGACAACATGTAGTATAGTTAAAAAAGAAAGGTGTTTACACAATATGTCAATTTTAAATCGTCACTAATTTATATAAAATTGTGAATAAATTTAACAGAAACGATGAAAACAATCTTACATCAAACTGCAATTCTCCAAAAATGTAACAATTTAGGAAAAGCCTTAATATAAAAAAATGTGAATTCTAATATGACGTGCTTCTTTCGCTTTGTAAACAACACCGTGATAAAATTCTCGATATATCTATACTTAGCGCAGACTCAGAGATATACATAATAATGGATGTTACAATATACCTCCTCGTAAATCCACATGTATTGGAACCTATTTGCAAACGCTATGCCGATTTTATTGTTTTAAAAATTGCAATTGAAAAAAGACTACAGAACTTTTATTCTTATTCGGATGCATAACAAAAAGAATTAATGCACAAGAGCTCGGAGAAATCTACAAAATCAAAATAAAATAAAATTCACGAAAGTCCATTAATGCTTTTGGCGCATTTAAGTCATTTCAAAACATGACGTCATACAAATGAAAACGCTAAAGCTGAGGGTTTTTCCGTTACGTGAACCATCGAAATTCGTATAATATTACATTAAAATGCATTTTTGAGGTAGGTGTTGTTTTATTTTCTATTTTATTGCATTATTCGCATATTTACTGATTTCAGCAAGTCAACATGGCGGCTCCTTAGTTACGAAATGTCAACTTTGGATTTGACGGTAGCTTACGAGAAAAACATGTAAACTAAAAATGGCAAATGTTGGGTTTGAGAATTAAAAGAATTAAGCACATTTTTTCTAGCGAAAATAATTCATGCAAGCTACAGATTTATTAGAATGTTTTAGCTTTATCTAACAGGGAGTAAAAAAGAACAGCCACACACACGGCATACCCACCCTCGCTTCAGTTTTTTAATGACCGTATTTGTCCTATTAGAATCGAAATAATGGCTTTCATGAATTATTTCTTAATTATTTAAAACTTACCAATCTTTAACTGCATTACAGCGTATTTCCCCTTTCTTTGCCCTACAAGAAACTTTCATAGGAGCCGTGGATTGCGGAATATCGTCCGCATATTTCCAAAATGTTCACGTAAATTGATGACGTAATGTGTTAAAACAGTTATTAACCAATCAAATCGGTGTATATGGTTTAATCTGCACGGCTCGGGATGACCCTTTAACCCGAACTCCTACGCCGTTCTGGTTAATTAGGGTCACCCGACGGCAGAATAAATCATATATACCGATTTGCTTGGTGAATAACTATAACATAAAAACAAGAATGTGCCCATAGTACACGGATGCCCCATCCGCACTATCATTTTCTATGTTCAGTGGACCGTGAAAATGGGGTAAACACTCTAATTTGGCATTAAAATTAGAAAGATCATATCATAGGGAACATGTGTACTAAGTTTCAAGTTGATTGGACTTCAACTTCATCATAAACTACCTCGACTAAAAACTTTAACCTGAAGCAGGAGATGGACGGACGAACGGACGGACGGACGGACGGACGGACGAACGAACGAACGAACGCACAGACCAGAAAACATAATGCCCATAAATGGGGCATACAAAAATATACATACACTAGTTGTTTAACTTAGTAAAGCGTTTTTAATCACATGCAAAATTAGTCAAAGATTAATATGTATAAACTCACAAAACGCTAAATCTGTTCTGCAGTAACCAATAAAATTGTATTGATGAGAACAGAAACATTCCTTGATAGTATATAATTCGTAAAAGTTTCAGCTCAAAATTTCATACTAGTCTTCCATTTAACCTTTTAAAATACTAAAAAGTATCTTAAAAAGAGAATAAAGAAAGGAAATTAACTCTGAAAGCGATACCGTGAACTTTGATGTGACGATATTTTATCAATCATTATGACTATAGGATAGTTCCACAATTGTTGGTGTTCGGCTCAATGCAAGATGAACGTTCCTATTGCCTTTATCCACACCTCCAATGCTCATATACATATATTTTATTAGTTCTGGATTTTCAACACACAAATAAATGGGCAAGTGAATGTAAAAATCAAATAAAAAATTCCAAAACTACATTTGACGGCATTCACAGTTGGATTTTCACAAACCATTTGTTGAAAGACGAGAATTGTCTGAATATAAAATTTTATTTGTTTATCTGGTCATGATTTTCTTCGGTTATTTTTGTTTTCTCCTGATGCAAATCAAAATTTTGGATAAAATATAAGCTTTGTGTTATATCATCAGAAATTGATAATTAACGCTTCAAAGTAAATATATTACCAAATCAACGAATAAACCTATGAGAGTTCTGCTTCTATTGGTACCAATTTTGATTAAAATCTTACATGAAATATCCCTAAATATTTTTATGAAAAACGTAAATTTTCATGATATATATAACAACAAATTGTAGGTCATAAATCCTTCTGACCATTAGATTTTACTGGCTTGACGGTTTTTGAAGTAACGTTCCTAAATGTTCTAAAACTTATCTTCCAAAATATACATGTATGTACTTCCAATAACTTCAATTTCAAAGAGCATTTGAACTCAATTTCATACTTAATACAGGAGATTAACTCATAAAGTTACAATGTAGAGTCACTTTTGTATTTAGTTAAAGTTTTAATTTCATTTTTAATCTTGGTAAATTTGACAAATGCATGTGTATGGTCGAAGTAGTATTAGACCGTAACAGTATACTCATACGGTACGAGCATACGCTCGAGTATACTTATACGGTCCAAATACTCATATTATCTGGAACATATATACATGTAGCATTGTTGAAATAAAATCTTTTATACTTGTACTCATCATGGGTAATACACAATACAGAACGGCATCCGCGTATAATTTATTCAATTCATTTTCATTCTGAAACAAATACATTTTCCTTTTGAAAACAAAACAAACATGCAAACCAATGAGTGATGGAAATCTGGTGAGCACCACAAAATGCATGAATGTGTGGAATTCTTTATCATTATTTTGATTTCAAACAAGAACATTATGGTTCAAAATCTATTTTTGAGATTTACGGATCGTTTTGGCTGCTGTGGAGCCTAACAGACACTGAATGAAAATCATTCTTATGTTTTATAGATATTTGCAAAGGAAATTTAAATGTCAAATATAGGCTCCAAATTATGTCAGTTTCTCCAGCATATACATAAAGAGAACGCTATGTTGGAGTTTCTTGTGGATGAACAAAATTAATGTTTACTAAAGAATAAAAAGAGCACCATAGCTAGATAACTTTTCAGAAATGTTGTCTGTATAGTGGATAGAAAATCGCAATACAAAGATCAAATTTATGGGGATCAAAAGCAGATACTATATAATCTTTTCATTTATCAAAAATATAATTCAAGCTGATAAGAAATACTTTCCGAGAACAAAAGTCCATGCTTTTTATTGGATCTATATATACTATTGGGAGTAAAAAACAGCGAATTGATCTTTTGATAATAAAAAAAAAAAAATGTTTGGACTTTAACGGTGCTTTTTGTGGACTTTAACGGTGTTTTTGTGGACTTTAGCGGAGGTCATTTTGTGGACTTTAGCGGAAAGTTTGTGGACTTTGACGGCGTTGTGGACTTTAGCGGAAATTGTTGTGGACTTTAGCGGTGTTGTGGACTTTAGAGGAATTGTGGACTTTAACGGTGCCACAATGGGGAATTTAAACCCTATCATGTGTGAGACAGAAAAGGACTTCTCATTTGACTAATGGAATTCTCAATAAAATTTTGATGAGTTAGCAAGTATATATTGAGCACTTGGAGGAGATTAAATTGAATTCTTATCTTTTTAGTTGATTAAAGTTCATTTCATCCTAATTGTACAAATTGGAGTATAAAATATTTACAAAGATAATTATTTGATATGTGACTGTACAATTTAATGACATTTTCCATAAAAGTTATAAAATGTCTTATTTATCTTATCATGCATGGTAAGTTACATAAGTATATCATGCAATTTCAGATAGAATAGTGAAATTTCAAATTCTTAGTTTTATTCTAAATCAACACTGTAATTGTACTTATCAGATGGAGTTCAGTTTTCATGTCTACTGCACTTAAAAACTGTTGATAGCTTCGAAATATATTGTCATGACAAAAACCAAAAAACATGCCTTGCAGATATACACTGTAAATATTTAGGATTCTTTCTGTTAATGATAAGGTCCAAGTTTATAGTATGCCCCTGCAGTAACTTATTTTATATTTATCTGCAAGACAATTAAAACCAAACTTAAAACTTAAAACAATATCAATAGCCATTGATTTCAAAGTGATGAACCTTTCCACATTCTCTATATGTTATGTGCCTGTCTCAAGACAGCAGCCATTGATTTCAAAGTGATGAACCTCTCCACATTCTCTATATGTTATGTGCCTGTCTCAAGACAGCAGCCATTGATTTCAAAGTGATGAACCTCTCCACATTCTCCTTGTTTTGTGCCTGTCTGAAGACAGCAGCCATTGATTTCAAAGTGATGAACCTCTTGCCTGTCTCAAGACAGCAGCCATTGATTTCAAAGTGATGAACCTTTCCACATTCTCTATATTATGTGCCTGTCTCAAGACAGCAGCCATTGATTTCAAAGTGATGAACCTCGTGCCTGTCTCAAGACAGCAGCCATTAATTTCAAGTGATCTCCACATTCTCTATATTATGTGCCTGTCTCAAGACAGCAGCCATTGATTTCAAAGTGATGAACCTCTCCACATTCTCTATATTATGTGCCTGTCTCAAGACAGCAGCCATTGATTTCAAAGTGATGAACCTCGTGCCGGTCTCAAGACAGCAGCCATTGATTTCAAAGTGATGAACCTCTCCACATTCTCTATATTATGTGCCTGTCTCAAGACAGCAGCCATTGATTTCAAAGTGATGAACCTCTCCACTTTCTCTATATTATGTGCCTGTCTCAAGACAGCAGCCATTGATTTCAAAGTGATGAACCTTTTCACATTCTCTATGTTATGTGCCTATCTCAAGACAGCAGCCATTGATTTCAAAGTGATGAACCTCGTGCCTGTCTCAAGACGGCAGCCATTTATTTCAAAGTGATGAAGCTCCACTTTCTCTATATTATGTGCCTGTCTCAAAACAGCAGCCATTGATTTCAAAGTGATGAACCTCGTGCCTGTCTCAAGACAGCAGCCATTGATTTCAAAGTGATGAACCTCGTGCCTGTCTCAAGACGGCAGCCATTTATTTCAAAGTGATGAACCTCTCCACTTTCTCTATATTATGTGCCTGTCTCAAAACAGCAGCCATTGATTTCAAAGTGATGAACCTCGTGCCTGTCTCAAGACGGCAGCCATTGATTTCAAAGTGATGAACCTCTCCACTTTCTCTATATAATATGCCTGTCTCAAGACAGCAGCCATTGATTTCAAAGTGATGAACCTCTCCACTTTCTGTATATAATGTGCCTGTCTCAAGACAGCAGCCATTGATTTCAAAGTGATGAACCTCTCCACTTTCTCTATATAATGTGCCTGTCTCAAGACGGCAGCCATTGATTTCAAAGTGATGAACCTCTCCACTTTCTGTATATAATGTGCCTGTCTGAAGACAGCAGCCATTGATTTCAAAGTGATGAACCTCTCCACTTTCTGTATATAATGTGCCTGTCAAGACAGCAGCCATTGATTTCAAAGTGATGAACCCCTCCACAGTCTGTATGAGCTTGTCTCAAGACAGCAGCCTGTAATTTAGTAGATGTCATGTTGCTGTTTGTCATATATATGTTTCACTTATTGTTTTTTTTATGTCAGGGCCTTATATGGGTTTTGCTCATTTTTGAAGGCCATACAATAGCCTATAGTTGCTAACTTCTACGTCATTTAGTCCCCGGTGGAAAGATTTCTCATTGACTATCATATCACATCTTCTTATTTTTATATTATGTAAAAAAAAACTGCATTATGTTTTAATTAACAAAGTCATTTTAAGGCCCCTTCCCATCAAGATCTTAATAGTTAATATTCCATGAAAACAATTTCTAAACAAAAAATGTTTTATTTAGTGGAATGTTGATTGTATTTTTGTGTAATATATCATAAGAGACAGACAGCTTAATTAAATTAATTATTTTCCATGACTTTATCCTGTACACAAGTATTTCATCTTCATGCATATTCAACTGACCAATAACCATTATACCTCCATGATTACTGTCGAATTTAGAATCAAGGTCAATTGTACCTGTAAAATGTTGTCTTAAATATTTAAACCAATAATCAATAATTTTTTTCTGAAAACGTTTTATTTTATTAATGTACTCTGGAACTTGAAATATTTCCTGAATGATAAAAAGTTATATTTGAAAAGGAGATGAAAATAATGAGGTGTGTTTGATCTGTTCCTCGAAGGAATATTGTCATCAGATGTGAAGGTCATATAAAAGGTTCTAATAAGGACATAGCTACAACTGTTGGGGTAAAATTTGAATCCCTCGAAAGAATTCAGCCTGTACCAATTCCATGTACTGAATTGTAGAATGACCTTGACCCTATTAACCCAAAAATACCTATACAAGTTTTCACTAATTAACAAATTACTAAAACACATTAAATTGAGCTTAAATGGTTATGGTTGCCATTTTGTAATCGCGCACGATTGGAATGCTTTTAGATACAAGTTTGTAAATTGAATCTACGGATTGAAGCTGGTAAAATATAAGACAGACAGACGACTCTTTTGTTGCTGTAATACAATAACAATCGTCAAAACTCTGTAGGGTAATTCTATTACTGTCAAATTCTATTATGTCTACCTTGACTTTAATTTAGCTGGATTGTCTCTAACTTGGGTAAAATTGGCCTCATCAAGTTACCATAATATTAATTATTGTACAACTTTATTTATTTATCTTCTGTATGTATTCTATTAACGGGAAACAGAGAATACAAAAATTTCGCTTTATCAATGAGTCATTTGAGAACAAAACTTTAAATGTTAGAATGAGTTGCAATGATAGTGGTATTAGGAACATGGACAATATTCCTTTGGGACGTTTGCTGAGATTTGATATCAGATTATACCCTGTATTATTGAATTTGGGCATTGACTGTGTATTGGAATGTAAAAGTTTTTGTATTATCTGTATGCTTTTTGGATGAGATTACCTTACTTGGTATTTTACCAGGGGAAATAGACCTGCAGATACAGCATTAGTCAGTCAATAAACTCTCTTTACTCCAGTTGGGGAATTCTGACATATTTAGTTTGTCAAAATGTAAAATATTAAGGAAATTCTCATCCTGGTTTTAAAGATGTTTGATTCTGATGGAAGCCATGCATCATTCTAAACTCAGAGATATTTCAGAAAGACTCCTTGTTCTGTTTAATTGTTATCTAGAAGTTGTTTGGTTATTTGTTTTGTTGGGTTGCTTCCCCATTGACATATAATTCATATTTTCTTTCATTCATATCCACAATGTTTGATGTACAATTATTAATTTTTCTAGGTTAGAAGATTTGCCGTCGGTACAAACCTTTATTAGTCAGTAACATAACTTCTCTCATTTAGAGGACTGTTTTGTAGCATGAGATTAATTATTTTTTCTATTCAATAGAAGTTTTATGAATTCAATGGAAGATTAATGTTTTGTTGTTTGACCTTTTCACTTGAGAATAGGTGAGCTAATAGATATTATTCCATTGTCCCAGGTTTTACAACATCAATCCCTAGCACAATATACAATCTGCTGCCATGGAAATGCATGTCTGATGATTTAATATGCACCATGTTTTATTATCTCAAAGTTATGGTGACCTGGTCATATTAAAAACTTAATTTTCTACCATATTAAGTACAGTGGGAATGGGGTACATCACAAGATGATTTACAGTATAATTTAAGTTAATATAATGTTGTAACGTGAAGGCAAAATTTTTTTTCTGTTTGCTGCTATCTATTAGTATTCAAAAATACTATGTAATGAATGTCAATAAATTCTTCAGCGCATTTGATTCTAATGGTAGTGAAAAGAAGTTGTATGTATCTTGATGATAAATCCTGTTCCTTCCCTCATTTAAGGGGCTTTTCTTTTGGCCTGCTGTTACTTATAGAGTTGAAAATAATAGTCTATTGTGTCAGACCCAATCAAATCAATTTCATAAGTCAGCTGTCTTATGGCTTTAAATCATTCATCAAAAATATAAATGATCTTACAAATCCTGTTTCACGGTTACATGTCATTGTTTTCCAGTAAATAATTCTCTCTGACCTAAAAATAACTTGACTGTTAGGTATAAGGCCCATTCAAGTGCACCTTTCCTTCGTTTCCTTTAATGAATGACCAAATCATTATGGCCAGTAGATTTGTGGAACAATTTTAATGTCCCTTCAATATTTTCTGCACTAAAATTCTACGTTCCAATCATATATAGACAACTTCGATAGAATTTAAAGTTCATTATACACAAACATCAACGATATATTTGACTTGGGTAAATCAGCCAGAAGAGATTTTCATCCTATTCGATAAAACCACTTTCATACAGGATTTAGTTACGTTCAATCAGAGTTAACAAACAACAACATAGAGATATTAGTTCTCAGCTTCTTTATTAATAGATTTCTATGGCCTTTTGTAAAGCTACGAATATATCTACATAGAAACAAATTTTATCACAGATGAGCACTAGTAGTCATTTTCCATATCCTTAGATTTTTATATCCTTCCATAAATTGACTTTGACTTTATCTGTCTACTGAAATAACTGTTCTGGGATATTAGAGTACTACAAAAGGCCCAGGAGGATACTGGTTGGCTCTGTTTGTTTAAGAGCATGTTGGTTTTCCCTGTGTTCAACATTTCATTAGCACCACTGGAAACATCGAACATTTTTAAGTTTACTACAGAAAACTTAAAAGTGTTCTGCTTTTACTTGAAAAAATTTTGTCATGTGGTGAATTTTAATAGCTATAAATTTATATTGTCAAGTTGTTAACGTTCCCTCATAGTTGATTATAATATCAGGAAATTTTAAGACAAAACAGATCTTTCTTTCATATTGAGTCATGATAGGTTTCACATTGGACTTTTTGTTATCATTAGAGTAATATAAGCTTTTCATCTAGAGTACCGCCTAGGGGTGTCAAAGATACAAAAAGGGATTTTAGGTTGTCATTAAGGATGTTATTTAGAATTTCTCATAAGTGTAGTAATTAGAACCAATTTCAAAATTAATGTTGATTATGATTATGTTATAATTCTGCAACGTATATAAAACCTTTGGAAACAGATGTCATAAAGCTTTTGTTCCTTTTAGATTAAGAATTAAATAGAAAACAATAATAAAAAATAATAAGTTACCTTATCTGACAGCATTAAATGACAACAAATCAGGTTTGAGTTTTGTAAACTTTTGTGATGAAGATTTTTTTCTTTGCTTTAAAAGGTGACATATTGATAATTGTTGGATTTTCCTTTCAGAGCTGCCTGTGATATTTAATCAGTTTCTTTGTGAATTTATGACTTCCACAGTTAGTGAAGTCTATTTTTCACTTTAAAGAGTAAATATTTGTGGTCTGAATGAGAATGGTCATTAAAAGAGAACACCATCATTTCTACAAATGTTGTGGAATGTCTGACAGTGAGAGATAATGATGGACTGTCAGTTAATTAAAGCTCTCTGCTTTGTTCCTAACATACACTATAATTCTTTTGTTGATCATACGTTTCTAGTTGCAGTGGAAATGAAATATTTCCATTAATGGCTAAGGGCTGTGTTTTAAAGTTATTTTGATATTTTCTTTGTGTTTGATGATGTTAATGTCATTACCAAATAAATGTTATATCTATGGAGATCAAAGCATGATTAATTCTCGTCTTCTTTATGATTTTGTTAATCTTTAAGAAAATTTGAAACTGCATGCTGCTTATTAAGGAAAATTATCAATTAAAGGTCAACCCTAGTTCTTAGCAAATTATAAAGTTTGGTGGATTAAATTCTTAATGGAGAAAAGTTATTTCTCCCCTTGAGATGAGGAAATTAGGCAGATTAAAATATTGGATAAAATTATAAGAAATTCATCATGGCATGTTCTCACCACACTTAAAGAAGCTCGCTTGATTATACCCTCTAAAAATGATCTATTTTGCCACAAATTTGAAGTTAATAACTCCTTTTGTCCATCCCACTTCACTATCATTACCATATTTGGTCAAAATTGTGTTAAAATTCATTGTGTTTGTAAATGACATTTACAAATTAGTAATTAGCATAAATTGTATTAATTAAAATAGATTAGCCAATCATGTTTGATAAAGATCAATACAGTAGCCTGCTGGTTAAGGACTCTTGTGTAATCAGTTAAATCCTTGCTCTCCTAATGTAAATAGAGTATTATTGAATTATACAGCACAAATCACTAAAACACACAATCACTACCATCTTAAAGGAAAGAAACAGAAAACAGTAGCATTCAAATAAAGTTAAGAATTGGAATTGCCCTGACTTTGGTGTAAAATGGTAGCAGTCTTAGGAGATATTGGACACAAGCCATGTTTAAGAATAAGCTTGACTTAGCTTTGGAATGGTAGCAAGAAGGTATATGATACCAGCCAAATATCAGAATAAGCTTGACTTAACTGTAGTACTAACTCCTTCAGGTATCAGTCATTATCACCACTTATAACCATTTGGCAACTGTCACTGGACTTAATTGTTTTCTTCCATCTCAATTTTCAAGGTTTGAGAAAAATATTCAATTTTGAAGGTACCTTAAAATTTCATGATGTCTTCATTATTGCATAAACCAAAGTAACTGGAAATCAGTATTTCATGGAGTATTAAGATTTTTTGTTTCCCCTTCCAGTGAAAATCAACGAAAATTGGTATCTCACAAAAAAAATGAATCCACAATATTCTAGTGGAGAACTGACTATTTTATGCAATCCTATACAAAGTATGAAAAATATGTTCAAACTAAGGTATGATTGAAAAAAACATGTGTTTTGTTAAAGATAGTATAAACGTTGACCTCCAGAATGTCAGTTGGTTTTCTTGTGTTGTTGGGTTGATGTTGTAAAGTCATTGGACCCACATCTCCTTGAATTCATCATCATTGATCCTCCTATGAATTAAATGACAGAAAGTCCCATAATGAAGGATGAACAAACTATCTTTGATGATCCTATGAACAATGACAGAAAGTCCCACAATGAAGGATTTACAAACTATCTTTGATTGTCCTATGAACAATGACAGAAAGTCCCATAATGAAAGATGGACAAACTTTCTTTGATCGTCCTATGAACAATGACAGAAAGTCCCACAATGAAGGATGTACAAACTATCTTTAATCGTCCTATGAACAATCAGTCCGTAATGAAGGATGGACGAACTATGTTTGAAAGTCTGACATAATGAAGGATGTACAAACTATCTTTAATCGTCCTATGAACAATCACAGAAAGTCTCATAATGAAGGATGTACAAACTATCTTTAATCGTCCTATGAAAAATCACAGAAAGTCTCATAATGAAGGATGTACAAACTATCTTTGATCGTCCTATGAACAATGACAGAAAGTCCCATAATGAAGGATGTACAAACTGTCTTTGATCATCCTATGAACAATGACAGAAAGTCCCGTAATGAAGGATGAACAAACTATCTTTGATCGTCCTATGAACAATGACAGAAAGTCCCATAATGAAGGATGTACAAACTATCTTTGATTGTCCTATGAACAATGACAGATGTCCTATGAACAATGAAAGTCCCATATGATGATGAAGGATGTACAAACTATCTTTGATTGTCCTATGAACAATGACAGATGTCCTATGAACAATGACAGAAAGTCCCATAATGAAGGATGTACAAACTATCTTTGATTGTCCTATGAACAATTCCAGATGTCCTATGAACAATGACAGAAAGTCCCATAATGAAGGATGTACAAACTATCTTTGATCGTCCTATGAACAATGACAGAAAGTCTCATAATAAAGGAATAACAAACTATCTTTCATCGTCCCATGAACAATGACAGAAAGTCCCACAATGAAGGATGTACAATTTATCTTTAATCGTCCTATGAACAATCACAGAAAGTCTCATAATGAAGGATGTACAAACTATCTTTAATCGTCCTATGAAAAATCACAGAAAGTCTCATAATGAAGGATGTACAAACTATCTTTGATCGTCCTATGAACAATGACAGAAAGTCCCATAATGAAGGATGTACAAACTGTCTTTGATTGTCCTATGAACAATGACAGAAAGTCCCATAATGAAGGATGTACAAACTATCTTTGATTGTCCTATGAACAATGACAGATGTCCTATGAACAATGAAAGTCCCATATGATGATGAAGGATGTACAAACTATCTTTGATTGTCCTATGAACAATGACAGATGTCCTATGAACAATGACAGAAAGTCCCATAATGAAGGATGTACAAACTATCTTTGATTGTCCTATGAACAATGACAGAAAGTCCCATAATGAAGGATGTACAAACTATCTTTGATTGTCCTATGAACAATGACAGAAAGTCTCATAATGAAGGATGAACAAACTATCTTTGATCGTCCTATGAACAATGACAGAAAGTCCCATAATGAAGGATGTACAAACTATCTTTGATTGTCCTATGAACAATGACAGAAAGTCCTATGAACAATGAAGGATGGACAAACTATCTTTGATTGTCCTATGAACAATGACAGAAAGTCCCACAATGAAGGATGTACAAACTATCTTTAATCGTCCTATGAACAATGACAGAAAGTCCATAATGAAGGATGTACAAACTATCTTTGATTGTCCTATGAAAAATCACAGAAAGTCTCAATGAAGGATGTACAAACTATCTTTGATTGTCCTATGAACAATGACAGAAAGTCCCATAATGAAGGATGTACAAATTGTCTTTGATCGTCCTATGAACAATGACAGAAAGTCCCATAATGAAGGATGTACAAACTGTCTTTGATCATCCTATGAACAATGACAGAAAGTCTGGTAATGAAGGATGAACAAACTATCTTTGATTGTCCTATGAACAATGACAGAAAGTCCCGTAATGAAGGATGAACAAACTATCTTTGATCGTCCTATGAACAATGACAGAAAGTCCCATAATGAAGGATGTACAAACTATCTTTGATTGTCCTATGAACAATGACAGATGTCCTATGAACAATGAAAGTCCCATATGATGATGAAGGATGTACAAACTATCTTTGATTGTCCTATGAACAATGACAGATGTCCTATGAACAATGACAGAAAGTCCCATAATGAAGGATGTACAAACTATCTTTGATTGTCCTATGAACAATGACAGATGTCCTATGAACAATGACAGAAAGTCCCATAATGAAGGATGTACAAACTATCTTTGATTGTCCTATGAACAATGACAGATGTCCTATGAACAATGACAGAAAGTCTCATAATAAAGGAATAACAAACTATCTTTCATCGTCCCATGAACAATGACAGAAAGTCCCATAATGAACTATCTTTGAAGTTGTAATATAAGAATGTAGTGATTTGTCGTAGATCAGAATTAGGCAAGCAAACATATGAGTGGCTAGTTTAACAGTGCTGGTTTGTATTTGACCTTAGTCAGTAGAATGAAGCCCTAACTAGAATATTGACCATTAGATTAACAATACTATTGGGATAAGACTTAAGAAATTAGAGTTGATTATGTCTGCAGTCCAAGTTCTGGTATATATATATATGATTAGCTCGATTGATATCACTAATGCGTTTTCCATTTAAAAGCATTAATAACCAATTAGATTTTCATTTTCTTTTTCAAATTAGAATTAGAGTATCTAGAGCTGAAAAATAGCAGGCTTGCTTAGTTGATGAAACAACAAAGTACAAAGGGATGAATCTCGCCTGGTTGATTGATTGTGTTATTTGATGATTTTATTGGAAGCTGAACTCATCGATTCCTACCTTAATGTAGACATTTTATTATGAATTTTCACTGATCAATAGAGAGATGTATGTATTTTGTAGAGAAGTCATTTACCGTATCATTGAAGATCTTGGAAAAGAGTATAAATATTTGATATCTACGTGAGATATTTGTCTTCTAGATATATTGGCTTGTAGATTGTCTATTGTGACAATGCAATATCAGCTAGGCTCTCATAGTTCAAAAGATGCTGCTGATTAACAGAAAAAATGGCATTTGTAAAGAACCAAAAAAATCAAAAGGTTCATTCAATGATTGTCCAAGTACTAATGACTTTCGGCACCATGTTTTCGTTTATCAGTAGTACGTATCTAAAGGGCATCAAAATGTATATGCTTTAGGTAAAAAATAGTGAAATGTTTTCAGTGAGATTGTATTCCCATTATAATGATCTAGAGATAGATAAACTGCTTTCTAAAAAAGCAAAAGAAAGTTATTTGTCAAAAAGGCCATAAACATCAGACATTTCTTTTGACTAAAACAAATTTTAAAATGTATTTGAGTAAAACTGAAGATAAAATGTACTTTGGTTATGGTTTTTGAAATAACAATTATCCATTATTCATCTTTAACAAATCTTTATCTCACACTTGAGAATATTCAGTCTTTCTGTCATTAAAAGTAAAACGTTTTCAAATATGCATTAGTTTTATTTTGACTAGAAACAAGAGGAAATGGAATTTTGCATACAGTATAGATCAATAGTAGGATTGATGTTCTTAACTTTGTATGTATGTAAGTAGATTTTGATGACTGTAGCACTTGTTCCATCAACTGGTGCATTATTTATTTACTAAAAGGTCATTAAAACTCTTGAATCTTTTTTTCAAAATGATTGTGGTGTAAAATGTTACCCTGCCATTGATTGTTGCTATGGATGTTTTACTGTATAAATGGGTTGACTTGTTCAGGATGCATTGACATTTAGGTTTCTTAGTTTAAATATTTCCAATCCATGACAACTGCCTCTGTGATCTTATGGTGACTTGCTTGCCTCAAAGCAGGAGGCCATGTGTTCAATTATCGGGGTGGGTCAAACTTAAAGACATTTACATTAGCTCTGAATAAGATAAAGAATCAGTCTTTGATAATTGTAAATATGGGATTGTAATATGATTGAAGAATTTATAAAAGATTTGCAATAGACAAGAATTATGAATTAAAAATGCTGAAGAAGTCAGATGCACAAAATGTTACTAATTTTAATCTGTAGAATAGCAAAAACCCACATTATACAGCAACTTCAAAAACCCACATTATACAGCAACTTCAAAACCCACATTATACAGCAACTTATAAAGTAAAAGACTAAGTTAAAATCCACATTATACAGCAACTTCAAAGTAAAAACCCACATTATACAGCAACTTCAAAGTAAAAACCCACATTATACAGCAACTTCAAAGTAAAAACCCACATTATACAGCAACTTCAAAGTAAAAACCCACATTATACAGCAATTTCAAAGTAAAAGACTCAGTTAAAACCCACATTATAAAGCAACTTCAAAGTGAAAAACTGAGTTAAAATCCACATTATACAGCAACTTCAAAGTAAAAGACTAGTTAAAACCCACTAAAACACCTGAAGCTCAAAAGTTACAGATACTTTAACTACAACCCACATAACACAGCAAGCTCAAAAGTTACAGATACTTTAACTACAACCCACATAATACAGCAAGCTCAAATGTTACAGATACTTAGCAAAAACCCACATATTACACAGCAAGCTCAAAATTTACACGTAATGAACAAAAACCCTTAAAACACTGTGAGAAAGCTCAAAAGTTACAGGTAAACTGAACTAAAACTCACATGACACAAGCAGTCTGTTTGGTGATTGTGATTCAGAAAGCTACCATAATAGACTAAAGCTGATGTTCATTGATTCTAATGATTGTACTTAAATCCATTGTCTGCAAAAAGTCATAAATTTAACGCACAGTTTTGTGGATCTTCCTTTTTAAGGAATACAAGTTTTAATTGAATTCATTTCAATGCTCAATAATAGATGGTGTTTTCTTGGCATTTATCATTAATTACAATTTCAGTGGCACATGTTTAAAATTGGAAGAAATAAATGTATTATTGACCAAAATGACAGATACGATTCAAATTGTAACCTCACAAATTAGCATAGTGACCATTTGACTCTGATGGTTATCTGAGTGGCTCAAGTGTTTAATCAAGCTGCCTTTGAAAATAGCATAAGTAAACATCTCTGATGCATTGTCATCTGGACAGTTGTCACTTTGTCGGAGGGTTTGACAGGCGCCCATCGTCCATTGATGTAGTGACAATGAATGCAGTATGGATAGTGGGTCTTTCCTAGACAATAGTTTTATTGTGTCTGAGGGAGATTGGTCATTATCTACAGAGTCCTACAATAAAACTCAAGCTTTACTTGTAAATCAAGCAATTCGTAGAACCGTTTAGGAAAATAAAGTTGACCAAAAAGAGGCCACAAATAGCATGCTGGGAAGAAAATTATAGTGTTTACAATAATATTGTCTATAAAATGGAAATTTTTATTGCGTTTTTTTAGCTAATAATAAGGGAATCTTGAACTGTTTGTTAATAGGAAATTACAACTGGTGATTTACTGAATATAACATAAAAATGCTGGAAACTGGTCAAGGTTTCTGGTATTCTGTTCATCTCAGATCTGGAGAAAAACCATTTCAGAATAGTTAGTATATACATGAGGTTTTGTTTGTATAACTGTTCGAAATAATTGTTTCCACAAAGAAATTTTAAAAACAAGTATATTAATAAATTGCTGGTACATGTACCTTCTTTTTTAACTTAAATCCTGGAAATAAGCTTATAAAAGTTATTATGCATTTTACTGGTTATGTCAGACAACTGGAAAATTTCATTTTAGTATTATTTCTAGAGAATGATTTTCCCACATAAATCAGTTGTTCATCTTGATAAATACAACATAACTTATCCTAGGATCAAATATGCTGTAATCCTTAACTAAATTTTATAGAGTTGTTTCCAATAAAATTTCAAATTTCTGATTCAACTCATCAAAAAGTCAGTGATACTTGTAAAGTATAATTACTTAATGTATTTTATACTAATACTCTATGCTGTTTTCTCCAACATCAAAAATCACCATCGTTTAAAAAACAAAATGGGTGAATAATCTTTAAAGAAGTTGTCAATAACAATCGACCATTAGTGTATCAAGGTGGGATTTTTGTTGTTAGACATCCTGACCATCAGAGAGTTGTCATAGATGGTTATCAAAGTTCACTTTGAACAATTTTCCATATGGCCAGGGCATATGACACATGATATTAGTGTTTTCTGCTTTCAGCCAATCAGATAATGTATTTTATGTTCTTGATATCTTGCATAATTATGTCAAGTTTTCTAACTGATTGAAAAAGTAATGTTTTGAAATATGATATTATCCCAGAGAATAATCGTTATTAGCTTTGAGCATTGATACAAAAAGAAAAGAACAGATAAACTTTATGTAAAATATGAAAGAGGGATGTTAATGTGAAATTTGAGTCCATTTTGTTGAACTTTTCCTCTCATCATACAGATGGTCAGTAATGAATTTAATTTTTAGCCAACAAAGAACTGGAAATTAAAAGAAATGTATTCTGGTATGAGCAAATGTGAACAAATATTAAAATTCTTTCTCTAAAATGTAAAAAACAAGTATTAATCGTTACCACAGAATGCCAATTTCACTATATACAAATGGTTAAACTGTCAGAGAAAGAATAATTTGCTATCAAAATGAAAATATAAAAATTAAAGTAAGCTGATCTGGCAGATGTTAGTTTCTAAAAATGGAAATGAAATTACAGATAAACATGATATGGAAATGTACAAAGGACAGATCATTTTCTCTGTTTGCCCTCTAGCTCAAGTAATTTCTTCAGTTATATACAATTACAGCTTCTACAAATATAAAATGTTGTCACTTTAAATTTTATAATAAAAGATGAATTAGATGATTTGGGGTAAAAGGTGTTAGACCAGAGTGTTCAGGTGCTACCCTGTAATTTGTGATTTAGGTCAATATTTATTGGCAAAGAAACATTAGACCAACGCAGTTTATACTACCCTATAATTTGGAATAGACATGATACCTAATGCTTAAAGACCTGTAGTTTCGTTAAAGAATTACCGCAACTCTTTTTCACAAAACATTTCTAATAATCAGAATTAAAATGTTTATGTAATTTAACTGTTTTGTGAAAAGATTTTCGTAAGGTAACATTTAAAACATCTGATCATAAATACATTAACAAGAAATCTTTGAATAATTTAATTCGACACTGCTGTAGCTTTAAATGATCTTTAAACTTTTGATGGTGTAGGTCATGTATTTAACTGTATATACACCTTATTTAGAAATAATCTGTTGCTAATTTGTGATTCAGTTGGAATCCCAATAAAATTCTTTTATTTTCACACTATAACTTTAAAAGTCATTTATAAGAAGATGTTTACTTTTGAAGACTGTAATTTCCATGTCTAGATTGACACAGACCTGAAGTTGTCTTGTATTGTGGTACAATAATAATATATATGTGAAGAGTTTAATGTGTTTAATGGTCCATTTATATACAATTACAAGCTAAAATGTTACCCAGCTTTTAAAGTAATTTTCAATCGGATTTGAGATATTTTCTCATATTAAATTTAGAAATAAATAATTTGTTATGATGTGAAAAAGGAATGTACGAGGAATTAAATTATCAAGGTATTAAAAAAATGTAACTTGTTTTTTTATTCTTCTCAATAAATGTGGGAGAAAATTGAGAAACTTACTGTAATCAACAAATTATAAAAATCCAGACCAAGATGACTCAAAACATACAAAGTCAAGAAGACTGAAAATTATACAAAATACTCAATACTGAAAACCAAATAAAGGTACATACAAGTCCCTAGAATAAGACGCAAAACAGGAAAAGACTGGCATACAAATTAAACAAAACTTTTTTTCGGTCGAATTTTGTATAAAAGGAAACTACATTTGCATGAATAAATCGTTTCATAAACACAGTGTCAAAATGGAGTCGGTGATGACATATTTTTACAGATGCCTGTCTATTGTTACTTAGACTTGGTTCATTAGCTTACTGTCACTCCTCTAGATATCTTTTAAAAGAAGATGTGGTAGGATTGCTAATGAGACAACTCTCCACCAGAATACGGTCTACAAAAATAAGCAAAACCCATACCCCACAGCAAGCTATAAAAGGCATAAAAAAGACACATGTAATACAATTCATACGAGAAAACTAACAGCTATATATACAAAACAGTTTGGTTTTTTGTGTTGGTGGGTTGCTGTCGCATTGACCTTTACCCATATCAGCTTTGATTCAGTGAGACACCTGTACGTCAATGTTATCCATCATGACTTACAACCTTTCATTATCTTACACAATGTTCTGTATAATTGACATATTTTCCACAAGAACAGATCCCATTACATTGGAATGACATATTTCGTAACATTTTGTTCAGAAATGCAGGAAGTTTTCTTTTTTATGACAAATTTTGTGTCAATTATAGCACAAAATAGATGAGAGAAAAAGTCTTTTATAATGATAATAGTTTCCTTTTGTCTCCGGAAAGGGAATGGTATATCCTGTCAATCTTTAAAAACCTGCTTTATCCTCATTATGACAACTTACTATAGGCTTACATGTTATGCCTAGTAATTCTTTAAAAGCTTCCTTTCTTAGGGAAAAATGATTTATAATGTGTTAAAACCAAAAGCAGTAAATTACATAGCTCCGTGTACTTTAAATATAGAGACAGAATTATTGGGAATTAAATTCACTAGCATGCATATGATAATGAGACAGAAACCCAACAAAAATGTCACTTAATTGACATTTTGTGTTCTAACTAAACTTTTCAGCTACTATATGACTTTTAACAATGAACAGGTACCTATACACCCTATAACAAGCTGAATAGATGACTAGGATGACCCTAACAAATGAATGGTTGCTTAACATTTACATTGCCTGCTTGTTATAATCTTATGCTGTTTTTTTTTATACTTTAGAATTGTTTAATTTATAGGATGTTGCGTTTAAATTGTTTCACGCATTCCGGTCCGCAATGTTATGTTTCACTTAAGAATTACTTTAAATTCTTTCCTGCATTGTTGTGTTTTAATTTTGAATAATCTCTGAATTGTTTCATTTTCCGTTATTTTTTTGGTTCTTTACTGATAAATTTAAAGAAACGTAATTTGAAGACGATTATCTGATTGATAAAATCTATTTTCTATCTTGTCCCTTTCATAAAGCTAGTATGCTACATATAATTAAATAAAGAAAATGACATTTTCTTCAAATTACACCAATTTACTGAAGAAAGAAAATTGATACACTTGATTTGGTTGGTATTAAAGTTGTAATCTTCCTGAAGGAATGCTCAGTATCTCGGCAATCGATGTTCGGCAGCGCTACGGAGAATTGATCTCTGTGATGATCAAAGCGTTATACTCTTCTAACATTATTGTATGTCATGCAACGGTAAAAGACTTGTTACAATGATCTGTATCTTGTCCTGTTATATAAACCGTTATTTTTAATGACGTCGGCAATAAAGTCTAATTGTTTTCAGCCAAGGTAAAATATTTACCAAAGAAAACATTGTTGGGAATAATGGATTGTTTGTTTTGTGTTAAGTGGTGTATTATTAGATATTCATCCTCAAAGAACATTAGAAATACCATCAGAGACATTTACAATCCATTTTGATTCCAGGTCAGAACATGGTCGCAGATCTTTGTTATGAATTTTTTTTCATGTTGCCAACCAAGATATAATTTACTGTAGATTCTCTTTTCCAAGACTAATGACGGTATATTAAGTCTACTGCAAAAGAAAATCCTTCTGCAAATGGCAAATTTAATGAAGTTACATAATTTGATTTTACATTAGAATTGATTTATATAACTGAGGAAATTTCAAGCGTTTTACTGTGACAGTTAGTTCAATATTTGAATTTCAGAATTAACCCTAACACCTTAACAATTTGCTTCTCAAACTTAGGCCAAAACAAATTTAGAGTTAACTAACAAGAACATTTTCTCAAACCAAACAAGCCTATCATGTTTTCTCCACATTTTTTGTGCTCTCTCAATAAGTTAAAGAATATGACCTAATATTTTGCAATATTGAACACATGCTTGCTTTTCTTTTTTTTTCTGTCTTAATAAGAATTTTTTGATAAATGGCTCAAAAATTTAACATTTGTTTACATATGCTAACCAAATTGATAACAATTCCGGACTTTGAAATTCTTGTTTCCCAGACTCTATTTCACAGGTGACCTGTTTCAGAAAAGTTTAATGCTCTTTGATAATTTTAATGCATACCATGCAATGACGTTTTTTTGTTCTTGTTTTTTTGCAGTCATGCTTGGATTGTTCCCATTAGTCTTTTGAAATGAATATTAAAAATTTCCTGATATTTCTGCTGAAGCTGTGTAATAGTTCCACAACAGAATTGATCTCTACTATCACAACATCTAATGAAGATCATTGACGGAATAAATCTCTTTTGATCTGGAAAATGCATCAATTATGAAACAATATTTTTCTATTTTCAATAATTTAATTGGTCATCAAAACACTTCTTAATTTTTTTCTTTTATCAAAATGAGAATTTTATTGGAACATGGTAATGTAGTTATTATCAAGTCAAGTTATTTGATTCAGTTATAACAAAGCTTTGTTTACTGAAAACTTCATGCATTTTATTACCAAATTACTTAATTTCTAAATATGGATCCATGTAATTTATTATGTTCAAATTACATTGAAATGGCAAGTATTGTTTTATCTAATTTAAAGGGTTTGTTCTAAAGGGCTAATATTGTTTTAAAAGTCTGAAGTTTTCAAAGATTAGTAGTACCCTGAATGCTCAATACACAGGACAGGTGTAAAACAATAACATCCAGGTCTTCAGCGTTGAACCCAATATAATTCACACAGCTATCCCTGGTCCTTACTTATAAGACACCTAACCAAAAGCTTTGAACCAGCATTTAAGTTAATAATCTTTCTAAAGTAAATATATATAAACAACCCATAACATTGAAGTCAAACTCCATCTAAAGGGACAAAAGTCTCATCATTTACAGTTAAACGCTTATCACTTTCAAAAATGTTAACCCCCCTTTATCAAGCACACTCCTACGTTACTATGATTAAAGCTTTGGCCCAAACCTATCTAAGCAGTGAGTGTTGTATAAAACCTACTGATTTGTGAACCTGTTAAGATGGACTGTTCATACAAAATGTAAAGTGTTGAAATGTTCTCCTACAGCCTTCTGAACAGGATCTTTATTTGTACAGACCTATTTATATTTGTTTATTTTGTATAATTATTTGATATATAATATAATAGATTTGACCTAGATATAACCTCTGCCCAGTAATATGATTGGCAGACAGTGTCATAATTAGTCCAATAAAACAATCACATAACATTGAACTCTATTTGACTTGTAAGAATTTTGTTTAATTCTATATATTTTTTCTCTGACAAATTTTAGGGAACATTATTAACACAACAATAACCTGTTTTCCTGGAAAAAAGGTAGTGACTTCCCCTGGAAATAATTACCCTGTTAATGCACTCCTACTGCGATAAATAGAGGTACAAATGATAATACATAATAAAATTGAGAACGGAAACAGGGAATGTGTCAAAGAGACAACAACCTGACCAAAGAGCAGAAAACATAAGACTGCCTTATTATATTTTAAGAAAAACAAAAGAAGACATTAAACCTAGTTTAACAAAGAAGATAGCACTCGGTGACTTTATAGCCCTTATTTACAATTCCCCCAAAGTTTTCCATAGTCATGTTAGATATGAGCAGTTGATAATTGAATTAAATGGTTGGTTATTTTATACAAAGTAAATAATTGATATTTAATAATTTTATCTTTATCTTGATCTTGATTGATAGCTGAGATAGACAGATTTTATAACAGATAAATAAGATTGACAGATAATTAGCTAATGAGTTAGTATAAACATATTACAACACAGTTTAAAAAGATACACATTCTTAGTCCTTTGTCAGTGGGTGTCCTCAACAGAGTAGACATCCATATCAAGATAGATCTTTTATTTACCGGATTCCTAAAGGAAGACCAGAAATTATAAAAACCCACCAAATAAAAGATGGAAAACACATTAGAGTGCTTTCTGTGACTGACTGACCAGAATTTTTTTTTGGATGATCTAAAGTGTTAATTACCAAACCAAAAGAATAATACATGATGTCTTTCATTATTATTCTAAGAACATAAATTTTATTCAAGATAGACAGATTAACAAACAGATTAACAAGATAGAACAAAGATCCAAGTACAAAAGGATAATCAACATATGTATCTACAGAAATATCACATGATCAGACTTAATACAGAGTTAGTTCCCATCAATCATTTCTGAACAGGTGCTTGTTATTAAATTAAAATTAATGGCTATGTCAAGTGCATATGTCAAGATTTAATTTTTTTCTGGTAGCTTACTGTAGAGATAAGTTGAGAAGAACACTCATTTCAAATTTAATGAATGGTAAAATAAAAAAAAAATTCTGGCAGAGATAACATTAAACTGTTCATGAGTACTGAAAATGTTACCTTATGCATTAGATTTCCAATATTTGTTTTCATTTTCAAATGTTGATGTTTGTCATAATGCATAAACTTTAAATAATATGAGCTGATGTATTGAAATTTTAATTCCCCCATACTAGATTTAAGTATTTAAAAAGGTTTGTGCCATTGAATCAAATAAATATATAAATAATTTGCAGGATTTTTCAGAGATATAAATATACATAAACTGTCAGAATAACAGAGTTATTTATGATTTTTTCATAACAGTTTACATAATGAAGTAATATATATGTATTTAATAATGTTTCACTTGAATAAACATTTGAATTTTGCAATTTAAATTAGAGACTGTTGACTTTTATTACAAGTTGCCTCCCTTTGATATATAATATACTTATATCAACAATGTAATGTTATGTAATTAATTGTATATGTTTTAATCTAGACAAATCTATTACAGTGTTATTGGCATTCTATTCCATTGTATTAGACATAAGCTATTTATTCACTTCTAATCTTGCAGTTTTTTTTGCTTTGTTGAACAACTTACTTTTGTATAAACTTTCTCCACTATTTATATATCTGATTTCTATCCTGAACATAAAATTGTTTTGAATAATCCTGAATTGATAAGATTTTGTCAATAACTGATGCACATCTTTCTGATTGGTTGATCAAAGAAATTTGTAATTGTTAATCAACAGGTTGATGTAATTGTTTGCTAATTGGAATAAACTGGATATAATTTTCCAAGTACATGAGGTCTAGACATTTATAAAACAGACCAGAAAACTCTTGCAGGATCATACAATAACTTCTAGAAATTCATTGAAAGCTTATCTAAAGGAGTGAAGAAGCAAACCACACAAATAACATGGAAAAAGGGAGGATAAAATCTTTAAAAAAAAAAAAAGAGACTTTTACCATAAACTTAATTTGACAAACTTCTGTGTGATATCAAGACATTTTTTTTTCAACAAGTACAAAAATCCAAACCCCCAAAACATTTTGTTCTGCCTAATAAAGATCAGACATACAAATTATTGAATCACTATAGAAAGAATTTAGCCTCTTATTTAAGTTATATCTAAAAAAAATAAACAGCCTATCAAATTTAACTATTTATTATTTTTTTTTGCAAGAGGTTGATCGATGAATGATGAGAAAACAACTTTATTATAATTGTCAACCTGTTTGTAATAGGCATGTCCTCAGTAATACCTACAAGGGGTAAAGGTATATTGGTACATGTACCGGTAGCTTATTTTGTTTTTTTTTCAACCAGAAATAATAATATTCTCTACAACACATTGATACAATATATATGTAAGAATACAGAATAATATTGAATGTATTCCCCGCCATTTGACATTGAAAAGAAGGAGTATCTAGTACAAATTATATTTAATATCTGGAAACAAATTGTTAAATCCATAATATGTAATGAAGCTATAATTACAGCTTTCAAATATTTATGGTGCATACTTGTAGAACAATCAATCTTATAGTTACATTGTATCTATATTATGTTATTGGTCAAGGAGGGAAATTAATGAGAAATATAACATGGTTTGATTGATGCTAATATCAAAATCAGAACCTTTTGAAAATTTACATTTCAAAAATGATTTGGAAAATATTGCATTAAGCCTGAGGTTGTGATGTAATCGGAAATCTTACGCCTATCTATCTTAACCAATTTCTTATATGTCAAAAACAAACTTTTCAATTAATGGGCTCTCTTTATTTTCTCATTTTAGTCCACAGAATGATCAGTACACATTGTAATTTGGAAGGTTTTCTAAACATATTGATACATGTTCATCTTTAAACTTTCATAAACATATCTTACTTTGTTCTATAGAAGATCTTTATTGGCCAGATATTGTAAACAGATTGGGAAAAGAAAGCTATTAAACTTTTACCTTTCAAGGAGATGGAGATAATTTTGTATCTATTTGAGAATTCATAAATTCATCCAGGGCTCTCTAAGAAATAGTTTTGATTAATCATAGCTCTTTATTTGTCCATTTTTTGTCATCAAACTGACGTTAAGACGAGAGATAACATCCGACTTTTTCTGAGGTAGATTAGGTCAAATTGATTTAGAATAGTGTCTAGGAACAGGGATACTTTTTCATCCATTGTAAAGACTTGTATGCCTGATTAGGGACGGTAACGTCGCAGAAAATAGATTACACGCTTTATTGTCTTAATCAGAACATTTATATACAGTTGTCTTGTTGGACATTTGCTTTTGACATCTAATCAGTTAACTTGTAACAACAAAAAATTTAGTTCCTCTTTGGATTCCTTATTCTACTGTTTACCACAATGGATATAAAACAACAGGGAAACAGATAGTCACATTCCTCCCGGATTTTGATGTACATTCATTATTGACTTTTGTATTTTATTATACTTCAAGCTTAAGAGTTGCAGTGTGGAATAGAATAGTCCGATACTCATTTCTGTGTTTTATAGAATATATGACAAGACTAAAATATCTACATGCACTTAGATACAGTTACCAAGGAAGTATCCAAGGATATTGCAGTAGAAAAAAATTGTTATTGTATTTTATGTTTATCGGGACATGTATATGATTTAATTTTACGATACTTGAGAAAGATTATTCTTAGCATTAAACTTATCAATCCATTTATGTCATCATCTAAATAACAACGAGCACTTTGTTACCAATAGTTTTATCCCTATATACAACATCTTATTTTACATTGCTGGATAACATGCAATGTCTCACACAATTCATGCAACATAAACTTTTTATTTCATTGAATTTTTCTGTCAAAACAATTCCCAAAATAGCAACAAATGTCAGGAGATAGCGTGCATTTTCTATATGCAACGAAAAAAAGCAAAAACATCAACAGATCGGATGTAAAATTGCCACTGGAAAATAATTTCTCTGACCTGGAGGTAGAACCATCATGTGGCTGTCGTCTTTCTCTTTAATTAAAACTTATTTCTTCCTTACTGTTAATCTATAAATTGACTGAAGGAAAGGAAAGTAATTATTTCCTCAGTGATTAGAACTGAGAGTGTATCACCTGGGTCGCTGTATTTTGTAAAGGAAGTTTGGCACAAACACACGCTTTAATCACAAAATAATAAGTCAAATGACCATCAGGCTGTCTCCGCTATTTCCCACTAAGGAAATAAACTAAGTATTGATAAATAGAAGATTGACTGACCATTCTTGATATAGGAAGGGTATTCCTTGTAGCTAGTAGAATATTAAGTAAAATAATGACTGCTTTCTTTGTTTGTATTTCCTGTTGTAGGCAGGGTGTTCCTGTGTTACAACTCATCAATAGAATTAGATACCCATAGTACAACAGATACCAAAAGAACACAACAATATACCACAGTTTATACCATGTTGGTGCCATAAGGACATGTGGGGTATGCACCAATGAGACAGCAACCTAACAACACAAAAGACAATTTATGGCCTGCTTCTGTATAATAGCCAAAACTCTTAATTATCCTGTGACCTAAGGAAGTAGAATTACTCCGGATAAGTTTTAACATTTTTATGTACTGTATTGTAATAATAAATCCCCCATTTTTATCCATTCGTTGAAAGTTACAATAGTAAATGCATGGAATAATTTCTGAATTTAAAGTACTTTACAATGTTTGTATCTAGTTTTTGATTAAAATAATAAATATTTGTGTGGATAGAGTGACACATGGCGCAGATGACTTAATCAAAACCTTTCAGTTCAACAATAGTATGTATCAATAAGAGTTACATTGGTACAGGACAACAATTGTTAATAGTATCCATAACAGTATCTCAGTATTTTAATGCATCTGGTTTCCAAAAAAATCAAAAAGATATATGAATTCAACCTGTACATTTCTGTGATTTTTGTTCAGACTTTTATAAGAATGGTATTGAATGAGAATTTAAATTATACTTAGATCCCCCGTTATTTGATTTGTATTTTATGGAACTCACATATATACAATCAATCATTGAGTCCTGTAACATTTACCAAGTTTTTCTCGAAGAAAAGTTTGGAATAACGGGAGATTTCTCTTAATTGTCACTAGTCACAGAAGCTGACGTTGATTGTAGCATAGATCAACGTAGACAATCAGCCGATAGAATCGGTCGGAAGGTTATATACAACAATAACAGGAAGATAACGGAATGAATTAAAACACATTGATGATTGTTGGGAGGCTTGATTCAGGATATTACAAGTTTTCATCACACTGCATTTCTGTAGCACTGACGTTCTGATTCTTTTAAATAAAGATTAAACTTAAAATACAAATCACTTTTGGTAACAATGTATTTCACTGTTGTCTTATGAAGCAAATATTGAGATTTTTATCTTAATTATGAAACATGTAAATTTACAAATATAATGAGGACTTTGTTATTATATGTATACAGTGTGCACCTAATAATATGAAATCTGCACTCTTTTTTTTAAAGGCAGCTTTATTTATTCAAAAACTCCACCCTGGGAAATGTCACTGTTAAAACACCCGCGAGTGTACTTCACGTTTCATATTGCAAATTTTCCATAGAATTTCCCACAGCATGTAGCTTAGTGCTGTAAACTTGATACTATTGTATAAAACAATTTGTTTAAAAATCATGACCTGTACTCTTGATGTAAAAATGTAGATCAAATATTTTAATGTTGACATAAGAAGTCTGAAAACACATAATAATAATGCTGTATTCTAACCACTGAGTTTGGCGTTACTATATGGGACACAATGGACCATTAATGCATGTTAAGTGTCAATGTCTCTAGTTACCCAGTGTTAATGGTGCAGTGTACGATATCTGTGTAAATTTCTAAGTCCTAATTGTCAGGAGATTCCAATAGTTTTCACAGAATCGTTGTGACGTGTGAACAAAGATTATTTTTTTATTCAGATAATTCTCTCAATGTAGCTGTATGAACAGAAATGAATTTCTAATCCATTTAGATGGACAACAAGGGACTGAAGGTCTTCTCTTTGTTCTCCAGACAGTTATTAATTACGTTTCCATTCCATATTTTTTCATTTAGAGTTGACATGGAGATAAAAATATCATTTTTTTTGTTGGATGTGAAACAGTATGATGCAGTCATTATTCTATTGAATTTGTAAAGGAGGTCATGCAGATTTCATATCTTTATTTCTGCAGGTTTCATGTCTGGGTTATTTTTTTAATATAGATCTATATAATTCTCTAAGGCCAAATACTTAAATATGTGCTTCTTGTTACCAAATCATCCTAAATCTGTGTGCCTATCCTAAATGTTTACTGGGAAGTGTTAGTTAGATCAGATCCCTAACTATCTTTGTCTCAATTAACTTACCCCCACGACCCACAACAAAAAACAGCAAAAAAAATAAAAAAAATAATAAAAATTCTCAATTATCACGATATATATAAATTATAGTATAAAATTCCTCCAAAATTTATTTCGACTCGCTCAGTTCTGCATTATATATTCAATTATTGGGAATTACAACCCCCTTGAGAAAGTCCTGGATCTGCTCCTGCATTAAAGGCACTTGGTCCAAATATCAAAAAATTAAACACAAGTAAAAATAATTGTGGTGTGTGTTCTTCAATATGATATATGACACTAAACCATTTCAAAGGTTAAGATAACTAAATTGTAACCTTATACCACATACATATCTTTCAGACAGACTTTAAAATAATTGTAAAGATATCAGTAGATCCAGCTAAATAATACCATTGTATTTCAAACCTAGTAATATTTTAGTGAAGTTTATCTTGACGTCTGTACTTGAGATGAACTTCATTTAACACTCATTAGAAAAATATAATCCAAAAATGGTTTAAGAATTTCCAATGTAATATTACATTTAAAGATAATGTGTCTCGTAGGAAATGTTGATTGATATACTGATTGGATGGACTTGAATTAGCAGTGCATATATTACTTTGTTATAAATGCACACTAAATTAGGCTGTTAGTTTTCTCGTTTGAATTGTTTTACATTTGTCATTTCGGGGCCTTTTATAGCTGACTATGCGGTATGGGTTTTGCTCATTGTTGAAGGCTGTACGGTGACCTACATTTGTTAATTTCTGTGTCATTTGGTCTCTTGTGGAGATTTGTCTAATTGGCAATCAAACCACATCTTCTTATTTTTATAATACTGTTTAACACCGTCCTGGATGAATAAGAAAAAAAAAATTATGTTTATTTAAAAAAAAGGTGGAATATGTAAAAACAAATTCACTGAAGCAGTCAATAAGACAATAGACAATTGTTTATGAATTGAGGTGGGTTTGGTTTTACATCAAGAAAGATCTGTTTGTTTTCTTATTTTTAGAGGCATGCAGGCTAACTAAGGACACTCACGGATGTCATAGCCATTAGATGAAAATTTATTACAAACATCTGTGCTAAATTTTCCTTATGAAAATAAATGAATCTGGTAGTCACTGAGATAGAACCTGCTTTTTCTATCAAAACTTTACAAAATGTGATTATTTCCTCATTTTACCATCCAGCTGTATTTATTCTTACATAACCAAGGAATACAAGTAATGTTACATTATTTATACACAATCTTTATGTAATTTTATCCAGATTATCTATGAAGGTTTACACAATTAAATGAGAATTATTGGGTGCGATTGTAATGTTTAGAAATATTGATTAAGGGGAGGGATAAACAAACAATGCTTTGTTATAGTCTGTCATTTCTGTAAAATCACAAAATTTTAGAAAGGAAATTTGAGAGTAGTGTGAATGTTGTCCTTAAATTGTTTTTCTTCAGTTATATTTAAGAACTATATACTTAATTTCTTTATTTAGATTGCTTCAATCAGCACTTCACCATACAAAATGGAACAAAATATTCAGCTTTTAGTTCATTTATTTGACTGTTATAAAACACACTTTAAACCAACAAGATGTAAAAAGTTTATGTAATTGAATAACAGGATAGCAGGTGCCCCTTTTAAATTAAATTTAAATGTGTAGATTTATTCACTTGCCTGACAATAGAAAACCATTAAAAAGGAAAATATTTTAATAATTGATCATAATTGTCTAATTTGATTAGTGAATATTAGTAACAGAGAGAGATTGGTACTTTAGGAATACTTAAGTCACTTCAGAATCACATCAAACTCTTATCACTGATAACAAATATATACTACTTAGTATTCATGG
The DNA here is from genome assembly GCA_017311375.1 of Mytilus coruscus. NCBI lineage: Eukaryota > Metazoa > Mollusca > Bivalvia > Mytilida > Mytilidae > Mytilus > Mytilus coruscus. The sequence goes on from CM029604.1 coordinate 77,412,062, forward strand.
CTAATATAAAAAATAATTTTCTTTTATCTATGTAAGTGGTTTGGTAGATAGTTGTACTTATGTCATAACAATTTTATTTATTTTGCAACTGCTTTTAAATGTTAATGTGTTGTTGATTAAGTCAAATTAAATATACTTGCTTCATGAATATCTTCTATTCCTCTATTGTTTTGTTGTTTTTTTTGGGGGGGGATAAGTCTTAAAATTGAGTATTTTAATATTTATCTGTCTTTCAATTATATGTCAAAACTATAACTCAGATTATATATTACTTTATTTCATTTGCAGACGAATTATTTTAAGAATGAAAGTATCTATTTTCTGAATGTGCTATCAAACTGAAATTAAATATTGTAAGGAGAAGTAAATAAAGCTATACTTCTATCATGTCTATATGGATATCTATTGTAATAATTTGTTTACATGAATCAGTAGACTGTAAAAAGAATAAAAGTGAGATGATTGAATAGTTGAATCTGTTATTACAATAATCTGAAGGGGCACCTGTTTCTAATACCTCAGTAACTGCTCCACTGGATCAAACAAATCTATACCTTCTTTATTTTCCTAATATATCTTTTACTAGAAGTGTTTCTAATAGATCTTGGAAGAAATTTCTCCTGTAAATTTGTCCTATACTTTTTAGAAAGCTTACTTAATATACACTGATCGGTAACAGATATATTACCTTTGATACAATGAATTAAATTTTGATAGGTAGATAAATTAATGAAATTTTTTTTCTATTAAATTTAAAACCTTGAAAAATTATTATAAATTTCATTTACTCAGTACAAAGGGAGATTTGATTCCAAGTTTATAAAACTAGTAATATAGCATCCATTTGTGTACTATTACTCTGTAAGAAAGTATACAATGACCAGAAAATAGAGATACTGGTAGATTATCAGCAAATTTATGGTATTAGTTGGAAGCAGCATTGATTTAGTTTGCTTAATAAATCATATTTGTTGCTGAGTAAATATCGGTCTAATGTTTAGTTATAGTAGCCACAGATAAATCCTTAAGATATCTATTGTTTACTTATAGTAGCCACAGATAAATCCTTAGGATATCTAGCCACAGATAAATCCTTAGGATATCTATTGTTTAGTTATAGTAGCCACAGATAAATCCTTAGGATATCTATTGTTTAGTTATAGTAGCCAAAGATAAATCCTTAGGATATCTATTGTTTAGTTACAGTAGCCACAGATAAATCCTTAGGATATCTATTGTTTAGTTATAGTAGCCACAGATAAATCCTTAGGATATCTATTGTTTAGTTATAGTAGCCACAGATAAATCCAGGATATCTATTGTTTAGTTATAATAGCCACAGATAAATCCAGGATATCTATGTTTGTTCCTATCAATTGCAACTGTTTTTCTGAGATTTCTTGCAATCTATACAATGTATTCTTACTTTTTTATATGGAAAAAAACATTAATATAATGAAGAAGTGGATTAAAAAAAGATAACATATGAAAGTTTTCAGTCAGGAAGGCTGAATTATTCCTTCTCTCTTGACTTATTTAAATACATGCAGATCTTGTAACTAAAAAGATTACTAGGGTCTGACATTTTGTACTTCATGTCTTTCTGAGAATTAATAGTCCTGATAAAGTTCTTTGAAAATTATAACAAATTATCACTACGTAAGATGTAACAATTTGTGTGGTCTGGTTCAGTTAATAACCACAAAATTATTGTATTTTTATAACATAAAAAGAAATCTCCCAATTTTATTTGTGAATCCCCTAAGATAACTTTCCCTATCTTAACTGATAGGTAAATGTACTGATGATGTTCTTTCCTGTGTAGTTTTTCCTAACAAAGCTAATTTAACTAGCAGACATTAAAAAAAAAAATGCAAACTTTATATGACAGTCGACAGAAGTTTTACACACCAAGAAAAAATGAAGCCAATTTTGTGAAAAATAAAAAAAATCTGTCTGAATCAGTATTAATAAAATCGGTTAACTTTTTATATTATTGTTACAGTTGGCAATTGAATTGAATGTTATTTAGTTTGCTTTGCAAGATGTTTATATGGTATTGCAACAATTTTTGTTATTGGTACAGGCACAACGGCAAATAATAGCATTGAATATAAAAATACATAGATGTGGTATATCATTGCCAATGAGACAACTATCCACCAAAGTTCAAATGAAGTGGATGTAAGAAATTATAGGCAACCGTACTGCCTTCAACAATTAGAAAAACCCATAACGTATAGTCAGCTATAAAAGGTCCTGACATGAAAAATGTTAAACAATTCAATTGAGAAAACTTGTAACGGCCTAATTTATAACAAAATAATTTACAAAAAACAAATATGAAAGACATAAACCAACGATGACCACTGAACTTCGGTTAGACTCCTGACTTGGAACAGGCACATAAAGAATGTGGCAGGGTTAAACTCACAGTTTTAAAGTTTTATATGTTCATAGTGATTTTTTTAAGTTTAAATTGCTTGTAGTTCTGAGTATTCAGTTAAAGTTTTCCATGCATACTCATTCATAGTGATTTATTTAAAGTTAATTGCTTGTAGATCTGAGTATTCATTTAGAGTTTTCAATGCATACCCATTCATAATGTCTTAATTTTTATACTTTGGAAAAGAAATTGAAATAGTTTATACAGTTTTCATGCATTTTATTTTTTTTTATAAATATAAGATTGGATGTAAAAATAAATTGGTTTATTGTCAGGCAAGTTGTATATAGATTTATACATGCAAATTCATCTCAAGATCAAAAGAACAAAAAAACAAAGGCAAAGAAAGTGCCATTGATTTGACAGAAGCTTTCACAAAAAGATTGGTTTTGTGTTTTTTCTTTGTATGATTTAAACACTAAGAAGACAAGAACGTACAACAGTTTTTGATTAGTATGTTTTGAAGTCTCAGTTCCCAATTAAAGTCCGCCATACCAGTGTGTAAAACGGAAATGAAGAGTCCTAATGCTGTTACCTTTAATCAAGTCAAACGTTAAAGTTAACTATAAATTGATCGACGATCCTTGAGTATTTTCCCATTTATTTATCGATTGAGAATTTAATCTATTTTCTCTATACAATACATGGGATATGATCGGGTTGTTCGGTGTCCTACAGCAAGACTCATGCTACACTCCGGATGCTAAATTGAAATTTTACCGTACAAATTCATACATTTACAACCAACAGGAAGCTCATTTTTTAGGACCAGGTGGTTGCGTTATGTGGATTTATTTTCAGTATGACTATAATTAGGTTGATTTAAGCTATTGATTTTTCATTCAATTTAGAGAGAAAAACAAATAAAACTATGACATTCGTTATATAGCTATGATGGATGAATGTAGATGAATTTCCCCTTGTTACTTGTAATTTGACTTCATGAGTAGCATATTTACATATGGTCAGGTTTGAAACCAATAATCGGCATGGTGCTGTGTATTCAAAATTGGTAGTTTCACTCTTTCACTGGATAGCAAAAATCAGAAAAAAATCTGCCATTAGCGATTCAGGAAAGGAACGACATATGGGTGATTTTTTTTAAATTCAAAATCAAAATCAAACAGTTCTGCTGTTCTGAATTAATCTTCATTCCTTCATTAGAAATTCTCAGAGCCAAAAGTTCTAGCAGCAAATATTAATTTGAATAAATGGGTAGATAAAAATAAAAGGTGGTTGTAACCTCTTCCTAAAATTATTTTAAATAATATTGTCGATCTATTAGAAAATACATTTCTATCTATATTAACTGGGTATAAGTAGAGAAAAAGAAATGAATTATGTTATACTTGTTAGTATATTTGTTAATTTAATGTTTTGAGAATGGTCATTTTAATTTGATATTGAAATTTTGATTTACTGAAATTTGATTAATGAATTAATTAATAAACCTATCCTTTCTTTTACATTTGAGAAAAATATCTCTATGATTTCCAGCTTGTAAATTCAAGTTTACTGGAAATTTGCACTTCGGTTACTATTTTTATTTCTTTTTTTTTTGTCGGAGACTTCATATGAATTTATCATTAATATTTCATTGAAAAAAATAATATATTTTTATAAGCTGTCAATAGAGACAGTGTGAGATAAAAAACTGATAAGATTTCAGTTTTTACCTGATGATAAAATAAATAACACAAGACACCCTAAGTTTTAAGATTGAGAGAATGTTGTATTCCTGTTACAGCTAATGACTTAGAATTATATTTTTCATTATTTTATGTTTTTAACCTTGTTATTATGTTCTATTGTAGGTAAGTTAAATGGACAGTCAGAAAGTGGGAGGATGAGAATGGCTTGCTAATAGGTTTGTACTAAGAATTGTCCAGTAGTATCAAAGATGGCAAAGTATTTGACAATTTGCTTAAGTCCTGCAAACATATCTTAAAAATCTAAATAAGTGGAACCAAAAGTATGAACAAAAATACTGAACACCAAGGTAAATTCAAAAAGGTGGAAGTCAAAGTTCTGAGACACAGATAATCATCCAGTAAGTATTGATGCCCTAAAATGTAACCATGCACTGTCTTTGTGATATGTCAACAATAAGCAAACCCCATACCATATAGTAAGCTATGAAAAGGCCTTGACATGACAAAATGTGAAACTATCCAAAAGAGAATTGACTAGACGTTTCCTTAAGTCTTTAGTAATGCAAATTAAACGTTTACGTGTTAGTAACCTTAGTCCCGTCATTTTTTTTCACATTTTTTTTTACTTCTAGATAGCTTCATTTTATTTTATTTGCATCCAGAAAACAAGAAACTGTTAATCAATTGAGAAACATATTTTTTTGGTTTGTCATGTTGTGTCATTTATAACGGTTCTATCCAAACACTAGCCAGAAATTGAGCGTTTGATCAGCACTCTTGAGACTCTGCAGTCCTTATGTGGAATAGAATTACTATAAAATACATATTTAATCAATAGTCTGCTAACTGATAACAGGTGCAATATTATATTTATGGTTTCCATGGTAATAATTTGTAATTTTTCTAAATATGGATATTATACTTTTATTTTTCTGTCGATTATCAGTTATAGATCCTAATATCACCTGCCATTATTTTCATTCTTTTGATTTGATTTAGAACTTAAAATTTGCTGTCATAGTGAACAGTTTTCAGTTTAAATTGTCTGTCTTTTGAAGTAAAACAAATATTTAAATGTAAATAGATCTAACTATTTGATTAAACCATGTTGATAAACATTCAGAAGTGTTTGTCAATATTAAAACTTTTACATGTTTTTTTACCTAAAACAAATACCTATTGGCAACTTATCCTCTTTTTTATGAGAAAAATTAAGGAAGAGAACATATTAAAATTTTTTCAGTTTAGTGACTTTGATGAAATGTTTTCAAATAATTAATGTCATTTGTCATTGACTTGATTGTCTTTTTTTCTGAATTTTATTTTTATTTTATTGTGGACAGAATCACAAAAAAGTAGTAAAGATTTCCTGATGTAAATAGATTGACAATTGTATTTAATGGTTTTAATTGATCCAATTAAATTCCAATTGATCATGTTGTACTTACACGACAGTGCTTCCCACATGTCATCATTCCTATTGGGAGTCGTAAAGTCCACAAAACAAAGAATAAACACAAAAAATAATGTGATTAAATCCATCTAGGTAAGATTTTCCATGTGTATACTACTCTGACATTACAGCATGTGCTTTGTGGATAATTATAGGACAGATTTATACATGCAAACATCTACAGCCAATCAGATCGCTTCATATTGTTGACACCTTTAAACACAATGAAAAACCTTAAAGCCAGACAGAGTTGTCTCCCATTCCATACCTTCAGGCTGTAACTAATAGGATTATTAAGATTTACTCAAATTTAGATTAGGCATTTTCATTGATGTAGATTGTAAATTTGTGTTAAAATAATTTGAGACAATGCTTATTTGAAATTTCTTTTGCATGATCTTTTTTACATGAAGGAAACATATATATATATAGGGCTAGTCAGTAGTATGAACTAGTTAATAAGTGGAAATAAAATAATATGTTTCCTACTAGAAAATAAAATCTGATGCTTTGTTTTGTTACTGAACAAATTTTATCCAAATGGATCATGTGCTTATACTTTTTGCATGATATCTTTCTTTGCATCTAATCATCAGATGGCTTATACAAAGAGAGGCAATTCAAATGTAACTAGTTTCATATTCTTTAAGTAAATAAAATAATTGGTTTGAATTTATGAAAAAAAATTGATTACTGACCACCATCTATATACAATATATGTTCAGTGTTGGAAAATATTAAATTTATCTTTAGAAACAGGACGAAAAAGCCAGGCTAGCTGAGCTTTTCTCCTGTTTTGTAGCAAGTACAAATAAATTTGATATTTCCGACAATGTACATATATAGTTTTATCCTATAATCTACATCAGGCACTTTGATAAGGTTTAGTTGTTTTGATCCAGTGTTTTCATCAAATGTAACTAGTTTCATATTCTGTAAGTTGTACAGTAGTTGGCTGACTGCAGGATGAAAGAATATTATTTCCTGCAGTTTTTGGTAAATTTTTTTGTTATTCTGTAAGCCAAAATTTTGTTTTGAAGGTATTTTTTCTTTAAAAGACAAAAGCAACAAAAAAGATATAATATTTATAGTCCTCTATTTCTTGATATACAAGTTCAAAAGATTGGATGGATAAATACAGTTTTTAAACATATCTTGTTGGCCATGGTGTGTATTCTTGACTGAATATTAATTTATAAAAGTAAATTAAATATCAGATATATAATATAAAAGCTATGCTGTTATTTTCTACAGATAGGACATGTATGTCCAAAATCATTAAAACACTCGAACAGTAAGTTGCAGCGCAGTTTGTTTTTTTACATTCTTGTAATGTATGACTAGATCCTTGGTTAGCTCCACAGTTCATACAGAATTTTAGATCTGTTTGTTCCACTTTAAAGCAAGGACATATTGCGGATAACATTTGTTTTACAGACATTCTCTGTTCAGCAATTTTTTGTTTCTTTAATGAGTTAACATGTTGTTTAATGAAAGTGTCTCTTCTCTTGCGGTTGTAGAGGATTTTCTTCTGCAGAAACACGATACGTTCTTTTTCCTGTTCAGGATAGTAGAAGGCACATATTTTGCGATTGTATCTTGCTCCGTAGGCTTGCATGAAAACCAGGAGTAGAGCAGCAGTGTATGCTGAACAAAGAACTGGAATGTCGGTAGCATCAGGTGCTGTTGGATTTGGCAGGCATATAGTTGTATTATAACTAGCTTCATATGTGTTTTCAATGTTAATGTTATTTATAAAAGTGTTTATGAAGGCAGCCATTTGTCCTCCCTTGACCTTTAGGTTTATTTTACTTTGCCCAGTGACCTCTACATTTACCTGGCCATACCTGTTTACAAGGTAGAGTATATAGAACAGTACATAATTAAGGAACACTATCAGAGCACTCAGTAACATGTGTAGGAAAAGCTGGGAAATACCCATTAAACTCTGACTTTTCTCTTTTGGAGACATCCTGAAGGATGTACTATCTGTGTATAGTTTCTTTTCTTTCTTTTGTAGAGGTAACACACCCCGTTGTCCTTTCTCTCGTGTTTCAGAATCATAACCCTTAAATAGTGAGGTAATGTAAATGTTATCAAATTCATCCTTGGCCAGATAATTCTTCAGATAAAAAAATGATTGTGTTAGGAGCAACAGAAGCGACAGAGCTAAAAGTTTGCTCATTATCTCAATGATGTAAGTAAATGTGATTTTCTTTTCGGTCAGGGCCGCCTCAACCTCAGCTATCAATTCTTTAGCTGTTTTAGAAGCATTATAAACCTTGTCAAGCTGAGACTGGTTGATGATGTTGAATTGAAACCATTTATTGACTTCTTTGACCAGATTGACAGCAGATTCCGCGAGTTTCTCAGCTGCATTATCAAGTGTTTTGACTGGTGAACATAGGAAAGATGGTTTGACTACAACACAAACCTGTTCAATATCGAGAACTTTACAGATAGCTGTTAAATCAAATCCTGGAACATACCTGCAAAAAATTGTACTTTAAGTTACTGTTCTTGTTGATACTTTTGGTGATTGTTATTTTCACAAAATCAATGCAGAAACTTTTCATGCAGGGTAATTAAATTTGTTTTTGAAATTTTGAGGTTGCTATTGAGAATAATATTATTGTTTTCTACAAACAATTTGTATTGGGGGGGATTTATTTTAAGCATTAGCAACAAAAGTTTTCCCTTCACAGTTTTGCCTATATATTTTATGACTTAGGAGTACATCAATTTCACCCCTTTACTAATTACATAGACAAAGATCACAAAGGCAACATCATTTTAGGTCAGTTTCATGAAAATCAAATTAGTTATTTGTATTTTTTCTGAAGACAATGAAATGTTCTGATCAGTTGAAAATAATTGAACTTGGACCAATCATTCCATTAAAATGTTATTACTTCAATTTAATCCATTAGATTCTGAATATGTTAATAATCTTAACTGTTTGTTTATTCTCAAACATGACATAACTTGAGAAAGAGAGGTATCTTTCAGTTATTATTTTAAGTCAAAAACATCTTTCCTGATACAAATGTAGCTACTGAAAATGTTAAAAAGATGAAAGCTTGGTCAAATAAAATGTTAATTTTGTAAGAAAATATATTCAAACAAAAACTTAAAGAAGAAGAATCATAGTTCAATAAAGTTTGAAAATGACCTCAGTTTAAACCTCAACAATTTAGAAACAAATCAAAGCTCTGTGAGACACCAAGGACTACTTATGATACTTACTTCTTAACATCATTAAGTGTATTAGTACAAGCACTGTAGGCTTTGTTGAGATCTCTTACACAGTCTGAATACACACTGTTCATCACTCTATCACACTCCTGTAAATATATAAAGTATGACTACATACATATGTGATCTCTACACAGTCTGAATACACATTGTTATTTTAACACTACAGAATAAATGTACAATATATTGACATTAAATGAGGGCTGTAGTAAGAGACAATTTTCTTCAAAATACACACTGCAGAAGTAATGTTCTTATAAAAAACACTGCTTAACACACTACTACATTAGTATTTTAACCTGTGAAGCTGTATCAAGTTTACCACTGACTTACTGTTTACCTGTGAAGCTGTTACCAGTTTACCTCTGACTAAATGTTTACCTGTGAAGCTGTTACCAGTTTACCACTGACTTGCTGTTTAACTGTGAAGCTTTTACCATTTTACCACTGACTTATTGTTTACCTGTGAAGCTATCATTTTACTACTGACATACTGTATACCTGTGAGGCTATCAGTTTACTGCAGACATTATGTTTACCTGTGAAGCTGTATCCAGTTTACCACTGACTGACCATTCTACCTGTATAGATATCAGATTACCATTGAATTACTATTCAACATGTGAAGCTATCAGTTTATCGCTAACTTTCTATTCTACTTGTGAAGGAGAGGTTGAAAGATACCAAAAGGACATTCAAACTCATTAGTCGAAAATAAAATAACAACGCTATGGCAAAAAAAAAGGAAAGGACCAAAAGACAAACAACAGTACACAAAACACAACATAGAAAACTAAAGACTGAGCAACACAAACCCCACCAAAAACCGGGGGGGATCTCAGGTGCTCTGGAAGGATAAGCAGATCCTGTTGCAATTGTGGCACCCGTTGTGTTGCTCTCAGATTACCACTGAATTACTATTCAACATGTGAAGCTATCAGTTTACCACTGAGTTACCATTCTACCTGTATAGCTATCAGGCTACCCCTGAATTACTTTTCAACATGTGGAGCTATCGGTTTACCACTGACTGGCTATGTTCTACATGTGAATCTATCAGTTAACCACTGACTTAATGTCTACCTGTGAAGTTATCCGTTTACCACTGACTTACCATTTTAGCTTTACCCACTGACTCCATTCTACCTGTATAGCATTTCTGGAGGCTATCACTGATTTACTATTTTACCTGTGAAGCTGAATACATTGCATATTTGACTCATTATTTCTATCTGTAAAGCTGAATACACTGCACCACTTACTTACTAGTTTACCTGTAAAGCTGTTTATTATGCTCCACTAGTATCCACTGCATCACTGGACACTGACTTTCAACTGAATTTAACATGTAAAGAATATATCCACTTCATCACTGACTTACTATTTTACCTGTGAAGCAATATCAACTTCATCACTGACTTACTATTTTACCTGTAAAGCAATATCAACTTCATCACTGACTTACTATTTTATTTTTAAAGCCATATCCAGTTGCTAACTGACTTACTTTTCATGTATCCAGTGCACCACTGACTTACTATTTACCTGTGAAGCTGTATCCAATGCACCACTAACTAACTTGACACCATTTTTAACTGCAACAAGAGCATCATAAATTGGTCCTATGGCTTTCTCTATTGCTGTTCCTAACTTTTTTATATCCTCAGCCTGTTTACCCAAGGCTTCTTTAATCTGCTCTATTGGTACCTGGAGCTGTTGTCTGAGAGAGTGCGACTGATTATGAAAGAGTTCAGTACTACAGGCCATACTTCTTGACACTTCTGAAGTGTTTATAGAGATATTTTTGATTGGTCTTGATAACAGGAGTCCAAATATAACTGCCAGGATGGCTGCCCTTCCTCTACCAGTAAACAGACTAGGAATCATCAGTACCATTATACAGCGGACATGGACAGACAGTGCTAGACCTAGACATGCCAGAGCTGTCACTCCAATAGATATATACCCAGCTATGTCCAAGGCAAAACCAAAACTGAACACTAGCAAAACAAACAGTAATCCACCAGTAAAAATTCCACTGATGATACCAAATATAGCCTTCAGACAGGTGAATGTATGGCGGTCACTTTTAAAGAGTTTATCAGGAAATGTAACAGCATCATTGTACGAGGGTGGGTCATCAGACTTTGTCTCTTTGAATGGATGTTTCAATTTTCCCGGTGTTTTGTCCACATATGTCATTCTGAGTCTTCTATCTGTACCAAAATAATCAAGGTTTTTGTACTCTCTGTCAACTCAATAGCTATCATTTATTGCTTTAGGATATCCACTGATTATGTCTACATCTTGTTTTCATTATTTTGAGCTTTTCTGGCTTTTTCAAATGTTAAGCATTAGAAAATGTTGCCCAGTAACCCCCAAACAAGGAATTGTTTGAATCTGGAATAATTTTGAATTCTGGAAAATTTATAAGAAAAGTATGATGAAAACTAACCCAACTAAATAGGGTTAGTTGTTGTCTCTTTGACACATTCCCGTTTCCATTCTCAATTTTATTAGCCATGCACGCATGGCTAAGGTTAATTTTACTTTCACTGATATTTCAGTATGAACTAACTAACCCCCTTTAGCACATGGCTAATCCTATTTAGTTGTGTTAGTTTTTCATCATACAATTTCTTGCTAAATATTTTGATGCTTTTACTGCAAATAAGAGTGCACTGACATATCATTTTTCTGGCTTAATATTTATAATTTTAGTAAACATCTTTCTATATAAAACAACTAAAACTTTTATTTTTTTTATTTTAAAACTCTCTAGAAATCTTTCTCAAGCAGTTACTTTTTTAAGATCTTTTAGGTTATTTATTGTATTATTGTATTTCTTCTAAAATCTCTTTGGTTGATCGTTGTATATTGTATTTCTATTAAATCTCTTAGGTTGTTCCTTGAATATTGTATTGAATTGAATTAATGAAATAGTAATAGATACAAATATTATTAAATATAATTGAATAAAAAGTATTTAAAATGAAGAAACTATTTAGAAGAAGAGCATTTATATTTCCAGCAGTGATTTGTTTTCATCGGAGGATATAGAACTTTTACATACCATTCTAAAATGAGTCATGTCAGTACAAGTCTGTGTGAAGTTCATCCACAAATTTTCTCTACTTATTCTAGCTGTTGTTAGCCAGTGAAAGTTATGCTAGCAACAATCATTTAATCAATCTTTAGAGCTTTCCATATGGTATTGTCACTTATATATGAATGAAGATTTGTATAACAGTCCTTATATGTGTCTTTCTACTAAACTTTTGTTGTATGGTTGCTATCTTATCTTGTTTTAAGTTAACCCCTTATCTCTTTTTGGTAAGGTAAAATAGACTAAATTGGAAAAAAATGGACTAAAAAGAGAATCAACTTACCATATGTCAAGCAGATTAAACAACAGGAAAAGTTTAATTTAATATATGAATATTCATTTTTAATCAAAAATTTTATGCATATTTATGATCATTGAAATTCAGGAAATAAACAATTATCTTTATGACCATGTTAGATTAAGGTTATGTAGTATGATTAACAATATTGTCATTATCATAAAATTAATTGTCATTCCAAATGCAGCATTTAGAAATAGTTGACTCATTGGCACTCATACCCCATTTCCTTATTTTTATAATGAAATTATATGCTGATTTCTTTTTGCATAACCTAATATGTACTCTGCAAATGGATAAACTGTCAGATTGTTATATGTTATTGGATGATATCACAGAATTAAAATAGAAACAAGCTACATATGTTTTGCTGAACTAGGATACATTATTGTTTACCGGCCAGCTGAATCCCTACATATGTTTTGCTGAACTAGGATACATTATTGTTTACTGGCCAGCTGAATCCGGCCCTTGGGTGTGGATTTTTCTAGCTGTGTTGAAGACTGATTGGTGGCCTTGGGCTGTTTTGTGCTCATTGGTCGGATTGTTGCCTCCTTGACACAATCCCATGTTTCCATTCTCTATTCTAAATGCGAGTTCTTAAGTTCTGCTATAGATATGACTGATAAAAACATTCCATTAGACAAAATCAAACTTTATGAAAAAATTGCCAAAACAGTTCATACCTCAACTAATTATAAAAATATATTTTTAAAATAAACAGTGTATGTGTAATGAATTATCACCAGGAAAAAAATATATGATACTTTATTAGACTAGATTATGTTAACATCAGACTATTACAACAGTAACATTAACTTTATTTGTTGAAACAATGACCAGGGTTAATATAATGTCTTGGCTGAAAAGAAAAAGACAAACAGACAAACAACAGTACACAAAAAAAAAACATAGAAAACTAAAGACTTGTCAACACGAACCCCATCAAAAACTGGGAGTTATCTCAGGTGCTCCAGAAGGGTAAGCAGATCCTGCTCCACATGTGGCAACCGTCATGTTGCTCATGTTAGTACAAACCTGGTGATAAGTCTAATTCTGTAGGTCGCATTCAGGGAAAAGGGGACAGGATTGTAGTTATGACAATTGGAACATATCTGTTGTCATCTGTGAAACAGATATTCCATAACGGTCAACCAACTAATGATGGCGTCTGTAAAATTTACGAGGATGATTTCAACTTCACCAATTGGAACTCTTGGTTTAATAGCTTCATTGTGAGCAGCAACCCTCTATCAAGGAATCATGATAGGAAATACAAGCCCTGGAATGTCGTATCAACTGGGAGATATATACTCCATCTGCAGGTGCTGCTGGAATGTTGCTACAAAGAAATAGAAAGTTCACATTTGGGAAGCTGAAATCATCTTGGTTTTTTTTTATTATTTTGTTTTCAACCGACCCTCATTGTCAAGTTCTAGAAGTAAGTCAAGATATGAGGCAGACTTAACTGTATCTGCTGTATCCTTTATCTTAAGATCAATATTGAATAAATACATCACATGCAGTTTCGTGAGTAATAAAACATGAATTTTAGAAGATAATTTTTTTACTCAGGTAAATTAATCAAAGAGTGATGGATTTCTCTTAGAAGAAAATTAAAGGTCCCAGTGAATACACTACACAGAGAACAATAGCTGTTGTATTATTCCATGGGACAATAGAACTGACAAAAGTTTAAATAAATTGACCAATAGGAGATGAATCTATTTGTCATTACTAAAATCAGAAATCATGAATAAAGTTCATTTAACTAATATAATGAAAAATTCAAATAAATTTCACCAAAAACACCATGCTTATAATTTGGTACATCAGATGTGCTTTTCATCTACAAAGACTCATCAGTGGAGCTCTGATAAAAATAGTTTGAAAGCCAAATCAAATGCAAAGTTGAAGAGCATTAATAACTGAAAACTCTAAAAAAAGTTGTGCTAAATATGGCTAAGGCAATCTATGCTTGGTGGTAGAAAAATATGTGTTTTGAATATTTCAAGTTTTTATAAACATTAAATTTACAGAACATGAAAATAAATATCAGGGACGTAACATCCACCAGCATTGGCATATAAGAAGATAATGTGTAGTTATGCTGATACACATGAAGTTTTTAATGCCCCCACCGTAGCAGAGGGGGCATTAAGTTTTACCTTGTCCCAGTGTATGTCCGTTCTAGAGTTATGCCCTTTACAAATGAAAAATAGCTTAATTTTTTCGTTTCTGATCTCTAACTTTAGTTTGCCTCAACCAAATGTTATGAAACTTAAACACAAATATTATTACCACAAAACACAGATCAAGTTTGAATTTTGGTGGCGTCAATTTTACCTTTCTACAGTTATGCCCATTTACAAATTCGAAAATTGCTGAATTTTTTCGTTTATGTTCTCTTACTTTAGTTTGACTCAACCAAATGTTATGAAAGTTATGCACAATGCTTATTACCACAAAACACAGATCGAGTGTAATTTTTGGTGGCGTCACTTTTACCATTCCAGAGTTATGCCCTTTACAAATGGAAAAATTGCTGAATTTTTCGTTTCCTTTCTCTAACTTAAGTTTGCCTCAACCAAATGTTATGAAACTTATACACAATATTAATGCTTATTACCACAAAACTCAGATTTACTACAAATTTGGGTAGTGTCACTTTTACCTTTCTTTAGTTATGTACCTTTATAACATTATATGCAAGTGGGGGCATCATTTGTGTCCCATGGACACATTCTCCATTTTTTTCTTAAAGGGCCATTACCAGTCAAATTCATTTTCACCGATTTGACTCAGATTTACATATTTGATGTATAACATACTAAAATACAAAAAGTCTAAAATAAACAATTAACAATGCATGGACTCAATAAAATATCAGCATTTCATGTGTATTTTAGTCTAGACGCCATCTAATTAACCATTGAGATGACCTCAGAAGACTGCCGACAGTCATTTAACCCGATATAAACATAAATAGAAATAGAAATAGAAAGCGACCACATGCAATTGATTTTTCTAGGTCTGTTTCATTTCATGTTAATCATCGTTTTTACCTGTATAAGAAGGATTTTTTGTTTTGGATTGAATCAGTCAACAAAATGATTCACCCTTGTTTCACTTTCAATGTTTAGATTCTTTTCCTTTTAATAGTCGAACATGCCTATTACATGCGTAACCCATCTCTGGCTAAGCGGTTAAATTGAAGTTCACATGAATACGGATTCAAATGAGGTCGAATTATTCACTTGCAAGTGAAGTATATAATACATCAGCAATGTTTATAAGCCTATTTTGACAAATTTTGGCCAAACTAACTGCTTGTAACGAAATATTATTTCAAAATTTCGCTTCTATTGATACTTGAAACAGAAAGAATCATCTTTTAAATTTTTGTACAACTCTTAGCTACTGCCCCTTTAAAGGAAATGATAAATTTACTTGAACTGTATAATCATTTCCTGGGGAACCCATTAAAGGAAAAGAGACATTTCCTATGAAAAGATGTTTATTTTTATTTCCGTGTCAATTAGTTGTTGTTTTCTTTTTTGTTTTTGTTTCCTGTGACACAGAAAATTTATAAAGTCTTGTATTTGTCTTTTTCTAAATAAGATTGAGTGCCAACTAATTAAAAAAAAAACAAGATATTAAATGTCCTTCATCGCCATAGCTTATATTTTAATGTAATATTGATTGATTGATTGTTTCTTACTTGCTTGATGTACAGTGGCAAATAGTTCATGCATATTTTAGAAGTAGATCTAATTAACAATTAATATAATTTGCAGTTTCAAAATCTAATGCATTTTGGGTAATATTTTCAAATCCTAGCACCAGTTTTTATACGACCGCAAAAAATTTTTGTGGTCGTATATTGGTATGACGTTAGCGTCGTCGTCGTTGTCGTCCGAAGACGCATTGGTTTCGCACTCTAACTTTAGTTTAAGTGAATGGATCTCTATGAAATTTTACCATAAGGTTCAATATCACAAAAGGAAGGTTGGGATTGATTTTGGGGTTATGGTACCAACAGTTAAGGAATTAGGGGCCAAAATAAGCATTTTGTAACTTCCAGACATAACTTGTGTGTTAGTGTATGGATCTCTCTGACATTGTACCACAAGGTTCCATATCACAAAGGGAATGCTGGGATTGATTTTGGGGTAATTGCCTCAAAATTTTAGGAATTAGGGGCCAAAAAGGGCAAAAACAAGCATTTTCTAGTTTCATGACAATAACTTGTGTGTAAGTGTATGGATCTTTATGAAATTGTACTACAAGGTTCCATATCACAAAGGGAAAGCTGGAATTGAGTTTGGGGTAATTGCCTGAAACGTTTAGGAATTAGGGGCCAAAAGGGGCCAAAATAAGCATTTTCTAGTTTCCAGACAATAACTTGTGTTCAAGTGTATGGATCTCTCTGAAATTGTACTGCAAGGTACCATACCTCAAAGGGAAGGCTGGGATTGAGTTTGGGGTGATGAATCATAAGGGGTTCAAAAATTTGAGGGGGTTTTTTTTTTCCTTTTTTTCTTTAAAATTTTCCATTTACGTTGGTTATTTCTGAATTATATTTAAAAGCAAATAATAATGATATGGCAGGAGATACACACCTAACAGGATGTGTAAATTATTATATAATAAGTATTGTGCAATAGCAAGAAATTTTCAATTGCACAGTATTGCATAATAGCAAGAAATCTTCAATTGCACAGTATTGCTAATAGCAAGAAATATCCAATAGCACAATATTGCGCAATAGCAAGAAATTGTCAATTGTACAGTATTATAATAGCAAGAAATATTCAATTGCACAGTATTGCGCAATTGCAAGAAATATTCAATTGCACAGTATTGTGCAAAAGAAGATACTTTGTATAAATTGCTTATTTCTTGACCAATTTCAATGGGGTTTTATTCTTGAACTCTTGGGGTTCTTTAATATGCTGAATCTAATCGTGTATTAAGTTTTTGGATTTTGGGCCCCGTTTTAAATTGGTCCACATTGAGGTCCAAAGGGTCCAAAATTAAACTTTGTTTGATTTCATCAAAATTGAATTATTGGGGTTCTTTGATATGCGAATCTAACCGTGTATTTAGATTCTTAATTTTGGTCCCGTTTTCAAATTGGTCTACATTAAGGTCCAAAGGGTCCAAAATTAAACTAAGTCTGATTTTAACAAAATTGAATTCTTAGGGTTCTTTGATATGCTGAATCTAAACATGTATTTAGATTTTTGATTATGGGCCTAGTTTTAAGTTGGTCCAAATCGGGTCCAAAATTAAACTTTGTTTGATTTCAACAAAATTGAATATAGGTTCTTTGATATGCTGAATCTAAACATGTATTTAGATTTTGATTATTGGCCCAGTTTTCAAGTTAGTCCAAATCGGGTCCAAAATTAAACTTTGTTTGATTTCAACAAAATTGAATATATGGGGTTCTTTGATATGCTGAATCTAACCATGTATTTAGATTTTTGATTTTTGGGCCCGTTATCAACTTTGTCCACATTGAGGTCAAAAGGGTCCAAAATTAAACTTTGTTTGATTTCATCAAAATTGAACTCTTGGGGTTCTTTGATATGCTGAATCTAACCATGTATTTAGATTTTGGATATTGGACCAAATAGGTGAATGTCCAATTTAAAATTTTTAAGTTCTTAGACCACATTCATTCTGTGTCAGAAACCTATGCTGTGTCAAATATTTAATCACAATCCAAATTCAGAGCTGTATCAAGCTTGAATGTTGTGTCCATACTTGCCCCAACTATTCAGGGTTCGACCTCTGCGGTCGTATCAAGCTGCGCCCTGGAGCATTTTATTGCCATTGGCTAACAACATCCTAAACAATGGAAATTAAACCACTGACAATGGAGTTATTTTCATTTTGGGGTATGAACAATGAAATTACCCATAATCCTTTAGATTCTGAAAAGCAAATGGGTAGGTTCTGTAAGGTTTTTTAATTAATTGACCAGGAAGATTCACAGTGACTTTAGATTGCCACTAGATAATGAGGATATGTTTGATAGTGGCAACAATAGTGGACAGGCCAAATAAAGATCCCACAGGAGTTCTTGCTAGGGTTCTTTGACGTGCAGAGAGCATATCACTCACCCTTCATGGAGCATTAGTTTTAATGTTCCCATTCCGACTTGAAATGACTGTATTGATACACTGTGCGATAACAAATTGAAGCCCAATGCAAGGGTTTTAGTGCTATAGGAGAGAAGTATAGGTATGATCATATTCTATACAATAGTCAACTCTTGGGGTCTTGTTAGAGGGCATGATTTCATTGCCATCAAATGAAGTACTTGAGCAAACTTTAAATTACAGAGAAAATGAAAAAAGTCTGCATGTTTATGTGTTTTTGACTGAAGTATCATTTGAATTTATTTTTATGACACATTATATGAAGCCTGTCTGAATTATATGCAAGGCTTTTTGATGACAGGATAATGTTTCAGGTGGTTACTGTGGATTCATTTATTTTCGTGGATTGTGGAAAACTTTTTGTGAATATTTAAGATCATGGTTTTGCCAACGTCAGCATACAAGCCTATAGAAAATTTGTTGAAAATTTGAATTCGTGGTTCACCTGTTCCCAAATAAATCAACGAAAATGGATATCCGACGAATAATAATGAATCCACAGAACATTAAGAATGCATTTTGTCTTTTTTTCCAGAAACATATCAGAAATTAATCAGTAGTAAAATTGAGAATGGAAATGGGGAATATGTCAAAGAGACAACAACCCGACCAAAGAACAGACAACAGCCGAAGGCCACCAATGGGTCTTCAATGCAGCGAGAAAATCCCGCACCCGGAGGTGGTCCTCAGCTGGCCCCTAACTAAAATTGTGTGCTAGTTCAGTGAAAATGGACATCACACTAAACTCCAAAACATATAAATGAACTAAAATTAAAAACATACTAGACTAACAAAGGCCAGAGGCTCCTGACTTGGGACAGGCGCTAAAATGCAGCGGGTTAAACATGTTTTGTGAGATCTCAACCTCCCCTATACCTCTAGCCAATGTAGAATAAATAAAAACA
The DNA here is from genome assembly GCA_017311375.1 of Mytilus coruscus. Classification (NCBI taxonomy): domain Eukaryota; kingdom Metazoa; phylum Mollusca; class Bivalvia; order Mytilida; family Mytilidae; genus Mytilus; species Mytilus coruscus. The sequence goes on from CM029604.1 coordinate 77,431,347, forward strand.
TAGCAATACGCACAAAAAAGAAACTAAGCAAAATGACAATGATACATAAATGAACAAAGGACTACTAGCAGTTACTGACATGCCAGCTCCAGACCTCAATTAAACTGATTGAAAGATTATGTCTTCATCATATGAAAATCAAGTACAATCCCTCCGTTAGGGGTTTAGTATCATACCATCATAAAATATATGAGAAGAACATAACCCGTATCATGCCAACAACTGGTTTTAGAATACATGTGTTTATTTTCGATGCAAAGACCCTATGAGTGAATCAATATTAATACCAAAATATGCAATCCTTAATGACTTAATGACTTGACAACAGTGTTCATTAAAGGGTACTGATAATCAGATAGAAATAATTCAACACTTATCTTGTATAGTACAATACTGTTAAATACTTAATTTGTGTCACCAAGACATATATTTTATGGTTGAGTGACAAAATTATGCTGTAATGTTGTGTTTATGTCTCTCTCTCATAATAATCTTATTCTGATAATTGCACTGTATGTGTTTTGTTTTGCTTTTTGTTTGGGGGGAGGGGTGAACTGAAGTGTCCAGTTAGGTGAGTTGCACTGTGTGCAAGCGAATTGCAATGTCTGTTATCTGTTATTGGGTGGATTGCACTGTCTGTTGTCTGTTGTTGGGTGGATTTCACTGTCTGTTGTCTGTTGTTGTGTGGATTGCACTGTCTGTTGTCTGTTATTGAATGAACTGCAATGTCTGTTGTTTGGATAATTGCACTGTTTTTTGTTTCTTATTCAAAAGGAAGAGAGAATTTGTCCACAAATATTTATTGATTCATAGTACATTTTTGGTTAAAATAGATAGATATATATATAGGTATATATGTATGATATTAAATGCACACACTTCACTTTTGTGAAGAATCCATGCTCAGGAAAGAATTTTGCTATAGGTAAGCATGAGGTTTTTTCATGTTTGATTTACTATTACAAATGAGACAACTGTACTTCATGTCTCTAAAACATTCCTCACAATAATTAGACTGACATTTCTCACATTGATGGAATTGAATTGTACCATTGTGCTTATTTTCACAACTTATGCATAACTTATATTTCGGTAGACAAGGGCAGAAATATTTAGCAAATATTGGACAGCGGTATTCCATCCATCCACGGAAAGTTATACGATTTTCCATATGGAATTGCTTGTTACGAGATATTACATGCTGTGTCAGCCAATTCAACAGGGATTTTCTCTGGTGTCGTATTTTCTCATGAAGAAATTTTATCCTCTCAATGTCTCGCTCTGGATAGAAGAATGTGGCAATTTTCCTTCTTAATCGTAAACCATAAGCCTGCATTATAAGGAATACAAATGCAAAGAAGTAAAGAAAACTAAACTTGTAGATATTATTGTCATCTGGTTTACTGGGATTAGGGATACAAGTTGTTAGGTTAAACTCTACACCAAAGTCGGAATTCAATTCAACAGTGCTGAGGAAAGCTCTCAAAAATGCTGAAATAAATCCGCTGCCTTCTACTGATACATTCAGATAACTGTTGCCACCAATATTTATATTCAGGTTACCATAGCGATCAATGAGCATCAGAACAAAGTAAAGAACATAGTCAAAGACAATGATAACAGTAGCTATCAAGAGATGAATTCCAATTTTAGTAATACCGGTTTTAGCATGAGCTATTTCTTTTGATGACAGCCATGGTGACCGAGTGTCCGCATAGTTTCTGCGTTCTTTTCTCTTCAGCGGCAAAACTGATGGTTTTCCCTGTGCCTTGCATTGCTGGTCATAAATCTTGAAAGCCTTTGTAATGTAGATATTGTCATAGCGATCCTTACTGAGGAACTTCTTTAGGTAGAAGATTGACTTGAGAAATAATAATAGGAGAGTGAAGATGAGAATGTTACTGACTATACCAGATACTGTTAGAATCCATTTAGTTCTAGACTGTATGTCAGCCTTCACTTCGGAAATGATTTGTGCTGCTGTTTTTGAGGAATTGATATTTCCAGTTGCACTGATATCTCCATCAAAGTCAAAATAAAAGAAGGAGATGACAGTGTTAAGGACCGAATTAACCGCAGTATTCGCACCTTCTATGACAGTTGATATGAATTTAATAGGCTTACAGACGAGTACATTGGCTACTTGGACAACTTTACAAACATCGCCAATGTCAAGAACGACACATATCTTATCCAAAACCCCTCTCTTTGACCTACAAAGGAAATTAAATGTTCATCATTTATAAACTGAAATACTGTAAATCGACTTCTATTTTGAGGCACTTTTTTGTGTTTAGCAGACTTTATAGCAATTTATTTTTGTGATTTTCATTTTAGTTTTCAAAATGTCCAGTTTGAAAAATAATATCAATAATTCCATTGATATCATTCCTCTGAAAAATACTTAAACCAAACAAAGAAGGTGCAAAATAAATACAACAAAGGCAACAAATAAATGTCCTTGAAACACACGTTTTATTATAGCACAGTTAGTTTGTTCATTGAAACACACGTTTTATTATAGCACAGTTAGTTTGTTCATTGAAACACACGTTTTATTATAGCACAGTTAGTTTGTTCATTGAAACACACGTTTTATTATAGCACAGTTAGTTTGTTCATTGAAACACACGTTTTATTATAGCACAGTTAGTTTGTTCATTGAAACACACGTTTTATTATAGCACAGTTAGTTTGTTCATTGAAACACACGTTTTATTATAGCACAGTTAGTTTGTTCATTGAAACACACGTTTTATTATAGCACAGTTAGTTTGTTCATTGAAACACACGTTTTATTATAGCACAGTTAGTTTGTTCATTGAAACACACGTTTTATTATAGCACAGTTAGTTTGTTCATTGAAACACACGTTTTATTATAGCACAGTTAGTTTGTTCATTGAAACACACGTTTTATTATAGCACAGTTAGTTTGTTCATTGAAACACACGTTTTATTATAGCACAGTTAGTTTGTTCATTGAAACACACGTTTTATTATAGCACAGTTAGTTTGTTCATTGAAACACACGTTTTATTATAGCACAGTTAGTTTGTTCATTGAAACACACGTTTTATTATAGCACAGTTAGTTTGTTCATTGAAACACACGTTTTATTATAGCACAGTTAATTTGTTCATTGAAACACACGTTTTATTATAGCACAGTTAGTTTGTTCATTGAAACACATGTTTTATTATAGCACAGTTAATTTGTTCATTGAAACACATGTTTTATTATAGCACAGTTAATTTGTTCATTGAAACACATGTTTTATTATAGCACAGTTAGTTTGTTCATTGAAACACACGTTTTATTATAGCACAGTTAGTTTGTTCATTGAAACACACGTTTTATTATAGCACAGTTAGTTTGTTCATTGAAACACACGTTTTATTATAGCACAGTTAGTTTGTTCATTGAAACACACGTTTTATTATAGCACAGTTAATTTGTTCATTGAAACACACGTTTTATTATAGCACAGTTAATTTGTTCATTGAAACACACGTTTTATTATAGCACAGTTAATTTGTTCATTGAAACACACGTTTTATTATAGCACAGTTAGTTTGTTCATTGAAACACACGTTTTATTATAGCACAGTTAATTTGTTCTTTGAAACACACGTTTTATTATAGCACAGTTAATTTGTTCATTGAAACACACGTTTTATTATAGCACAGTTAGTTTGTTCATTGAAACACATGTTTTATTATAGCACAGTTAGTTTGTTCATTGAAACACACGTTTTATTATAGCACAGTTAATTTGTTCATTGAAACACACGTTTTATTATAGCACAGTTAGTTTGTTCATTGAAACACACGTTTTATTATAGCACAGTTAGTTTGTTCATTGAAACACACGTTTTATTATAGCACAGTTAGTTTGTTCATTGAAACACACGTTTTATTATAGCACAGTTAATTTGTTCATTGAAACACATGTTTTATTATAGCACAGTTAATTTGTTCATTGAAACACATGTTTTATTATAGCACAGTTAATTTGTTCATTGAAACACACGTTTTATTATAGCACAGTTAATTTGTTCATTGAAACACACGTTTTATTATAGCACAGTTAATTTGTTCATTGAAACACACGTTTTATTATAGCACAGTTAATTTGTTCATTGAAACACACGTTTTATTATAGCACAGTTAGTTTGTTCATTGAAACACACGTTTTATTATAGCACAGTTAGTTTGTTCATTGAAACACACGTTTTATTATAGCACAGTTAATTTGTTCATTGAAACACACGTTTTATTATAGCACAGTTAGTTTGTTCATTGAAACACACGTTTTATTATAGCACAGTTAGTTTGTTCATTGAAACACACGTTTTATTATAGCACAGTTAATTTGTTCATTGAAACACACGTTTTATTATAGCACAGTTAGTTTGTTCATTGAAACACACGTTTTATTATAGCACAGTTAGTTTGTTCATTGAAACACACGTTTTATTATAGCACAGTTAGTTTGTTCATTGAAACACACGTTTTATTATAGCACAGTTAGTTTGTTCATTGAAACACACGTTTTATTATAGCACAGTTAGTTTGTTCATTGAAACACACGTTTTATTATAGCACAGTTAGTTTGTTCATTGAAACACACGTTTTATTATAGCACAGTTAGTTTGTTCATTGAAACACACGTTTATTATAGCACAATTAGTTTGTTCATTGAAACACACGTTTTATTATAGCACAGTTAATTTGTTCATTGAAACACACGTTTTATTATAGCACAGTTAGTTTGTTCATTGAAACACACGTTTTATTATAGCACAGTTAGTTTGTTCATTGAAACACACGTTTTATTATAGCACAGTTAGTTTGTTCATTTTTGCATCATGTCAAGACAACTTTTGTTGGTGTGTACCATATGTGTTCTAAGCAGTAAGAATGTCGGGATCATAAAATGCCATATGTATTTCTTCTTCACACTAAAGTGTGTTAATTCTTATTTGATACCCTACAGAAAATCTGTCATCAATTTTAACTCTTGTGTAAAGAAAAGAGTTCATTACCAGGAAAGATTCATTATTACACATGGAGTATATGACTAAATGTTGGAAGAATATTTTGTATGTATCATTTGAATTGCAATCTTCATAGTTTGTGTTTGTTCTCTAACCTACCTTTTCAGTGTATGTGATTTATGTATATTCTCTAACCTACCATTTCAGTACATGTGGTTTATGTTTATTCTCTAACCTACCATTTCAGTACATGTGGTTTATGTTTATTCTCTAACCTACCATTTCAGTACATGTGGATTATGTTTATTCTCTAACCTACCATTTCAGTGAATGTGGTTTATGTATATTCTCTAACCTACCATTTCAGTACATGTGGTTTATGTTTATTCTCTAACCTACCATTTCAGTGAATGTGCTTTATGTATATTCTCTAACCTACCATTTCAGTGCATTTGATTTATGTTTATTCTCTAACCTACCATTTCAGTGATTGTGGTTTATGTATATTCTCTAACCTACCTTTTCAGTACATATGGTTTATGTATATTCTCTAACCCTTCCATTTAAGTACATGTGGTTTATGTTAATTCTCTAACCTACCATTTCAGTGCATGTGGTTTGTGTTTATTCTCTAACCTACTGTTTTAGTGCATGTGGTTTTTGTTTATTCTCTAATCTACCATTTCAGTGCATGTGGTTTATGTTTATTCCCTAACCTACCATTTCAGTGCATGTGGTTTGTGTTTATTCTCTAACCTACTGTTTCAGTGCATGTGGTTTATGTTTATTCTCTAACCTACCATTTCAGTACATGTGGTTTATGTTTATTCTCTAACCTACCATTTCAGTGATTGTGGTTTATGTATATTCTCTAACCTACCATTTCAGTACATGTGGTTTATGTTTATTCTCTTACCTACCTTTTCAGTATATGCTGTTTATGCAGTTGGGTGTTATTGGTTATCTTCTCAGCATTCCTAGATTTTAGGTAGATACCATATCTTTGTAATGGTGTATCTTGTCCCATCAGCTGTTTAGCTAACTCTATTGCATTTTTCTCTTCCTCTGTCATAGCTCTCCTTCTTTTCCTTTTTTTCCCAAACACCCTACGGAAACCATTTCCAATTGACCTCACTACTGAATCCCCAGTATTGGCCACGTCTTTCCCAAAATTGATAATATCGTCTGTAGGGTCAACAGATTTAAGTGCTTTTTCACACTCGGATTTAGCGTTGTTTATTCCCTGCTCACATTTAGATTGAGCTGTGTTAATACCATTACTACACTCCTAGGAAAATAAAAAGTACAGTGATACAGGGAGAAAAAAAAAAAATGTGTGGAAACGTATTTAAAAGGAGAAAAACTAGAAATCAAAGAAAACAGGTAAAAGGGAGGAAATAATAGAAAAGCAGAGAAAGTTACTAATAATTTTTGAGTCATATCAAATAACATTTAGCTTAAAAGAGGGACGAAAGATACCAGAGGGACAGTCAAAGATAGGAAGATATAACAAAGTAAACAAATATGCCAAGATTCTCTTTATATTTTATTGTCTGTGGCTTACCTTGTGTTTTACATAAGTAACACATAAGTTATTTTTTGGTTCCTGTGACATAAATTGTTTATGTGATTTTTTACAGTGTTGTCCTGGTTTCTAGATTTTATATATATATCTTTATGAAAAATGAATAAACATTTGAACATTCTAATTTCAAAAGTTTGAACCAACCAAAGGTTCTAATAAGCAGGCTCCATAGCATGCAGACCTTATGCCATCAAAAGTCTTTATGAGACTTGTTTAACCATTTAATCTTGCAAATTAAAACCCTTTGAAAGGTAAAATATTTGGCCAGTTGACTTTTAAGTACTTTTGTTGTTCCCCGTGCAATGCGTTGCGGGGGACATAGAAATACCCGGCGTCCAACCATCTGTCCAGTCTTGTTAATGCTCTGATGTGTACAATTCTTGCCAGATTTTTATGAAACTTATATCATAGGTTTATATCAGCAATGTCTTGGACGAGTTCGAAATTCAGTGCCGATCAATTATTTTTAAAAGAGTTATGCCCTTGGAAAATATCAATTATATGGAAAATGGCATCGTTAGCACTTTCATGTATACATTTCTTGCCAGATTTTTATGAAATTTATGTTATAGGTTTATATCATAAATGTTTCAAACAAATTTGAAAATCAGCGTCAATCAATTATTTTTTAAAAGAGTTATGCCCCTTGAAATATTGATTATATGGAAAATTGCATTGTTAACGCTATCATGTGTACAATTCTTGCCAGAATTTTATGAAACTTATATTATAGGTTTATATCAGCAATGTCTTTGACACTTTCGAAAATAAGTGCTGATCAATTATTTTTAACGAGTTATGCCCCATGGAAATATTAGTTGTAACGGAATGTGCAACACGGGGGACACTGGAACTCTGTTCTTTTATTCTCTTGAAAGTTGAAATAAGTTCTGATATCAGCATCTTATAATTACTACTGATATTTTCATATCTTATCATAATGATTTATTACTGTCTAATCATGAAGATATCTTGGTATCTTATAATTATAACTGATATATATTGGTATCTTATAACTAGTTCTGATATATTTGTATCTAATTATTAAAACTGATATATCGAAAACTTACAATTAGTATTGATGGTGTCTTATAAATAGTACTTATATCTTTGTTCTTATAAATTATAGATACTTTGGGATCTTACAATTAATACTGATATTTTGGGATCTTACAATTAGTACTGATATTTTGGGATCTTACAATTAGCACTGATATTTTGGGATCTTACAATTAGTACTCATATATTTTATATATAGTTACTATTGGTATTTGTTATCTTGGTATGGTATAATTAAAATTGTTATCTCTGTTAATCGCTATTTGGTGTATTTTTTATACGACCGCAAGAAATTTAAGGAGAAGGGAGGTTATAAAAAATTGGGGTGGGGGTCAATTTTCAACAGCATAGTGTATTGCACAAAAGCAAAAAATTGAATATAAATTCAAATCATATAACCAATTCTAAGTTCTTTGACTACAGTTATTCTGTGTCAGAAACCTATTATGTGTCAAATATTGAATTACAATCCAAATTCAGACCTGTTTCAAGTGTGAATATTGTGTCCATTTTTGCCCCAACTGTTTAGGGTTGGACCTCTGTGGTCGTATCCAGCTGCGCTCAGCGAAGCAATTTATTCTTTGATCTTTTGATTATTTTTCATATCATGCTACCTGCTTGAGATATATAATAATCGCTAGTATCTGAGGTCCATTAGCAACTGCTAATTTCTTCTCAGGCCAGAAAAAGACTGTATGACATCATGGACTGACAAATTTCAAACAGTGTCAGTCCAGTTAATGTCCCATAATACAAAATTCCTTTCAAGAACTCTGAATAAATAGCAATTAAAATATACATGTTAGCTTTATTTGTTCTGCTTCCTAACAAGCTACTTGTGAAAAAAGCACGGATAAATTCTATTTCATACCTTTTTTTCTCAAACTGCAAATATGATAACATAACTGTTTCACTAAAGTAAATAAAACTAATACCTTAGCTGCATTTTCTAGTGCATTCTTAGCTGCATTGAGACCATTCACAAAAGCATCAACTGCATTAGTAACTGGTGCAATAGCACTTTTGATAGAATTTGCAATGCTCCTCAGTTTGACAAGGCCTTCATAAATTGTCCGTTCTATTCTTCTGATTGGTTCTTCAAGCTGACTTCTGAGGATAGAAGTCTGGTTATAGATCAGTTCCTGGGTGCAGGCCATTGATTCAGATGCTTGCTGTGCATTGTATACAATGTTGACTACGGGACCAGCAAGTAACATGGCAAAAATAATGGACATAAATACAGCTCGTCCTTTTCCAGTGAACAGGTTGGGAACCATCAGTAAAAAGATGCATCTCATGTGCGTAGACAGGGCTAATGCTACACATATAGGAAGGGAAAATCCAAGTGTTATGTAGCAAGAGTTTTGTAGAGAATAATCATAACTGTATCGTAAAAGAACAAACAGGATTCCACAGGCAATAAAGCCTCCAAATATCCCAAAGATGGCTTTCAGGATCCTATATTCACCACGACTACTTTGGACCAGGTTGTTTCCAAATGATTTGACTGGCTTTGGAACCATTTTAGGAAGTTTGACACCTATAATATTTGAATGTCCAGGAACATGAGAAAGTCTTTTTTGTAAGATATGATCCGGAATTTCTGCCTTATTCCGAGGAACCAAAGTTTCTGTACTTTCGCTGTTGTTTTTGGACATCAGGACTAATTCATCAGTCATCTTCTTTGCCAATGACATTCTTTTGACCTTGTCTTTGAATGACAATTTCTTGACAATAAAATTAGTTGGAAATGTTCCAGTTTTACCAGTAGTCATATTTTGCCCCATAGACCAGCCATTACCGACATCCTCGACCTTGGATATAATATCCCCGACACAAAGGTTGATGTCTGTATCTACGGAGGCTTGGTATGTAAATCTGACTTTAAACATGATTGCAGACCTTGAATTTAAAACAAACAGAAAAATGATCTCTTAAAATATATATTTATTTATTCTGAAAATTGATATTTAAGAATGAAACAGATAGGACATAACTTTATTATATGTGACTGTCATACAAGTGAGAGGTTTAGCTAGCTATAAAACCAGGTTTAATCCATCATTTTCTACATAAGGAAATGCCTGTACCAAGTCAGGAATATGAGTTGTTTTCCATTCGTTTGATGTGTTTGAGCTTTTGATTTTGCCATTTGATAGGTACTTTCCGTTTTGAGTTTTCCTTGGAGTTCTCAGTTATCTATACTTGTTCTACTATATATGGAAGTTTATACCAGGTACTTGTTGGGTTTGGTTTCCTTGACCTTTACCAATCTAAGGGACATTTACACCTTAACTTGCCACAGTCATATATGTTTTTATGTAAATTTGATATGCTTGTCAACTTATAAACTTTAAGATAAAAGAAATCAAACTTTGAAGTATTCTAATCATTATGCTATTATGTACAAATAGCTATTTCTTTCCATGAGTGTGTCCACTTCATGATATTATATATATAGTCATGTTTTTTACATTGTTTTTTACATCTCATCTGTTCAAGTGACACTTGTTTATACTGTGAGGGAGGCATAATGTTCTGTTTTATGGATGTCCAAAGTGGTACATATATAAATGAAATTTGCCACTACATTTGAAAAAATTTAAGTTATAAGAACTTAAAATTTACAACTTACACATTTTAAAATGTCAAGGTATGACCTTTGCAGGTAATGCTGTTTTATCTATTTTCATAAAAATATAATTTATTTATTTTATTTTATTTTTATAGAAGGATTGGTTTAAAATTATACTATACAATCATTATGAATTTACATAATATTGAACAAATATTATTATTATAAATAAGATTAAAACCACTATGATCCATCTAAACATGAATGATTAGTTGTATTTACTGTCATCCAAAACTTGAAACATTTCATTCTTTTAATTATGAATAGTAGTTTTGGTTATACATTTAAATAAAATAAAGATATAATAGAGATTAAATTTATTTGAATTAAGAAATTCATTTTAAAAAGATAATGTAAAGAATCTAACTTACCTTAGTTTCTACAACTTTGAATGGATATTACTGCTGATAAATACATGCATATTCATTTGACCTCTGAACTCATTTGTCATATCCATGTTTATTGGTTTGACCCATCATTGACAAATTAAGTATCAAATTGTTAAAAACAATTAGTAAATTAGTTTAGTATTCATCAGATACAAGATTCTATAATTAGTAATTGTACTAATGTCATAAATTTTAAGAGGGGAGTCTGACATAGTAGGTACTCAGTGCTGTGTTAAATTTTGTTGGTTATTTCTGGCCAAATAAGGGTGTTATTCCTCATTGTCCATTTGAGGTTTATGGATAATAAATTATACTTTAAAATTTTAATACAATGAAATGGGCCACTAAAAACAATGTCAATTAAAATTTGCCAATCTGCATAAGGATTATTAAGAGGCTGATATTTAGAGCCAGACTCAGTCTTTGATCAGGTGAATCTAGTTGACCTTTCAGTATTGTTTGGTATCTGTGATTACCTAACTCTAGTTTATCCTTGTATTGGCTGGTTTCTGTGGTCACCTAACTCTTGTTTACCCTCCAATATTGTCTGGTTTCTGTGATCATCAAACTCTAGTTTACCCTCTGTTATTGTCTGGTTTCTGCGATCTTCAAACTCTAGTTTACCCTCTGTTATTATCTGGTTTCTGTGATCACCTAACTCTAGTTTACCCTTCCTCATTGTCTGGTGTCTGTGGTCATCAAACTCTAGTTTACCATCCCTCATTGTCTGGTTTCTATGATCACCTAACTCTAGTTTACCCTTCGTTATTGTCTGGTTTCTATGATCACCTAACTCTAGTTTACCCTCCATTATTGTCTGGTTTCTGTGATCACCTAACTCTAGTTTACCCTCTGTTATTGTCTGGTTTCTGTTCCATTTAACTCTAGTTTACCCTCCATTATTTTCTGGGTTCTGTGACTGCTTACTCTAGTTTACCCTCCATTATTGTCTGGTTTCTGTGATCACCTAACTCTAGTTTACCCTCCATTATTGTCTGGTTTCTATGATCACCTAACTCTAGTTTACCCTTCGTTATTGTCTGGTTTCTGTGATCACCTAACTCTAGTTTACCCTCCGTTATTGTCTGCTTTCTGTTATCACCTAACTCTAGTTTACCCTCCATTATTGTCTGGTTTCTGTGATCACCTAACTCTAGTTTACCCTCCATTATTGTCTGGTTTCTGTGATCAACTATTTCTAGTTTACCCTCTGTTATTGTCTGGTTTCTGTTCCATCTAACTCTAGTTTACCCTCCATTATTTTCTGGGTTCTGTGACTGCTTACTCTAGTTTACCCTCCATTATTGTCTGGTTTCTGTGATCACCTAACTCTAGTTTACCCTCTGTTATTGTCTGGTTTCTGTGATCACCAAACTTTTGTTTACCCTCCGTTATTGTCTGGGTTCTGTGATCACTTAACTCTAGTTTATATTCTATTATTGTCAGGTTTCTGTGATTGCCTTATATTGTCTGGTTTCTGTGATCACATAACTGTAGTTTACCTTCTGCTATTGTCTGGTTTCTGAGATCACCTAACTCTAGTTAACCCTCTTTAATTGTCTGGTTTTGGTGATGACCTAATTTTAGTTTACCCCCTTTTTTGTCGAGCCTGCAACTTTGTCGCAGAAAGCTCGACATAGGGATAGTGATCTGGCGGCGGCGGGGTTTACTAACTACTTCAAAAGCTTAATATTTCAGAAGTTAGAAGACCTGGATGTATCATACTTTGTATATAGATGCCTTATGTTATGAAGTTTCCATCTGTCATATGTCCTTTGTCCTTGACCTCATTTTCATAATTCAATGACTACTTGAAAAAAAAAGTTAAGATTTTTGGACATGTTAATTTCTCTCTTATTATGAGTAATAGGATAATTATATTTGGTATATGACTACCTTGCACAGTCCTCATGCCTGTCAGACAGTTTTCACTTGACCTCTACCTCATTTCATGGATCAGTGAACAAGGTTTTGTTGTCAAGTCCATATCTCAGATACTATAAGCAATAGGTCTACTATATTTGGTGTATGGAATGATTTTAAGGTGTACATGTCCAACTGACAGGTATCATCTGACTTCGACCTCATTTTCATGGTTCATTGGTCAATGATAAGTTTTCGTGGTTACATTTGTTTCTTAGATACTGTATTTGATATGTCAACTATATTTGATCCATGAAATAATTGTAAAGTGTACATGTCGGTCTGGCAGGGTTCATCTGGCCTTGACCTCATATTCATGGTTCATTGGTCAATATAAAGTTTTCATGGTTTAGTCTGTTTCTTGTATACTATAAGCAATAGGTCAACTATATTCAATGTATGGAATGATTGTAAGGTGTACATGTATTTCTGGCTTGGTTTATCCCACCTTGACCTCATTTTCTAGGATCTTGATAAGTTAATGTGATACGTGTAGTAAAGCTTTATATTTAGGGCTATCAACGTAAAATCAATGGTAGTAAAGCATGCGAGACATTTCAGCATGTGCACTCTTGTGTTTGGATTGATGTTGTAAATTATTTGACAGCTGGTTATTAGGTGAAGTTTTCAGGAGTAAGTTTGTTGAGTTGTTATACAAGAGTGCACATGCTGAAATGTCTCGCATGCTTAACTTATATATTTTCAATTTTCTGTTGAAAGTCTTTATAATACTTATTTCTTGCTATAGGTATCACTATCATATGAATTTTACATAATCAATGATCTATCAGTATGTTGGAAATTCCAGAACTCTGTCACACAGACTTGTACACCTTACGGTTTGTTGACTGTTATGGAATATCTGTTTCACAGATGACGATGGATATGTTCCAATTGTCGTAATTACAATCCTGTCCTCTTTTCTCCGAATGTGACCTTCAGAATTAGACTTATCACCGAGTTTGTCTTACATGAGCAACAGGACAGGTGCCACATGTGGAGCAGGATCTGCTTATCCTTCTTTAGCACCTGAGATCACCCCCAGTTTTTGGTGGGGTTTGTGTTGCTTAGTTTTTAGTTTTCTATGTTGTGTTTTGTGTACTGTTGTTTGTCTGTTTGTCTGTTGGTCTTTTTCTTTATTAGCCATGGTGTTGTCAGTTTATTTTCGACTTATGAGTTTGAATGTCCCTTTGGTATCTTTCACCTCTCTTTTAGAATAATTCTATGCACGAATAAAATGGACCAATTGCTTAAAGTATCAAAGACAAAGGACTTTATCACAAAAACTTACCATAAAATTAGTTTAAATCTGAGGAACTTTCAGACATACAATAGATATAAGAAGATGTGGTATGAGTGCCAATGAGACAACTCTCCATCCAAGTCAAAATTTATAAAAGTAAACCATTATAGGTCAAAGTACGGTCTTCAACACGGAGCCTTGGCTCACACCGAACAGTAAGCTATAAAGGGCCCCAAAAATTACTAGTGTAAAACCATTCAAACGGGAAAACCAACGGTCTAATCTATATAAAAAACGAGAAACGAGAAACACTTATGAACCACATCAACAAACGACAACTACTGAACATCAGATTCCTGACTTAGGACAGGTGCAAACAAATGCAGCGGGTTTTACAAGCACATTTTGGTTTTTAATGCTCTTTAACTTCATAATTGATTTGGCTTTGGTATGTTTTGATTAAAGTGCCACTTATGAGTTTATTGTTGACAAAACATGTGTCTGGGGTCCTTAATGAACGTACTGGGTATCTGTGATGACATTTTACAATCATTTTATACAAAGAATATTGTTAAATATTGTACTTATAGTACTTACAGTACCTCAGCAACAGAACCAATCACAAAAATTTAGGTTGGTCCCAGTGACATGCATATTAGACATTTGAGACAAGATATATGCCTGTCTTTTCTTTGATGAGATTTTCATAAAAATAGCCAGTATCTTTAAGCATTTGCTTCAGCTCTCACTTTATGTTCCAATCGACGTCACCACAACCCCATCCGCCTTTCCCCTGAATGTGACCTACCAAATAAGACCTATCACTTGGTTTGTGGGTACATGAGCAACACAACTGGTGCCACATGCGGAACAGGATCTGCTTACCCTTCTTTAGCACCTGAGATCCCCCCCAGTTTTTGGTGGGGTTCGTGTTGCTCAGACTTTAGTTTTCTATGTTGTGTTATGTATACTGTTGCTTGTCTCTTGTTTTTTTTTTTTTTTTTGACCATGGCATTGTCAGTTTATTTTCGACTTATGAGTTTGAATATCCATTTGGTATCTTTTACTCATCTTTAACATCATTCTTCAATTAAAGGAGAAGGTATGATTAGTCACTTTTTTGGACCCTTGAATTAAAAAATCACAACATAATTATAAATTTACCAAATAACATCTGTCCGATGTTCATAACACATTAGTCTATTGCACATCAGTATTTAGATTAAAAAATTTTGTCTTACATATTTGCATTAGGGCTTCCAACTTCTTGCATTGAATGCAAAACTGTATGAAAAAAACAAAATAGCTGTTTTGGGTAAAGCTGTTGCTCATATATATTTTGACCAAAACTATGTGGGAAATAGAAATTTTAGGTCAATTATGTAAATTTCGTCATGCTAATGACATCATAGTGTAATCACAAGTAACCTTTCTGCACTAAAATCAGATTGCTTCATATTGTTGTCAATTTTAAACACAATGAAAAATAATGAAAATCCTTTAAGCCAGACAGAGTTGTCTCCCATACATAGCTTCAAGCTGTAACTAATTAGATTTTTGTTTTAAATAATTTGAGACAATATTTATCAGAAGATGAGGAAACAAATTATATGTAGGGTTTTTAGAACAGTTATTGTCTAATGTATAACTATCTAAGTGATTTGTAATTCTCAGAGATACTTAAACCATGGAAGTAATATTGAAAGGAATAACAACGTCGTCACTTCAAAGGTTTCATCTGCGTTACCGCCTATCTTTCGATAACTCGTTAATTGGTTTAATATATGGCATGGTAATTGACTCTCAGCATATGATAGATCAAATCACTGACACTTTTCGGTCATTTTCGTGTTCCCGGAAAATTACGAATAGGCCGGTTGTTGTCGTATATACGTACGAAGTAACCCGAATAGTTCACTCGTTACATTCCGCTGCTGTACGCTACCGAATAGAGTCAGTCGTTCAATGTTGATTTTAGTCTATTTTTCCTATTTATGTCTTTTTCGATCTTACAGTTATCACATATGGAATTTAAGAAAAAGGGTGGATCATTTTCAATTTTAATATTTAAAACCAGTTAATTAAGAAGCCATTTCTGAAAGTTAAGAAGATGATTGTACAAAAAATATGTTTCGACCCCTTTTATTAAATCTGAATAATCCAAGTCTTTCGTGTATACCAGGCAATTTAAATATTCACAATTTTAAACGTTTCTATTCTTTAATTTGTACATAAACTAATTCATATAAAATAATTTGTGGTTAGACATATAGCGTCAAGCTCATTTTGTTTGGTTGATTTTCTTTTTGCTGTAACGTGCTACATTAATATAAGTATTCAATTGTAAACACTTTTTTAAAATAGATATAAATTTAACATGTTTACGAACTTATCATCCCGATTTTAATTGTCCAGTTTCAATAATGTAATCAATTACTTGAAAGTAAATATTTTTATAAATCTCGATAAACTTGGCACATTTCAACAGTAAAATATTCTATGTCTACATTATTTTGTTCAACATCATGTGAAACCTGATCGCTTCATAGTTATTACCTGTTTTACTCGTGATCCGCTTTTAATCGGAAAACACTTTTAGATCAGTTTAAAACAAACAGTTAAAAGCAGAAATATGCAAAAATAAATATAATTGTCCATGTTAAACTGTTGTAGTTTAAACAATTCTAGTCCGTTTTTCAAGTTTTTTACATCATTCGATTTCTTTCTGAAGGTAGAAGTTTTATATGATACAGCGCCACCTTGTTATTAATAAACTAAGGATTTCCCACAGGTGATATATAATTACCGGAATCGATAAAATCATGTGACTGATAAGAAATTCCAGATGCCATTTTACAACCGCGGTATCACAGATAGTAACCAAAGGGGTCTTGCCGCTGAGACTATAATTGGATAAAATCATATGACTTTAGTACAGAGCTCTGCAGGCCATAAATGCATGCTAATTAGTCGTTGTTATTCCTTTTAAATATTACTTCCATGCTTAAACAGACAAGTTATTGCCTCATGTATTTATACTACAATAATACAACTGAATACACATATTTAAGTAACCCAATCATCTTGAGACTACCAAACTAAATCTCATAAACCAATATAGTTATTCAATCTTGTGCATAAATTGTAGACCAAACCACAATTTGGACCTGAGAATAAAGTCATCCCTATTCCTGATACTAGTATCTGGTACTATTGTATTAAATTGACCAGTTGGAAAGTTTATACTGATGCTGCATCAATATATAAAAAAGTATAACAAAAATACCTAACTCCAAGGTAAAGTCAAAAAGGGGAAGTCCATAACAAACGTTAAACTTTATCACCCAACAGAACGAATTGAACACAACTGTCATAATCCTGACTTTGTACAGACATTTTCTGAAGAAAATGGTGGTTAAACCTGGTTTAATAGCTAGCTAAATCTCCCACTTGTATGACAGTTGTTTATTGTTATGAGAGTATTGACATACTGGTGTCTCATTGATGTATACCTCACATCTCTTTGTTCATATGCATGAATCTAAAAACTAGCTGGAATAGAAACTATAAAACAATAGATAAGATAAATGAAAATATTTAATAATAGTTAAACCAATACTAGATGTATATTCATAAGCAAAATTACAGCTTGGAAAACTGGGGACTAAAAGCTGTTTGACAATTTTGAAATTAAGATTGAGTTATCCTCCGTAATATATATATATATTACTTGTGGGAGGGGGATAAGATTCAAAGGCTTGTGTGTTAAATTTGTAACAAATTGGCTAATTATGGGTGCCAAAAACCAAAAAGTCTGGGCAATAATAAACAAAATTACAACTTGAAAAAACTGCTGTTTGATAATTGTTAAATTATAATTGAATTATCCCCCTTTTTATATAGATATAAAAATTAAAACTTGGTTTGTGAGGGGGAATAAGGTATAAGATACAAAGGCTTAATATGTGTTTAATTTGAATCAAATCAGCCAAATAGGGGTGCAAAGCAGCTGTAGCCCCAAAGTAGGGATAAGCAGAAGAATGAATTTGTAACATTAATAATGTGAAAACAAAACAATACATTTCTGATAAATAAAGAAAATAAATCTGAATTCTTTCTTTCTTTTATTATGTTATAAATTAATAAAATCAATTTTCTGCATCTCACTTTAAGCATGATATTTTTCTTTGCATCGAAAGGTTTGCTTAATACAAAGCGAGGCCTTTATTTCTAGATATATACAAGTTGAAAACTGAAGAATCTGATTATTATGTTTTTACACATATCTTGTTGGACATGGGGTCTGTATTCTTCACTGAATCTTAAATTTATGAAAATGATAAATATCAGATACATAATATAAAGGCTATGCTGTTATTTACTACAGATTGGACAAGTATGTCCAAAATCATCAAAACACTCGGAACAATAAGTTGATGTGCAGTTTGTGTTTTTACATGCTTGTAATGTATGACTGGACCCTTGGTTAGCTCCACAATTCATACAGAATTCTAGATCTGTTTGTTCCACTTTAAAGCATGGACATATTGCAGATAACGTTTGTTTTATAGACATTCTCTGCTCAGCAATTTTTTGTTTCTTAATTGAGGTGACATGTTGTTTAATGAAAGTATGCCTTCGCTTGCGGTTGTAGAGGATTTGCTTCTGAAGAAAAACTATACGTTCTTTTTCCTGTTCAGGATAGTAGAAGGCACATATTTTACGATTGTATCTTGCTCCGTAGGCTTGCATTAAAACCAGGAGTAGAGCAGCTGCATAAGCTGAACAAAGAACTGGAATGTCGGTAGCATCAGGAGGTGTGGGACTTGGCAGGCATACAGTTGTATTATAACTAGCCTCGTATGTGTTTTCAATGTTAATGTTATTTATAAAAGTGTTTATGAAGGCAGCCATTTGTCCTCCTTTGACCTTTAGGTTTATTTTACTTTGTCCAGTGACCTCTACATTTACCTGGCCATACCTGTTTATAAGGAACAGTATATAGAACAGTACATAATTAAGGAACACGATCAGAGCACTGAGTAGCATGTGTAGGAAAAGCTGGGAAATACCCATTAAACTCTGACCTTTCTCTTTTGGAGACATCCTCAAGGAGGTGCTATCTGTGTATAGTTTCTTTTCCTTCTTTTGTAGAGGTAACACACCCCGTTGTCCTTTCTCTCGTGTTTCAGAATCATAACCCTTAAACTGTGAAGTAATGTAAATGTTATCATATTCATCCTTAGCGAGATAATTTTTCAGATAAAAAAATGATTGTGTTAGGAGCAACAGAAGTGACAGAGCTAAAAGTTTGCTAAGAAATCCCACAATGTTAGTAAATGTGATTTTCTTGTCGGTCAGAGCCTCCTCAATATCAGCAATGAATTCTCTAGCTGTTTTGGTAGCATTATAGACCTTGTCATTCTGAGACTGGTTGATGATGTTGAATTGAAACCATTTATCGACTTCTTTTACAAGATTGACAGCATATTCTGCGAGTTTCTGGGCTGCATTATCAAGATATTTGACTGGTGAACATACAAAAGATGGTTTGACTACGACACAAACCTTATCTATATCTAGAACTTTACAGACAGCTGTTAAATCTAAAAATGGAACATACCTGCAAAAAAGGAATACAAGTTACTGTTAACATAAATATTTGCTGATTGTTATTTTCAAAATTTGAATGCATAAGCTTTGCTAATTAAGTGAAAATTACCACTGTTCGAAATTTTCCCAGTATTGCTAATTATATCTAAGCTATGACCTAGGACTAAAGTTAGGAGTACATCAATTTCATCCTTTTGAAAAACTTATTACATGGGTAATAACCACAAAGGCAAGGTCATTTTTTAAAAACATGCAACAAAATGTTCTATACCATATGATAGAACTAATGGAACAATTGAAAAGATGATAGCAATTCCATTGTAGTGTCATTACTTCAAATTTCCCATTCATAATATGTTAATAATCCTACATGCTTGAGTTTAATCATTATACAATGTGAAGAAGAGAAATGTCTTTCATCTATTTTTAAGTTTATTAAATCAACTATCCTAATGCAAATATAGCCATTTAAAATGTTTAAAAGAATTGGTTAACTGAAGCATAACTTTTGTCTCGCCTGCGACGAAAGTCACAGAAGGCTAGACATAGGTATTGCTTTTCAGTGATGTAGGTGTCAACAATTAAGTTAGTATGATAGGAACTACTTGTGATTGATCAATAATATTTTGTATGAAGTTGCATTACATCAGTACATATCAGTTTGATAACTGTTTTGAGGCCTTACTCCCTAGGTCATGGTCCAGCTACTTTCAATTGATAAGCAATTTTCAATGTTATGTTTTCTGCTTAAGTCAGTTTGATAGGAACTGCTAGTGGTAGATCAATGATATTTTCTATAAAGTTGCATTACTATCAGATCAGATCATTTTGAGGACTATTTTAAGGCCCTGTGATAGATCAATGATTATTTTCTATAAAGTTGCATTACTATCAGTTTGACTACTATTTCGAGGCCCTAGCTGCCCCTTAGGTCATGGTCCAGTGACTTTGAATTAATAAGCAATTTTCAATGCTAAGTTTTCTGCTTAAATCAGTTTGATAGGAACTTAACTAGTGATAGATCAATGAGATTTTCTATACAGTTGCATTACTATCAGTACATATCAGTTTGACGGCTATTTCGAGGCCCTGCCCCTGTCGGTCATGGTCCAGAGACTTTCAATTAATTACCAATTTTCAATGTTAAGTTTTCTGCTTAAGTTAGTTTAATAGGAACTACTTACAATAGACAATGATGTTTTCTGTAAAGTTACATTACTGTCTGTACATCTCAGTTTGTCGACAATTTCAAGGCCCTGCACACTGGTTCATGGTCCAGTGACTTTGAATTAATTAACAATGTTGCTGTCCCTTACTTTGTCTTTTTCTGAATTTTATGCCGACAGGCTAGACATATCTCTGTGTCAACAGTTTATTTAAGAGAATATATTCATGCAGCAACTGAACCACAGTTTGAATCTAATTTTTTTTAGAAAATAAAAGAATTTTGAGACATGATGGACTATTGATGATACTTACCGTTTAACATCACGAAGTGCATTCGTACAAACACTGTATGCTTTGTTGAGATCTCTTACACAGTCATCATACACACGGTTCATCATTCTATCACACTCCTGTAAATATATAAAGTACAAATACAAACATTAGAGATCTCACAACCAGTAAACAGTCACACTAAAGAATAAAGGTACAATATATTGACATACAATGAGGGCTGTAGTGTGATTTAATTTTCTTCAAAATACACACTGCAGAAGTAATATTTTTTCTAACACTGCTTATCTCACTACATTTTGTACTTAATAAGTGCTTTTACCTGTGAAGCTGTATCCAATTTACCACTGACTTTTTCCTGTGAGGCTGAATATACTGCACCAATGACTTACTATTTTTCCCTGTGAAGCTGAATACACTGCACCATTGACTTACTATTTACCTGTGAAGCTGAATACACTCAGTACACTGATTTACTATATTACCTGTGAAGCTTAATACACTCAGCAAACTGACTTACTATTAACCTGTGAAGCTGAATAAACTTAGTACACTGATATACTATTTTACCTGTGAAACTGAATACACTCAGCACACTGACTTACTATTTTACCTGTGAAGCTGAATACACTTAGTACACAGACTTACTATTTTACCTTTGAAGCTGAATACACTCAGTACACTGACTTACTATTTTACCCGTGAAGCTGATTACACTCAGCACACTGACTTACTATTTACCTGTGAAGCTGAATACACTCAGTACACTGACTTACTATTTTACCTGTGAAGCTGAATACACTTAGTACACAGACTTACTATTTTTCCTTTGAAGCTGAATACACTCAGTACACTGACTTACTATTTTACCTGTGAAGCTGAATACACTCAGCACACAGACTTACTATTTACCTGTGAAGCTGAATACACTCAGTACACTGACTAACTATTTTTACTTGTGAAGCTGAATACACTTAGTGCACTGACTTACTATTTTACCTGTAAAGCTGAATACACTCAGCACACTGACTAACTATTTTTACCTGTGAATATGAATCCACTCAGCACACTGACTTTCTATTTACCTGTGAAGCTGAATACACTCAGCACTCTAACTTACTATTTTACCTGTGAAGGTGAATACGCTCAGCACACTAACTTACTATTTTACCTGTGAAGCTGAATACACTCAACACACTGACATACTATTTACCTGTGAAGCTGAATACACTCAGCACACTAACTTACTATTTTACCTGTGAAGCTGTATCCAATGCACCACTAACTAACTTGACACCATTTTTAACAGCAACAAGAGCATCATAAATTGGTCCTATGGCTTTCTCTATTTCTTTTCCTATCTTCTTTATATCCTCAGCCTGTTTACCCAGGGCATCTTTAATCTGCTCTATTGGTACATTTAGCTGCTGTCTGAGAGAGTGCGACTGATTATGAAAGAGTTCAGTACTACAGGCCATACTTCTGGACACTTCTGAAGTATTTATAGAGATGTTTTTGATTGGTCCTGTTAACAGGAGTCCAAATATAACTGCCAGAATGGCTACCCTTCCTCTACCAGTAAACAGACTAGGAATCATCAGTACCATTATACAGCGGACATGAACAGACAGTGCTAGACCTAGACATGCTAGAGCTGTCACTCCAATAGATATATACCCAGCTATGTCCAAGGCAAAACCAAAACTGAACACTAGCAGAACAAACAGTATTCCACCAGTCAAAATTCCACAGAAGATGCCAAATATAGCCTTCAGACAGGTGAATGTATGGCGTTCACTTTTAAACAATTTGTCAGGAAATGTTACGGCATCGTTGATTAAGGATGGGTCATCAGATTTTGTCTCTTCAAATCGAAGTTTTAAATTTCCCTTTTTTTTTTCCACATTTGTCATTTCTGAGTTTTCTTTCTACCTGTACCAAATAAACAAAATTTTTGTACTCTTTGTCAAATCAAGCTAAGTTTATCTATCAACTCTGGCTTAAGGATGTTTACTGATTATGTTGCCCATTTTGTTTTCATTATTATAAGCTTTCAAGGCTTTTTTAAATTTGTAGCATTAAACAATTTGACCAGCTTGACCTCCACTTTTCTTATCAAAATTTTAACTACATCCCTTCATAATTTGGTTAAATTCTTGTTATTTCTCATACACAATATATGAAAAATCAATAGAACTCCCTGAGTTTTAAGCCAAATCTTTTAATGCTTTTACCTTTAATATAGTACTTACAGTACCTCAGCAACAGACCCAATCACAAAAATTTAGGTTGATCCCTGCGACATGCATATTTAATAAAGAATAAGTGCACAGACATATAATTTTTTCTTGCTTAATGTGCTACTTCTTCTTTAGTAAATGTATTTTTCTATTTTATAACTATGAGCCTTTCATTTGGTATTTTTATAATCTCTGATCACTTCCTTGACCAGTTACTCTTTTAAGATCTCTTGGTGTTCATTGTATACTTTGGATTCATTATTATTTGTGATATACAAATTTTCATGGTTTTTGTGGGTATATGTAAACCGTGCATTTAAATGTTCAATGATGTACAATTTTTTTTCACATGCATTACTACTGTGATTTTTGAAGAATTCAATAGACTTACATAAAAGGCTATCAAAATTTAAAGTGCAAAAATAAAAAGATCTAAAAAATTTCTGCCATTACAGTATTGTATTTGCAACATGAGGTGACCCTCTGATCACATCAAATGTTCTCTGTCTTCAAGATAATTTATGAATACTTGTTTAAATACAATAAATCAAAAGTTAAACAAAATTTTTGTGTTAAATGTTATTAGATAGAAAGTATTTAAAATTGAGAAAATATTTAAATGAAGAGCATTAATGTTATTTTCAGCATTGACTTGTTTTCATCTGAGGATATATAACTTTTGCAAACCATTCTAAATTGAGTCATATAAGTCTAAGATTAGCATATTTCTGCCATGATTTATCTGTGTTGAGTTCATCAACAAATTGTCTCTTGGTTCTTTAGAGCTTACATTTGCCAGTGAAAGTTAAGCAAACAAAAATCATTTAATCAATCTTTACAGCTTGCTACTTGGTATATCACTCACATATGATTTAAGATTTGTATAATTGTCCCTACATGTCTATTTCTGGTAAACTATTGTTGTAAGGTTGTTTTTTGTTGTGTTTTATGTTAACCCTTTATCTTTTTTTCTCATAAGGATAAGATGAAATAGAAATGATTTAATAAAAATATATGGTAATAATAAGAGAAACAACTTACCTTCTTAAGCAGTTTATACAACAGGAAAAAGTGAAATTTCATTGATATGAATATTCATTTTCAGGGAAATATTCTATGCATACTTATGATCATTGAAATTCAGGAAATAAACAATTATCTTACAATGACTTGATAAGTGTTTCTCTCCACCTATTGCTGTTCATTCAAAATTCTGACCCAACTGCAATTTGTTTTATCCAATCAAACTGTTCAACTGGTCAGAAATTTTAACTAACTGCTGTAGATGAACAACAGTCATAATTCGGTCATCAAAGTGCAAAGTGATAAAATAAAGCATACTAACAATTCTTGAAGGTTTGAATTCCAAGGCATGGTTGCTATTAAAGTTTTGCTTAAGATTATTAGTTATTGTAATGCTAGTTAAAAGTCATGAGTGAGTGACGGCCACCTGTGACGAACAAAAATTTAATTCAGCACTCAATAGAAAAGTATCAGCAAAAGTTTTCTCTAAGAAACTAATTCCACATGGCTTAGACAGAAATTTCTCATGAATGGTCTCAGAAATGTGTTATGCTCTCTCAGTTAACTTTACATATAACTGGCTTTGTCTTCATTGAAATTCAAAGAGCACATGCAAAATATAGTTACTCTCTTCAAAAGCTGATGAATCATCCATAATATTAAATAGTGTTTTTATTATTGTTGTTGGTCAGGTTGTTGTAAATCTATTGTATACCCATTCTTATCAGCTTAGACAGTTTTGGACCTGGATCCTTGATAACCCACAGGATATTATATAAGATAAGGAAATGGGGTTGGTTTACAAATGAGACAACTATCCACCAGAAACCAAATGATGTGTATGTAAGCAACTATAGGTCACTGTTAAGCTTTCAACAATAAACAAAACTCATACTGAATAGTCTGCACAAAAATGCCTGAAATTGGGGGACAAATTGTGAAACTTTTGAGTTCATTTATGAAACAATGTTTCCAATTCTATTAAAAAACATGTAGTTATGCTGATACACAAATTTTGTTTATGAAGTTATTAATTCATTTGTCATTAGTAGGGTTGTTTTTCTAGGATAAATTTTTTGATCTGTATCTCATTTCCCGAGGAAAACTTTATTAAAGGAAAAGAGCCTTTCCCTACAGACAAAGCTGTTTATATCTATTTCCTTGTTATTGATTGTGCTACAGAAAATTTATAAACTTGTATTTGTTTTTTTTTTCAAAAAGGTCTCTACCTTACAATTTTAAACATAAAGTTATTAAATATCCTTCATTGCCATAGCTAATATTTCAATTTAACATTGATGGATTGATTCTTGCTTGTTTAATGTACAGTTGTAAATATTTCATGCATATTCAAAAGAACATATTAACAATTTATGTAATAAGCTGCTTCAGAATGTATTTGCATTGTGGGTAATATTTTCAAATAAGTACACCAAAACCTTGTTTTTTACTAACAACCTCCTAAACAATGGAAATTCAGCCAATGATGACCCCGCCTGCCAACCAACATGGCCGACATGGCTAAAAATAGAACATAGAGGTAAAATGCAAGTTTTGTCTATTATTTTGAAAACCGTTATGAATAGAGAAAATCTGACAAGGGCAAAAATGTTTAGAATGCTGAGCTCTACCAACTTTCCATTTACATCAAAATTGTCAGACACTTCTTATAGGAGTTATTGCCCTTAAATGACAAATTTTAACATTTTTTTTTTCATTTTTGCCTATTATCTTGAAAACTATAATAGATACAGAGAAACATTAAATTGCAAAAATGATCAGCAAGACAAGTTCTACTAATAAGTTCAATTGTCAGCCTACTCCTTATGAGAGTTATAGCCCTTTGATGATGATTTTTACAATAATTTGCGTTTTTGCCTTATTTCTTAAAAATTGTAATAGATAGAAACTTAAATAGGCAAAAAGGATCAGCAAGACAAGATCTACAATTAAGACAATATAGAGGAAATCATCCGATCTAACGAGTCACATTTTGCTGATAAAGGTAGTAGGCTGTCACTCTTTATAGGAGTGATTGCCCTGCCCCTTAAATAAGGATTTGTTTTACCCTCTTTTGTGTTTTGAGCAAAAATTAAAGAAGATAGAGAGAAACTTAACAGACTATTCTCTTCAAAAGCTGATGAATCATCCATAATATTAAATAGTGTTTTTATTATTGTTGTTGGTCAGGTTGTAGTACATTTATATCAGCTTAGACAGTTTTGGACCTGGATCTTTGATAACTCACAGAATATTATATAAGATAAGGAAATGGGGTAGGATTACCAATGAGACAACTATCCACAAGAGATGAAGCTGATGTGGATATAAGCATCTATAGGTCACTGTACAGCACCAACATTGTGCAAAACCCATACAGAATAGCTATAAAAGGCCTGAAATAGACAAAATGTGAAACATTCGAGTTCATTTTACAAACATAATGGTTGTTCTCAGATTCTAGTAAGATAATATTCAGTTTTCCTAATACACAAATTTTGTATATGAATTAATCAATACAAATGTCCTTGTTTGTTGAGTTGTTTTTCTACAAAATAGATAAATTGTTGGAACTTTATCTCATATCCTGAGGAAGGCTTTAAAGGAAAAGAGCCATTCAAAACGGACAAAGCTGTTTATATCTATTTCCTTGTCATTTGGTTGTGCCACAGAAAATTTATACTCTTGAATTTCTTTTTTCTGAAATACGAAAAAAGAGAATATAATTTTAAAGAAAAAAGTTATTGAATATCCTTATATTTGCCATAGCTAATATTTGAATTTTATATTGGTTGATAAATTCTTAGATATAGGAAGATGTGGTGTGAGTGCCAATGAGACAACTCTCCATCCAAATAACAATTTATAAAAGTAAACCATTATAGGTCAATGTACGGCCTTCAACACGGAGCCTTGGCTCACACGAACAACAAGCTATAAAGGGCCCCAAAAGTACAAGTGTAAAACCATTCAAGCGGTAAAACCAACGGTCTAGTCTATATAAAAAGCGAGAAACGAGAAACACGTATAAATTACATAAACAAACGACAACTACTGTACATCAGATTCCTGACTTAGGACAGGTGCAAACATTTGCAGCGGGATTAAACGTTTAATGGTACCAAACCTTCTCCTTTTTCTGAAACAATAGTATAACATCACAACATAGAAAACACACGATAAAACATCAATTGGAAGGCTTAACTCAATCAAAACGTAAATTAACACACTATGAGCGAATAAATTCGATCTGTGATACCTGAAAGTAAATACATAGTTAATAAAATATTAGGGACAAACATTCAAGGCCAAAAGCAAGCAAACAAGTCCAAATAAAGCCATGGCAAGACACCATCATGAAATATTTAACCCTTAGAAAATAATAACTTTTGAAAAAACGGTTTTCATAATATATACAGGTAAATGAAAAATAACTTTGTTGTTTTAGGTATACTTGCATGTTTAATGTTCAGTGACAAATATGTCATGCATATTCAAGACAACACATTAACAATTTATATAATTCACTGTAGCTGTTAGAATGTTATGCATTGTGGGTAATATTTTCAAAAGAATACACCAAAACTTTGTGATATACTAACAACCCTCTAAACAATGGAAATTCAGTTTATGACGTGACATTATTTTCATTTTTGGGTATTAAACTATGAAATAACCCATAATCCTTTAGATTTTGAAACAGCAAATTGGTAGGTTCTGCAAAGTAGGTTGACCAGGATGGATGGAAGTAAATTTAGATTGCCACTAGAAAATGAGGAGATCTGTATTTGGCCTGTCCTAGGTAAAATTGTTGCCACTATCCAATCATATAATTCATCACTAGTCTTCTTGTAAAGTAGAGTACTGTTAAATTCTTTATTTGTGTCACCAAGACATATATTTCATGGTTGAGTGACATTTGCTCAAATGTTGTGTTTATGTCTCTTTCTCATTCTCATTCTCATCTTATTTTGTCCCTCTTACTCTTGATGAGTGAATTGGAAATGTCTGTTGTTGGATAACTTGGGATGTCTGAAATTGAATTAATTGCTAAATATGTTTTACAAGTCTTTTTTCTGTACCTACCAAAAAAAATTATATTTGTGCCTCAGTTGTCTAGTATTTGGCATAATAGTGTAATCATTATTTCTTACTCTTACAATATGTGTCATTACTGTAAATTCAGAAATTATTGCGATGTTTTTATTATTGCGAAAAATGCGACAGGGTTATAATCGCAATAATTTAAACTCGCATTTTGAAATTTTTATGTGAATTAAACAGGATTTTTCTCAATATCAATGATAAAAATCGCATTTTAGTCTAAAATGACAAAATCGCAATAATAAATGCTGCAATAATTTCTGAATTTACAGTATTCAGTATTGGTACATGTTTTTCATCACTATAGGTGTTTATTATTTTGTATAACCAAATTAATCAATGAATGATTGTTTTTCCAGGAGAATGTAAAGGTCCCATTGAATAAATTCCACAAAGAGCAATAGCTATTGTATTTATTCAATGAGACAGTACACTTTGCAAAATTTTATATGGACAGGTAAACTCCAACTGATTCTGGTGGAAATTGTACATATAACTGGCTTTGTCTTCATTAAAATTCAAAGAGCACATGCTAAGAAATAGTTATTCTCTTCAAAAGCTGATGAATCATCCATAATATTAAATAGTGTTTTTATTATTGTTGTTGGTCAGGTTGTAGTACATTTATATCAGCTTAGACATTTTGGACCTGGATCTTTGATAACTCACAGAATATTATATAAGATAAGAAAATGGGGTAGGATTACCAATGAGACAACTATCCACAAGAGATTAAAGCTGATGTTAATATAAGCCTGTATAGGTCACTGTACAGCAGCAACAATGTGCAAAACCCATACAGAATAGCTATAAAAGGCCTGAAATAGACAAAATGTGAAACATTTGAGTTCATTTACAAACATAATGGTTGTTCTCAGATTCTAGTAAGATAATATTCAGTTTTCCTAATACACAAATTTTGTATATGAAGTAATCAATACAAATGTCCTTGTTTGTTGAGTTGTTTTCTACAAAATAGATAAATTGTTGGAACTTTATCTCATATCCTGAGGAAGGCTTTAAAGGAAAAGAGCCATTCAAAACGGACAAAGCTGTTTATATCTATTTCCTTGTCATTTGGTTGTGCCACAGAAAATTTATACTCTTGAATTTTTTTCTGAAATACTGAAAAAGAGAATATAATTTTAAAGAAAAAGTTATTGAATATCCTTATATTTGCCATAGCTAATATTTGAATTTTATATTGGTTGATAAATTCTTAGATATAGGAAGATGTGGTGTGAGTGCCAATGAGACAACTCTCCATCCAAATAACAATTTATAAAAGTAAACCATTATAGGTCAATGTACGGCCTTCAACACGGAGCCTTGGCTCACACGAACAACAAGCTATAAAGGGCCCCAAAGTACAAGTGTAAAACCATTCAAGCGGTAAAACCAACGGTCTAGTCTATATAAAAAGCGAAACGAGAAACACGATAAATTACATAAACAAACGACAACTACTGTACATCAGATTCCTGACTTAGGACAGGTGCAAACATTTAGCGGGATTAAACGTTTAATGGTACCAAACCTTCTCCCTTTTTCTGAAACAATAGTATAACATCACAACATAGAAAACACACGATAAAACATCAATTGGAAGGCTTAACTCAATCAAAACGTAAATTAACACACTATGAACGAATAAATTCGATCTGTGATACCTGAAAGTAAATACATAGTTAATAAAATATTAGGGACAAACATTCAAGGCCAAAAGCAAGCAAACAAGTCCAAATAAAGCCATGGCAAGACACCATGAAATATTTAACCCTTAGAAAATAATAACTTTTGAAAAAACGGTTTTCATAATATATACAGGTAAATGAAAAATAACTTTGTTGTTTTAGGTATACTTGCATGTTTAATGTTCAGTGACAAATATCATGCATATTCAAGACAACACATTAACAATTTATATAATTCACTGTAGCTGTTAGAATGTTATGCATTGTGGGTAATATTTTCAAAGAATACACCAAAACTTTGTGATATACTAACAACCCTCTAAACAATGGAAATTCAGTTTATGACGTGACATTATTTTCATTTTTGGGTATTAAACTATGAAATAACCCATAATCCTTTAGATTTTGAAACAGCAAATTGGTAGGTTCTGCAAAGTAGGTTGACCAGGATGGATGGAAGTAAATTTAGATTGCCACTAGAAAATGAGGAGATCTGTATTTGGCCTGTCCTAGGTAAAAATTGTTGCCACTATCCAACATATTCTTTACTAGTGGCAATCTAAATGTACTTCCAATCATCCTGGTCAACTTACTTAACAGAACCTACCAATTAGCTGTTTCAAAATCTAAAGGATTATGGTTTATTACATTTTTCGTACCCAAAAATGAAAATAACATCATGTCATTGGCTGAATTTCCATTGTTTAGAGGGTTGTTAGTATATCACAAAATGTTGGTGTATTCTTTTGAACATATTACCCACAATGCATTACATTCTGAAACAGTGAACTATATTTTTTGTATATAGATATAGGAAGATGTGGTGTGAGTGCCAATGAGACAACTCTCCATCCAAATAACAATTTATAAAGTAAACCATTATAGGTCAGTATGCGGCCTTCAACACGGAGCCTTGGCTCACACGAACAACAAGCTATAAAGGGCCCAAAGTACTAGTGTAAAACACATTCAAAGGTAAAACCAGCGATTAGTCTATAAAAAAAAAAGCGAGCTTGAAAACACGTTATAAATTACATAAACAAGCGACAACTACTGTACATCAGATTTCTGACTTAGGACAGGTGCAAACATTTGCAGCGAGGATTAAGCGTTTAATGACCAAACCTTCTCCTTTTCTGAAACAATAGTATAACATCACAACAAAAAACTGCGATAAAACATCAATTGGAAGGCTTAACTCAATCAGCATTAAATTAACACTATGAGCGAATAAATTCGATCTGTGATACCTGAAAATAAATACATAGTTAATAAAATATTAGGGACAAACATTCAAGGCCAAAAAGCAAACAAACAAGTCAAATAAAAGCCATGGCAATACACCATGAAATATTTAACCCTTAGAAAAATCACTTTTGAAACCGGTTTCATAATATATACAGGTAAATAATAACTTTGTCGTTTGGGTATGCTTTCTGTCTATAAAATCTTCCAATAATGGGAATACCAAGAAAGGTCTGTCATATAAATACCTAATTTAACATTAGATACATAAGGTAAATATCAACAATAAAACTTCCTGTACAGATTAAGGAGAATAATCTTGATGTTCATACAAATGTAGTAAAGTGAGTGAATTAGTGAATATTCAAATAATCAAAGCTGGTATACAGACAAGATCCATATTAATATAAAATAACAAAAGTATTAAAAATAGTATCAACAAATTAATTAAAAGAAGTATGATTTGAGTACTCGATTACTGACACTAGTTAAGCCAAAACAATTAATGATAAAAATCATGCATGTAATATATATATGTTTTCATGATCATGCATGACATATTTGTCACTCTACATGTAACCAGCAAGAATCAATCAATATAACATTCAAATATCAGCTATGTCAATAAAGGATATTTGATAACTTTTTTCTTTAAAACTGTAAGGTTCTAATATTTGTGTTTCAGAAAAAAAACAAATAAAAGAGATTATAAATTTTCTGTGGCACAACCAAATGACAAGGAAATAGATATAAACAGCTTTGTCTGTAGGAAATGGCTGTTTTCCTTTAAAGTCTTTCCCAGGAAATGAGATACAGATTAGAAAATTTATTCATTCCTAGAAAAACAACTGAACTAACAATGAGATATGAATTGATTACTTCATCTACAAATTCATGTATCAGCATAACTACACATTGTCTTGATTGAATCTGAGAACATCCTCCATTATATTGGTTAAATGAACTCAAATGTTCCACATTTTGTCAGTGTCAGGCGGTTTTTGGGCGGACTATACTGTATGAGTGTTGCTCATTGTTGAAAGCTGACCAGTGACCTATAGTTGCTTACATCCGAATCATTTGGTCTCTGGAGGATATTTGTCTCATTGGCAATCTTACCCCATCTTTTTATATTATATAATGTCTTGTCAGTTTTCAAGGATCCAGGATCAAATCTGTCTAAAGAATATTTGGTTTGATATGGTGTTTTTGTCCCTTCCTCTCCCTATCTTATTATGTCCCTTTTGCACTTGTTGAATGTATTGTAATATATGTTGTTGGATGAATCGGGATGCATGTTATTGAATGTATTGCAATGTCTGTATGTCTAGTAGGATGCATATACTATCTGTTAATTGTATGTACTGTTAGTAGGATGCATAGTAATGTCTGTGATGTATTGCACTGTCTGTAGTAAGATGATTAGTACTGTCTGTTATTGATTGTATTGCAAATGTCTAGTAGGATGTAGTACTGTCTGTTATTGATTATTACCATGTCTAGTAGGATGCATAGTACTGTCTGTTATTGATTGTATTGCAATGTCTAGTAGGATGCATAGTAATGTCTGTTATTGAGTGTATTGCAATGTCTAGTAGGATGCATAGTAATGTCTGTTATTGAGTGTATTGCAATGTCTATAGTAGAATGAATAGCACTGTCTGTTATTGAGTGTATTGCAGTGTGTGTTTGTAGGTGAATTGAAGTGTCTGTAGTTGGGTCAATTACAATGTCTGTTGTTGGGTGAGTTGGTATGATTGAAATTGAGTTAATTACACTGTCTGTAGTTCAGGGAATTGTACTGTCTGTTTGTTCTTATTAAAAGAGAAGAGACAATTTCTCTATAAATTTTTATTTTTTCAAAGTACATTTTTTGTTAAAAAAGATAACATAGGTTTACAAGTATGATATTTATTATTTACACTTCACTTTTGTGAAGGATCTGCACTCATGACAGAATGTTGCTATATATTAGAATAAGGGTTGGACATGTTTGATTCAGTATTACAAATGGGACAACTGTAATTCATGTCTCCAAAACATTCCTCACAGTAATTAGATTGACATTTCTCACATTGATGGAAGCGAATTTTACCATCATCCTTATTTTCACAGCTGATGCATGCCTTATATTTAAGACATGGGCAGAAGCACTTAGCAAATATAGGAAAGCGGTATTCCATCCATCCATGGAAAGATATACGATTTTCCATATGGAATTGCTTGTTACGAGATATGACATGCTGGGTCAGCCAATTCAACAGGGATTTTCTCTGGTGTCGTATTTTCTCATGAAGAAATTTTATCCTCTCAATGTCTCGCTCTGGATAGAAGAATGTGACAATTTTCCTTCGTAAACGTAAACCATAAGCCTGCATTATAAGGAATACAAATGCAAAGAAGTAAAGAAAACTAAACTTGTAGATATTATTGTCATCTGGTTTACTGGGATTAGGGATACAAGTTGTTAGGTTAAACTCTACACCAAAGTCGGAATTCAATTCAACAGTGCTGAGGAAAGCTCTCAAAAATGCTGAAATAAATCCACTGCCTTCTACTGATACATTCAGATAACTGTTGCCACCAATATTTATATTCAGGTTACCATAGCGATCAATGAGCATCAGAACAAAGTAAAGGACATAGTCAAAGACAATGATAACAGTAGCTATCAAGACATGAATTCCAATTTTAGTAATACCGGTTTTAGCATGAGCTATTTCTTTTGATGACAGCCATGGTGACCGAGTGTCTGCATAGTTTTCACGTGCTTTTTTCTTCAGCAAAACTGATGGTTTCCCTGTGCCTTGCATTGCTGGTCATAAATCTTGAAAGCCTTTGTAATGTAGATATTGTCATAGCGATCTTACTGAGGAACTCTAGATCGATTGACTTCAGAAATAATAATAGAGAGTGAAGATGAGAATGTTAATGACTATACCAGATACTTAAGAATCCATTTAGTTCTAGACTGTATGTCAGCCTTCACTTCGGAAACGATTTGTGCTGCTGTTTTTGAGGAATTGATATTCCCAACTGCACTGATATCTCCTTCAAAATCAAATGAGAAGAATGAAATGACCACATCTAGGAAGGAATTTATCTCAGTATTAGCTACTTCTATGACATGTGATATGTATTTAAGAGGTTTACAGACAACTACATTTCCTACTTGGACGACTTTACAAACATCACCAATGTCAAGAACGACACATATCCTATCCAAAACACCTCTCTTAGACCTACAAAAGAAATTAAATGTTTATCGTTAATAAACTGAAATACTGCAATGTAACTTATTTTTGGGACATTTTCTTTTTTAGCTCTGTAATGCAGACTTACATACTTAAATCAAACAAAGAGGGTGTAAATATAATACAACATAGGAAACAATTAATCCTTTACAAACATATTTAAATAGTTAATTGGTCCTTTTATGCCCCTTGTCAAGACAACTTTTGTTGGTGTGTATTTGTAAGCATATTTTCATTCAGGGTTAAGAATAAATGTTGCATGAAATGCACTAGTGTATTTCTTCTTCACACTGATGTGTGTTTATAAGTTCCCTACTGACGAAGTCGAAGGGGACTTTAGGTTTGCATTCCGTCCGTCTGTCTGTCTGTCTATCTGTCCGTCCGTCCGTCAGTCCGCAAATCAGTTTTCCACACTTTTTTTCTTCATGCTTGAAGATATTTACTTGAAATTTGGTATATAGTTTTATCATGACAAGTTACAGATCAAGTTCGAATTTTGTTCCAGTCTGATGATTTTGTGCAGAATTATGGTCCTTGGACTTAGAAAATTTATTTAAATAATCAGTTTTCTGCACTTTTTTATACGACCGCAAACAAATTTTGCGGTCGTATATTGGTATGACGTTGGCGTCGTCGTCGTCGCATTGGTTTTCGCACTCTAACTTTAGTTTAAGTGAATGGATGTCTATGAAATTTTACCATAAGGTTCAATATCACAACAGGAAGGTTGGGATTGATTTTGAGGGTTATGGTACCAACAGTTAAGGAATTAGGGGCCAAAAATAAGCATTTTTGTAACTTCCAGACATAACTTGTGTGTTAGTGTATGGATCTCTCTGACATTGTACCACAAGGTTCCATATCACAAAGGAAATGCTGGGATTGAGTTTTGGGGTAATTGCCTCAAAATTTTAGGAATTAGGGCCAAAAAGGGCAAAAACAAGCATTTTCTAGTTTCATGACAATAACTTGAAAGTGTATGGATCTTTCTGAAATTGTACTTAGGTACCATACCTCAAAGGAAGGCTGGGATTGAGTTTGGGGTGATGAATCATAAGGGGTTCAAAAATTTGGGGAGGGGATTTTTTCTTCCTTTTTCCTTTTTTTTCTTTAAAATTTTACATTTTAAGTTGGTTATTTCTGATTTATATTTAAAAGCAAATAATAATGATATGGCAGGAGATACACACCAAACAGGGTGTAAATTTAAGTATTGTGCAATAGTATTGCGCAATAGCAAGAATCTTCAATTGCACAGTATTGTGTAATAGCAAGAAATATCCAATAGCACAATATTGTGCAATAGCAAGAAATTGTCAATTGTACAGTATTGCTAATAGCAAGAAATATTCAATTGCACAGTATTGCACAATTGCAAAATATTCAATTGCACAGTATTGTGCAAAGAAGATACTTTGTATAAATTGCTTATTTCTTGACCAATTTCAATGGGGTTTTATTCTTGAACTTTTGGGGTTCTTTAATATGCTGAATCTAACCATGTATTAAGTTTTTGGATTTTGGGTCCTGTTTTAAATTGGTCCACATTGAGGTCCAAAGGGTCCAAAATTAAACTTTGTTTGATTTCATCAAAATTTTTTTGTCATGCTTGAAGATATTGATTTAATAATTGGTATATAGTTTTATCATGACTAGTTACAGATCAAGTTCGAATTTTGTTCCAGTCTGATGATTTTGTGCAGAATTATGGTCCTTGGACTTAGTAAATTCACTCAAATAATCAGTTTTCCGCACTTTTTTTTTGTTATGCTTGAAGATATTGATTTAATAGTTGGTATATAGTTTTATCATGACAAGTTACAGATCAAGTATGAATTTTGTTCCAGTCTGATGATTTTGTGCAGAGTTATGGTCCTTGGACTTAAAAAATTTAAAACACACTTTATTCGTCATGCTTGAATATATTGACTTGATATTTGTTATAAAGTTTACACCATGACAAGTTATAGATCAAGTTAGCATTTTGTTCCAGTACAATGAATTCTTAACCGGTAGGGGACTATTTATTGCCATGCAATACTCTCAGAATGCTTGTTCTGTCTGAAATGAAACTCTAAGTGCATGTTGTTTATGTTTATTCTCTAACCTACCTTTTCAGTGCGTGTTGTTTATGTATATTCTCTAACCTACCGTTTCAGTGCATGTGGTTTATGTATATTCTCTAACCTTCCTTTTCAGTGGATGTGGTTTATGTATATTCTCTAACTTACCTTTTCAGTACATATGGTTTATGTATATTCTCTAACCCACCTTTTCAGTGCATGTGGTTTATGTTTATTCTCTAACCCACTATTTTAGTGCATGTGGTTTATGTTTATTCTCTAACCTACTGTTTTAGTGCATGTGGTTTATGTTAATTCTCTAACCTACCATTTCAGTGCATGTGGTTTATGTTAATTCTCTAACCTACCATTACAGTGCATGTGGTTTATGTTAATTCTCTAACCTACCATTTCAGTGCATGTGGTTAATGTTTATTCTCTAACCTACTGTTTTAGTGCATGTGGTTTGTGTTTATTCTCTAACCTACCTTTTCAGTACATGTGGTTTATGTATATTCTCTAACCTACCTTTTCAGTGCATGTGGTTAATGTTTATTCTCTAACCCACTGTTTTAGTGCATGTGGTTTATGTTTATTCTCTAACCTACTGTTTTAGTGCATGTGGTTTATGTTAATTCTCTAACCTACCATTTCAGTGCATGTTGTTTATGTTAATTCTCTAATCTACCATTTCAGTGCATGTGGTTTATGTTAATTCTCTAACCTACCATTTCAGTGCATGTTGTTTATGTTAATTCTCTAATCTACCATTTCAGTGCATGTGGTTTATGTTTATTCTCTAACCTACCTTTTCAGTGCATGTGGTTTATGTTTATTCTCTAACCTACCTTTTCAGTGCATGTTGTTTATGCAGTCTGGTGTTATTGGTTATTGTATCAGCATTCTTAGAGTTTAGGTAAATACCATATCTTTGTAATGGTGTATCTTGTTCCATCAACTGTTTAGCTAATTTTATTGCATTTTTCTCTTTCTCTGTCATAGCCCTCCTTCTTTTCCTTTTTTTCCCAAAGAAACGACTGAAAGTATTTTCTATTGTCCTCACTCCTGAATCCCAAGTTTTGACTACGTCTTTCCCAAAATTGATGACTTTATCTGTAGGGTCTACCTTTCTGAGTGCTTTTTCACACTCATATTTAGCGTTGTTTATTCCCTTCTCACATCTAGACTGGGCAGTTTTCACTCCATCACTACATTTCTGGGAAAAATGCAAATCATTTAAAATACATTAAAAAGAAAATGGAAACATATGGAAACATTTAACAAGGAGGAAATAACAGAAAGTTTAGAAATAAATGAAAAAGGGAGGATAAAAAGCAAATTATGGAATAGATTTGATAAGGTGAAAAAAATACAAAGCTTGGAAAATTAATAAACGAGGAGAAAAAGAACTTTTACTGGTAAAAGGGAGGAAAAAAAGAAAGCTTCGAAATACATATAACATGATAGAAAAAAAAGGAAGCTTGGAAATACATTTTATAGGAAGGAAAAATATAAAAAGCTTTGGAATACTTGTAATGCGGAGGAAAAAATAGAAAGCTTTGAAATACATTTTGGAAATGTATTTAATAGGGGGGAACGATAGAAAGCTTGGAAATACATTAAAAGTAGAGGGACAATAAAATACAGAAAATGTTACCAATGCATTATCTTTTGATAAATGATATACAACAGTTAAAGTAAATATGTTTACAATTTATTTATTATTAATTAGCCTGTGTTGTATATAATTAAGGCTAGGAATCATTATTCAATTCATGGGTTTGTTTTGGGGTATAGGTGAACCTCAAATTCAAGAGCTGAAAGAAATACAAATTTTCTGTAGCTTTTTATGCAGAATTTATCAAAACCCTGGAATCAGATATCTATGAAAATGTAATTTTTTATCAACCCCAAAAATGAATACATGTATTCATAAAATAGCAGATTATATACCATTCTCTGGTTTCAGTGCATATACTTTTGTGAGATGAGCAACCTGTCCACAAACTACCATATGGCTTTAAATACCTAAATAACTTGTTAATGCTCCCTTGGGCTCTTGTATCTGGAGCCTTGGACAATTGGGGATTGAGATATAATAAATACACTTTTTTGTTGTTATATCTAGATGTGTTTTTTTTTTTACTCTTGGTTTTTGTATCATTGTGTTGCAGTTTTATTGACATGTAACCTCCTTTTATATTGCACATGATGTAGTAGTATTTAGATCAAAGATCAGTCAATTTCTCTTTGAATATCTAATTTTACTGTGGATGTCCATCAGTAAATACACTGATACATGTATAGAGTTGTAATTGTAAATTGTATATAGTGCCATGAAGCCCATAAACAATCTTTTCAATTATCTTGCTGTTTGAATTAAAAAGATAATAATTAGAAATGAAAATTTACATGTTACAATAACTTGTTACACTTTCTAACGGGTTTCTTGTGAAAAAAACAAAGACAAAATCTGTCTCATTTCTTCTTTTTTTTTTGCTGCAAAGATGATTCCCTGAATGGTTCACTAAAGTAAATAAAACTAATACCTTGGCTGCATTTCCTAGTGCATTCTTAGCTGCGTTGAGACCATTGACAAAAACTTTAACTGCATTAGTAACTGGTGCAATAGCACTTTCGATAGAATTTGAAATGCTCCTCAGTTTGACAAGGCCTTCATAAATTTTCCGTTCTATTCTTCTGATTGGTTCTTCTAGTTGTCTTCTGAGGATAAAAGTCTGGTTATAGATCAGTTCCTGGGTACAGGCCATTGATTGTGATGCTTGCTCTGCATTGTATACAATGTTGACTACAGGACCAGCAAGTAACATGGCAAAAATAATTGACATAAATACAGCTCGTCCTTTTCCAGTGAACAGGTTTGGAACCATTAGTAAAAAGATGCATCTCATATGTGTAGACAGGGCTAATGCTGCACATATGGGAAGGGAAAATCCTAGTGTTATGTAGCAAGAGTTTTGTAGAGAAAAATCGTAACTGTATCTTAAAAGAACAAACAGGATTCCACAGGCAATAAAACCTCCAAATATCCCAAAGATGGCTTTCAGAATCCTATGTTCTCCACGGCTACTGTTGACCAGGTTGTTTCCAAAGGATTTGACTGGCTTGGGAACCATTTTAGAAAGTTTGGTTTCTATGATATTTGAATGTTCAGGAACACAAGTTAGTCTTCTTTGTAAGACATGATCAGGAATTTTGGCCTTGATTTGAGGAACCAAAGTTTCTGTATTTTCTCTCTTGTTTTTCGACATCATCACTAGTTCGTTAGTCGTCTTCTTCGCCACTGACATCCTTTTGACCTTGTCTTTGAATGACAAATTTCTGGCAATATAACTAGTCGGAAATGTTCCAGTTTTGCCACTTGACACATTTTGTCCCATTGACCAGCCATTACCAACATCCTCGACCTTTGTTATAGTATCACCGACACAAAGGTTGATGTCTGTATCTATGGAGGCTTGGTATGCATATAATACTTTATACATTATCTCTAGTTCGTCAGTCGTCTTCCTCGCCATTGACATCCTTTTGACCTTGTCTTTGAATGACAAATTTCTGGCAATATAACTAGTTGGAAATGTTCCAGTTTTGCCACTTGACATATTTAGTCCCATTGACCAGCCATTACCAACATCTTCGACCTTTGTTATTGTATCACCGACAGAAAGATTGATGTCTGTATCTATGGAGGCTTGGTATGTATATATGACTTTAAACATGATTGCAGACCTGGAATTTAAAACAAACAGAAAAATGATCTTATGATCTCTTGAAATATTTATTCTGAAAGTTGATACTGTAAATTGAGAAATTAATTTGTGCATGTATTATTGTGAATCAGTGATTACTGGTAAAAATGCAAGATTTGATTAATTCAATTGAAAACATTTTGTGAAGTAAAATCACTACTGAAATTATAAATGCGAGTTTTTATTGATGTGAACCTGATACTGTCCCATTTTCCTCATTAATAAAAACATAGCAATAAATTTCTGTATTTACAGTATTGTTAGAATTGAGACATATTAGACATTGCTCTATTGTGTCAATTTGTTGCTGTCTCATTGATATATAACCCCCCTTCTCTTTTATTTATTATACTTGTTCTACTTTGTATGGAAAGCAAGTTTATAATCTTTCAATCAGTTTAATTGAGGTCTGGAGCTGGCATGTCAGTAACTGCTAGTAGTCATTTGTTCATTTATGTATCATTGTCATTTTGCTTAGTTTCTTTTGTTACCTATTCTGACATCTGACTTGGACTTCTTTTAAACTGAGTTTTACTGTGCGTATTGCTATGTGTTTCTTTATTCTACATTGGCTAGAGGTATAGGGGGAGGGTTGAGATCTCACAAAACATGTTTAACCCCACCGCATTTTCCTGTCCCAAGTCAGGAGCCTCTGGCCTTTGTTAGTCTTGTATATTTTTTAATTTTAGTTCATTTATATGTTTTGGAGTTTAGTGTGACGTCCATTTTCACTGAACTAGTACACAAATTTATTTAGGGGCCAGCACCGTGTGCGGGATTTTCTTGCTGTGTTGAAGACCCATTGGTGGCCTTCGGCTGTTGTCTGCTCTTTGGTCGGGTTGTTGTCTCTTTGACATATTCCCCATTTCCATTCTCAATTTTATTATGTCAGGTATTTACTCCAGGGGTATAAAACCTCCTAGGGCTTCTAGCATGGACTTGAAAGGTACTTTTAATTGTACTTTACCAATTTAAGGGGCAGTCAACTTCACTTGTCATTGTCATATATTTTTATGTAACTTGATCTTTTTGTCAACTTTTAAAGATTAAAGAAATCAAACTTGAAATTATTTTAAGTATAAGGCTATTAAGATTAAATGACTATTTGTTAACATGTGTGTGTCTACTTTGTGATAAAGACATGCTTTTTTGTATGTTCACTTTTACATCTACTGTGTTAGTCACTTGTAGATGCTATACAATAGGGACATAATATGTCTGTTTTATAGATGTCAAAAGTGGTACATAAGTCAAACAAATTTTGCCACTGTACTTGAAAAAATAAATGATTATAAAAATATTTCTAACATCAAAACTTAACTAGCTTAAAACTTTCAACTTACACAAAGATACAAAAGGGATATTCAAACTCATAAGTCATAAACAAACTGACAACGCCATGGCAAACAGAAAAAAAACAACCAACAACCAACAACAGTCTACAAAACACAACATAGAAAACAAACTGACAACGCCATGGCAAACAGCAAAAAAACAACTAACAACCAACAACAGTCT
Source organism: Mytilus coruscus (assembly GCA_017311375.1). Lineage (NCBI taxonomy): Eukaryota > Metazoa > Mollusca > Bivalvia > Mytilida > Mytilidae > Mytilus > Mytilus coruscus. Next base: position 77,473,162 of record CM029604.1, read on the forward strand.
ACAAAACACAACATAGAAAACAAACTGACAACGCCATGGCAAACAGCAAAAAACAACCAACAACCAACAACAGTCTACAAAACACAACATAGAAAACAAACTGACAACGCCATAGCAAACAGCAAAAAACAACCAACAACCAACAACAGTCTACAAAACACAACATAGAAAACAAACTGACAACGCCATGGCAAACAGCAAAAAACAACCAACAACCAACAACAGTCTACAAAACACAACATAGAAAACAAACTGACAACGCCATGGCAAACAGCAAAAAACAACCAACAACCAACAACAGTCTACAAAACACAACATAGAAAACAAACTGACAACGCCGTGGCAAACAGCAAAAAACAACCAACAACCAACAACAGTCTACAAAACACAACATAGAACCCAAGGAAAAATTGACCTTAGATGATTTTGGCTATGTTTTTATGTCCCTTTTGGTCATATAACTCTTCAACTGTTTAGGTCTTATACGTCCCTAGCTTTCAAAATGTTTAGATTTGAGAGTTGCTGATAAAGATAAATCAAAAAAAGCACTTTGGACGCACAAAATTAATAAAGTGGTACATGTATTTTCATTAACTAGCACTTAGTCGATACCACTGCTGGTGGACAGTGAGTGTTAGTTTCAAGGGTACCATCGACTCAGTAGTCAGTGTGCTGTACTGACATGATTTTCAACCAACTTTTCTTAAATTTTCCATTGATAAATTAACAAATTATTAAAAAACTAAGGTTTCAACTCCCTCGGGCAAGTTGAACTTATATGAATTTGACTATTTTGTTAGGTCCCTTTTTGTCATACACCTCTACAATTGCTTAGGTTTTATATATCCCTGGCTTTTATGTTAGGTGTCATACAGCTCTACAATTGCTTAGGTTTTATATATCACTGGCTTTTATGTTAGGTGTCATACAGCTCTACAATTACTTAGGTTTTATATATCCCTGGCTTTTATGTTAGGTGTCACACAGCTCTACAATTACTTAGGTTTTATATATCCCTGGCTTTTATGTTAGGTGTCACACAGCTCTACAATTACTTAGGTTTTATATATCCCTGGCTTTTATGTTAGGTGTCATACAGCTCTACAATTACTTAGGTTTTATATATCCCTGGCTTTTATGTTAGGTGTCACACAGCTCTACAATTACTTAGGTTTTATCCCTGGCTTTTATGTTAGGTGTCATACAGCTCTACAATTACTTAGGTTTTCCCTGACTTTTATGTTAGGTGTCACACAGCTCTACAATTACTTAGGTTTTATCCCTGGCTTTAATGTTAGGTGTCACACAGCTCTACAATTACTTAGGTTTTATACATCCCTGACTTTTATGTTAGGTGTCACACAGCTCTACAATTACTTAGGTTTTATACATCCCTGACTTTTATGTTAGGTGTCACACAGCTCTACAATTACTTAGGTTTTATATATCCCTGGCTTTTATGTTAGGTGTCATACAGCTCTACAATTACTTAGGTTTTATATATCCCTGGCTTTTATGTTAGGTGTCACACAGCTCTACAATTACTTAGGTTTTATCCCTGGCTTTTATTTTAGGTGTCATACAGCTCTACAATTACTTAGGTTTTATATATCCCTGGCTTTTATGTTAGGTGTCACTATCCCTGGCTTTTATGTTAGGTGTCATACAGCTCTACAATTACTTAGGTTTTCCTGGCTTTTATGTTAGGTGTATACCTGGCTTTTATGTTAGGTGTCATACAGCTCTACAATTACTTAGGTTTTATATATCCCTGGCTTTTATGTTAGGTGTCACACAGCTCTACAATTACTTAGGTTTTATATATCCCTGGCTTTTATGTTAGGTGTCATACAGCTCTACAATTGCTTAGGTTTTATATATCCCTGCCTTTTATGTTAGGTGTCACACAGCTCTACAATTACTTAGGTTTTATCCCTGGCTTTTATGTTAGGTGTCATACAGCTCTACAATTACTTAGGTTTTCCCTGGCTTTTATGTTAGGTGTCACACAGCTCTACAATTACTTAGGTTAGGTGTCACACAGCTCTACAATTACTTAGGTTTTCCCTGACTTAAGATTTTAGGCTTGCCTGGTTATTCCAGAAGACTGCTTCAGACACACAAATTTAATAAAGTGTTATTTTCATGTACACAAAAATGTCCAAGTTATGGCCTATGACAGGTGATGCAGCTTTAAATATTTCCATTGAATTTTTTTAATTTAATTATTTTATATTATTTATTTTGAAAGGAACAGGGTTAAAATACACAATCATTTTGAATTTACTATGCATTGTAAAAGTAATAATTGAAAAAAGATAAAACCAAGTATTGTATCCCAACATGAATGCTATCTCAACAGGACTGATTTATAAGTTGTATTTGTAATTGTCTTTCAAAACTTGAAACATTTCATTCTTTTAATTGTGAATAGTTGTTTTTCTAAACATCTAAATAAAATGCAAATATATATAAAAATAAAAGAATTTTAACTTATATAAAGAAATCCATTAAAGACAAAGATAATGTAAAAAATCTTCCTTACCTTAGTTTCTACAATTTTGAATTGATATTACTACCAGTTTCAATTACATGAATATTCATTTGACCTCTGAACTTAATTTTCACATCCTTGTATATTGGGTTGATCCATCATCGACAAATCTAGTGTCAAATTGTTGAAAATAAGTTAAGATTCATCAGATACAAGATTATGTTATTAGATATTGTATTTATAAATTTGAGAGGTGTGTCTGACGTAGTAGATTCTCAGTAATGTGGTATATGTTGGTTGTTTTTTACCACCATATCTTGACCTGGTTTTCATGCTCCATTGTTTAGGTGAAGTTTTCAGGATTAAGTTTGTTCTTATATAACAGTGCACATGCTGAAATATTTCCCCTGATTAACTGAATAATATTGAATTTTCTGTTCATAGCCTTTATAATAATAAGCTCTTACTAGAGGTATGAGGATCACACGAACTTTACATAATCAATGATTACCACAGGTATGAGGATCAGATGAACTTTACATAATCAATGATTACTACAGGTATGAGGATCATATGAACTTTACATAATCAATGATTACCACAGGTATGAGGATCAGATGAACTTTACATAATCAATGATTACTACAGGTATGAGGATTAATGAACTTTACATAATCAATGATTACCACAGGTATGAGGATCAGATGCTTTACATAATCAATGATTACCACAGGTATGAGGATCAGATGCTTTACATAATCAATGATTACCACAGGTATGAGGATCAGATGCTTTACATAATCAATGATTACCACAGGTATGGGGATCACATGAACTTTACATAATCAATGATCTATCAATATGTGGGAAACACCAAATGAACTCTGTTAAACAGAAATTTACACCTGAAATAAGTCTATACACTGAATAAAGTTGACCAATTGCTTAAAGTTTCAAAGACAAAGGACCTTATTGCAATAACCATAACATGAGCCTAAGGAACCTTCAATTGGTTCTCAATGCTCTCCAACTTACCATAACATGAGCCTAAGGAACCTTCAATTGGTTCTCAATGCTCTTCAACTTACCATAACATGAGCCTAAGGAACCTTCAATTGGTTCTCAATGCTCTTCAACTTACCATAACATGAGCCTAAGGAACCTTCAATTGGTTCTCAATGCTCTTCAACTTGCCATAACATGAGCCTAAGGAACCTTCAATTGGTTCTCAATGCTCTTCAACTTACCATAACATGAGCCTGTCAGAACCTTCAATTGGTTCTCAATGCTCTTCAACTTGCCATAACATGAGCCTAAGGAACGTTCAATTGGTTCTCAATGCTCTTCAACTTACCATAACATGAGCCTGTCAGAACCTTCAATTGGTTCTCAATGCTCTTCAACTTACCATAACATGAGCCTAATGAACCTTCAATTGGTTCTCAATGCTCTTCAACTTACCTAACATGAGCCTAATGAACCTTCAATTGGTTCTCAATGCTCTCCAACTTACCATAACATGAGCCTAAGGAACCTTCAATTGGTTCTCAATGCTCTTCAACTAACCATAACATGAGCCTGTCAGAACCTTCAATTGGTTCTCAATGCTCTTCAACTTACCATAACATGAGCCTGTCAGAACCTTCAATTGGTTCTCAATGCTCTTCAACTTACCATAAAATGAGCCTAAGGAACCTTCAATTGGTTCTCAATGCTCTTCAACTTACCATAGCATGAGCCTGTCAGAACCTTCAATTGGTTCTCAATGCTCTTCAACTTACCATTAAATGAGCCTGTCAGAACCTTCAATTGGTTTTCAATGCTCTTCAACTTACCATAACATGAGCCTGTCAGAACCTTCAATTGGTTCTCAATGCTCTTCAACTTACCATAACATGAGCCTGTCAGAACCTTCAATTGGTTTCCAATGCTCTTCAGCTTACCATAACATGAGCCCGTCAGAACCTTCAATTGGTTTTCAATGCTCTTCAACTTACCATAACATGAGCCTGTCAGAACCTTCAATTGGTTCTCAATGCTCTTCAACTTACCATAACATGAGCCTGTCAGAACCTTCAATTGGTTTCCAATGCTCTTCAGCTTACCATAACATGAGCCCGTCAGAACCTTCAATTGGTTTTCAATGCTCTTCAACTTACCATAACATGAGCCTGTCAGAACCTTCAATTGGTTTTCAATGCTTTTCAACCTACCATAACATCAGCCTAAGGAACCTTCAATTGGTTTTCAATGCTCTTCAACTTACCATAATATGAGCCGCAGAACCTTCAATTGGTTCTCAATGCTCTTCAACTTACTATAACATGAGCCTAAGGAACCTTCAATTGGTTCTCAATGCTCTTCAACTTACTATAACATGAGCCTAAGGAACCTTCAATTGGTTCTCAATGCTCTTCAAATTCATAATTGATTTGGCTTCTAACTGTTTTGTTTGAAGTGCCACTGTGGTGAAATGGAAGTTCTTTCATAATATTAGTTTGAAATAGATGTTTGTTGATTATTTTTGTTGTTGGGTTGTTGTCTCATAGACTATACCCTGTATTCCCTTTTATTTATCCTAAGACCTTTTTGACTGTGCTGCTTATGCCTTGTTGGGTTAATATGCTCAAAACAAGTAATAGTTTTACCAAACTTTGGTTCTCTGGCATTTCTAGTGAAGATTATCTCAGAAATCTGTGTTAAGCCCAAGGATATCAGTATTTATATATTTATTTCAAAGAAGAATTATAGTAGAGATTTACATCTTTTTATTAGTTGTATCATCATTATCTGGATTAATTTTGTATTTTTAGGAAGTATTTACCCCACAGAATGGGAGACATGTTCTATGGTACAGCTGTGGACCAACAGTATACGATGCTTCTCATATGGGACATGCCAGGTTTTATATTGTTTATAGATTAATAGCTTTAAAAAATTTGATGAATTTTGATTATTTTATTTCTAACCAAAATCATCTTACAATTTCCTTCATAACATTTGATAAGTTTTCATTAGTTGAGTTGCCAAGCTTTGAAAATCATCACTATCTTGTCCCAGTGCAGATGCATTGTAGATACAGTAAATTAACTCATCACAGACACCAGGATTAAAGTTTTGTATGTGAGATGCTATTTGTGTCTACAAAAGACTCATCAGTGACACTCAAATCAAAAAAGTAAAAAGGCCAAAATAAAGTATAAAGTTGAAGCATTGAGGACCCAAAATAAGGAAAGATTTTGCCAAATGCAGCTAAGGTAATCTATTCCTGTGGTAGCAAATCCTTAATATTTCGAAGAGATTTTAAGTGAAATTTATACTGGACAGTACAACAGACCACATCAACAACATATGACAGTATGACTACTCTGAAAAATAGACATACAAACTACCCTGGCCACATTCTGTATGTGCCTGTCTCAAGTCAGGAGTCTGTAATTCAGTGGTTGTCGTTTGTTGCTGTATATCATAATTGTTTTTCGTTCATTATTTTGTACATAAATTAGGCCGTTAGTTCTCTCCTTTGAATTGTTTAACATTTGTTGTTTGGGGCCTTTTTAGCTGACTATGTGGTATGGGTTTTGCTCATTGTTGAAGGCCGTACAGTGGCCTATAGTTGTTAACTTCTATGTTGTTTGGTCTCTTGTGGAGAGTTGTCTCATTGGCAATCATATCATATCTTATTTTTATACAAAGACAAAAAAATACAAACATTAGATAGATTTGTATATGTCATAGTTTGAGTTATTTCCCTTGGCCACCATTTTGGATAGGGTAAATGGTTGATTTTCTTATTTGACTAACCAAATCAAAACATGTGGTACAATCAAGCTTGATTAGAGATTCTTACTAAATTGTAGTGATGAAGCGCTGTTCCTTTGCTTTTTGTGTGTGTATTTTGCTGAGCATGTAATGATTTTGTGTCATGGATAGATACGTACCCCATATCCTTTGTTTTTCAATCATGCAAGGCTAAAAGAAATTAAAATTGTTCAGATAATGACTTTTTCTGAAGACTAGTGGTCAGTATAACAAGTTGAATTTGGCTGATTTATGAAGGAATTTGTGCACATAGACCTCCAACATGGCGACAAAACGGAAAAAGTAAATCTTGCTCAGATTGTGTCAATCAAAGCCTATTTATACATTTGTCTCGATAGCCTGGTTTGATACATGCACACATATAATGTACTTATGTACATTCTTCTAGGTAATTGCCAAAAATCTTGCAATGGTGAGGGATCAAAAAGTCTTTTGAAACATTACAGAATATGTAGAATAGTCTTCATCAAATTTGGTTACATAATTTTCAGAAAATAAAATTATCTCATTAGTTCTGTACAGTCAAACATTATATATGCCATTCAACCTGTCAGGTTGTGATGGTATAGTATACAGTTTGGACTTATTTGACCTGATGAAAATTAAAATGCAATCTTATATTTGGTTGTACTATTTGATTGTAGAAATTTCTTGTATAGTATATATTTTTTAAAAGGCTTGATTTGTTATATATTTAATTATAGCATAATCAATGAAAACGTGCATGAGACACTACTTTATAAACAATGACTTTTAACCAATATCCACGTAGTCAACACAAGTATGAATAAAAGTTATAATGGGGTCATGAACCATAACTATGAACCATAAGCTTTGACCACTTCAATTAATCTTATTAAAGACTTGAAGGTTTTATAATTTTAATTATATGAGCAATATTCGAATTCGTAAATGCAACACCAGATAATGAAAAATGTTAAAGCAAGGAACTAATATGTATATGGATGGTTTGAGTGTAAAACTAATATGAATCTATTTAAAAGGAGTAAGTTCGATAAGGGCCATATTTGGCCCAATTATTAAGTCCATAGTTAGAAAATAATAATGTTTCAATATGAAGAAAAGACACATTAGAAAATAATTACATTACATGTATGTTTCAGAAGAATCCGTTATTTTGATTGGATAACAACGCTTGCGTCATACTAAAGTTAACCCTCATATCCCAATGAAGTGTAACATTCATGATGACACGTGCCATCACAATAAAGTGCGCAGGTTAATTAAAGAAATAAATGATAGAAATCGATTTTTCATGACCCTAGCATAAAAATGTAATTATAAGAATTGAATGCTTCTTTTAGTAATTTTATTGGGGTGTAAAAGTGTTGATCGTGCGCACATTTCTAGAAATGTGCTTCGGTCAACACTTTTACACCCCAATAAAATTACAAAAAGAAGCATTCAATTCTTAGGTGAAAAAGAACTATTGTTGTGCAACTTTTTTTTAAAGCGTTAACATTTACAAGCAAATAAGCTAAAAGTAGAGATTTTGATGAAATTTGACAAAACTGTCAAATTTAGTCCTAGGAAACAGAGTGCAGGCTTCGACAACCTTAATATTCAAATTAGATAGGTAAAATATTATATCAAACATCATATTAAAAGATCTTTCTTGTCAATGCATGCACTCTATGTTTCCAGGTCAAATTACCAAATGGAAAGTTACTTGTTTTCTTGAATTTTCATGGAAAATCAAAATGTGTGCTTTTTGTGATGTCATGAAAAGAATGTGAATATGTAAATTTTAAACAAAAAGTGTATATTTTCTACCTGGTCATTATATTAATTATGGATCATTGTAATAATGGTCAATAAATTCTAACTTGAAAATGTAACTAGAAATAGGGGCCATTTTAGGGCCATATTGAAATTACTCCTTTATTAATGCAGGTAGCACAAAAGTTACTTTTAAATGATAAAGACTTTATGCATTACTGGTACCAGTACATGAATTTTCCATAAGAGTTCTTCTCAATTAATTGATTTATATTACAGATCCTATATATCATTTGACATCTTGAGAAGAGTTCTGCAGGATTACTTTAAATATGAAGTGTTTTACTGTATGAATATCACAGATATTGATGATAAGGTTAGTACTGTATAGAGAGGAGGGGATGCTGAGGTTAGTACTGTATAGAGAGGGAGGGGATGGTAAGGTATGTTCCAGAGAGGGAGGGGATGGTAAAGTATGTTCCAGAGAGGGAGGGGATGGTAAGGTATGTTCCAGAGAGGGAGAGGATGGTAAGGTATGTTCCAGATAGGAAGGGGATGGTAAGATATGTCCCAGAGAGGGAGGGGATGGTAAGGTATGTTCCAGAAAGGAGAGGATATTAAGGTATGTTCCAGAGAGGAAGGGATGGTAAGGTATGTTCCAGAGAGGGAGGGGATGGTAAGGTATGTTCCAGAGAGGAAGGGGTGATAAGGTATGTTCCAGAGAGGAAGGGGATGATAAAGTATGTTCCAGAGAGGGAGGGGATGAAAAGGTTAGTACTGTATAGAGAGGAGGGGATGGTAAGGTATGTTCCAGAGAGGGAGAGGATGATAAGGTTAGTACTTTATAGAGAGGAGGGGATGGTGAGGTATGTTCCAGAGAGGGAGGGGATGGTAAGGTATGTTCCAGAGAGGGAGGGGATGATAAGGTATGTTCCAGAGAGGAATGGGATGGTAAGGTATGTTCCAGAGAGGGAGGGGATGGTAAGGTATGTTCCAGAGAGGAAGGGGATGGTAAGGTATGTTCCAGAGAGGGAGGGGATGGTAAGGTATGTTCCAGAGAGGAAGGGGATGATAAAGTATGTTCCAGAGAGGGAGGGGATGGTAAGGTATGTTCCAGAAAGGGAGAGGATATTAAGGTATGTTCCAGAGAGGGAGGGGATGGTAACGTATGTTCCAGAGAGGGAGGGGATGGTAAGGTATGTTCCAGAGAGGAAGGGGATGATAAGGTATGTTCCAGAGAGGGAGGGGATGATAAAGTATGTTCCAGAGAGGGAGGGGATGAAAAGGTTAGTACTGTATAGAGAGGAGGGGATGGTAAGGTATGTTCCAGAGAGGGAGAGGATGATAAGGTTAATACTGTATAGAGAGGAGGGGATGGTGAGGTATGTTCCAGAGAGGAGAGGATGATAAGGGTATAGAGAGGAGGGATGGTAAGGTATGTTCCAGAGAGGGAGGGGATGATAAGGTATGTTCCAGAGAGGGAGGTGATAAGGTATGTTCTAGAGAGGGAGGGGATGATAGGGTATGTTCCAGAGAGGAAGGGGATGGTAAGGTATATTCCAGAGAGGGAGGGGATGGTAAGGTATTTTCCAGAGAGGGAGGGGATGATAAGAGAATTATTGGGTGATTTAATTGACAAATATGGTGAAGGTTAGTGAATGTGGTGGTTATGAATTAAAGAAGTCACATGTCAATGAGTCAAATTGATAATAAGATGTGATATGGCTTTAAATAATGTTATTGCAAACCAAATGAAAGAATTCCACAGAGTCATCTCCTCTTGGTCAAGGTATTTATTGTGAACCAAGTGAAACATTTTCACAGAGTCATCTTGGTCAAGGTACTTATACTTTTGTCAGTTCTATTGTCCCATAGAATAAATACAATAGCTATTGTTATCTGTGAAGTTTATTCACTGGGACCTTTAAATTTCTTCTAAGAGAAATCCATCATTCATTGATTAATTTACCTGAAGAAAAAAAATATCTTCTAAGTAGATGAAAATACATGTATTGACTCACAAAAGTGCATGTGATGTTGTATTTATTCAATATCAATAATATATTTTTACATAAACACTGATTTTAACATTAAAAGTTGATTCGAAATTATCCATAAGGATACCTGAATTTCTATTTTTAGACTATTGCAATCAAGAGTGCAATATGCATGTGTTACGACTCAGAACGTAGAAGGGCAATTTAAGAAATAAAATAATAAAACTATCAAAATGTTGGCAATAAGTGTGAATTTTTGAAGCGTAGGTGGAAAAAAATCCTGACAACTAAAAACATGGTCGGACGAGAAAATCCCATCAACTTTCTCATAAATTTGACAATGAAGGCATCCAAAAACAACAAATATTATTCCCTAAGAACTTTATGAAATATTTTAGGTTAGTCTTTCAATTTTCAATTGTTTGTATGGTGTTTTAGATTCTAAATCAAACTTCTGGTGTCTGGCAGGTGCTCGCATTCCTCTCAAATTAACGATTTTGTTTCACTTTTTAGCTCACCTGGACCAAATTCAACCAAACTTAGCCACAATCATTATCAGGGTATTTAGTGTAAAAAATTTGTGCGGTGACCCAGCCAACCAACCAAGATGGCTGCCATGGCTAAAAATAGAACATAAGGGTAAAATGTAGATTTTGGCTTGTAACTCTGAAACCAAAGCATTTAAAGCAAATCTTACAGAGATTAACTTGTTTATCAAGTAAATATCTATCTGCCCTCAAATTTTCAGATGAAATGGACAACTGGTTGTTGGGTTGCTGCCCCTGAATTGGTAATTTTTAAGGAAATTTTGACGTTTTTGGTTATTATCTTGAAAATTATTACAGATAGAGATAAACTGTAAACAGCAATAATGTTCAGCAAAGTAAGATCTTCAAATAAGTCAACATGACCAAAATGGCCAGTTGACCTGTTAAGGAGTTATTGCCCTTTATAGTCAATTTTAACAATTTTCATTAATTTGGTAAATTTAGGTAAGTTTTACAATATGTTTTCCTTTTGTAATCTTCTTTTCTGAAACTGCAGTAGAAAATCAATATAGAAAACAATCTACTAATGTACTGGCAATAAAGATAATTGATAATTCTATAACATGAAAAAATACGCATTAATACCTGATGATGATGTTTCTTTCTTTACATTGAAAATGATGTCACAACTATAATCCCGAACAATAGGTCGAATGTCAGATATGTTTCAGTACTTTGGCTTCATTTTCTACAGATTCCGAAGTGCAAATGATGCTTGAATTCCTACACTAATTTATACAGACTTCATACCCTTTCACAGGTAATGCCTGCCTCGTATTATATTTAAAACTTTAATAGAATATCAGAAATAACAAATGAGAGTTTTTAACGACCTCAGCTGGCTCAACTGAATTTTGCAGAAATCATTAAAAGGAAAGATTGCCCTTTAATGATAATTTTTTATTACCTTTTTGTTTTTTTTTGGGGAGGAGGGGGTGTTGCGCAACAACAAAACTTCACAACAAACTTTCTCATCACTTCGCATTTCTCGTTAGATAAATTTGACAAAAATTCTCCCCTGAAACTACTGTTGAATTAAACCAAACTTGGTTTAAATCACCACTAGGATATCCAGGGACCACTGTGTATGATGACCCTGCCTGCCAACATGGCACACATGGCTGAAATAAAACGCACTTTTTAGTCTTATATCTCTAAAACTAAACGACAGTACAACAGTTGCATTTATCATGCATCAATTGTAAATAAAAATATCAGGTGAGCGACACAGGGTCCTTGGAGCCTCTAGTTTGATCACCTCAAAATGAATTAAAAAATAAGTTTCTAGTATTGAGTTGAATGTCATTAAATTTCTGTGATTCTCAAGATAATTTTCAATTGTTTTGTTAGGCTCCTCATCCTGCATTCAGTGGCGGATCCAGAAATTTTCATAAGGGTGGGCCCACTGACTGCGGAAAGAGGGAGGCCCGCTCCAGTCATGCTTCAGTGATTTCCTAAATAATCAACCAAATTTTTCCCATAAAAGGGGGGGGGCGCCCTCTGGTGTTATTATTTTAAGAGTAATAAAACCAACAAGCTAAAAATAGAAAGCTGGAAATGATGTTGTTATGGAAATTATGAAAACAGCATGGTGGAATCACGGTGACATAACTTAACTATCCTTGTACACCCACTGGGAGAACGGGTCCTACAAGGATCATGCCTCAGGATAATATTAAGGACTATTTCCATTGAAGAACAATTGCCTTGCCCTTTGACCAAAATAAATTTGTTATAATAAAAATAAGTATATGGATGGGATGCACATTCTAACAAAACATAATGGTGGCCCATGCATGTGGCCAATGTTTTCTGAAGCAAAAACAAAATGGATTGTCGAGGCAAGATATACAAACAAAAGCCTCATAGCTGAAACTGTAGATTAAGTGTATGTTGGAGTTATTGCCCTTTAAACTTGATAATTGTTTTGCCTTCGACAAAAGTCTCATATAGCACTTAGCCATCCTACATTCTATTGAAACTGTAAAGTACAAAAATTATCAAAAATGCCTCTACGACCAAAACCATTGTATGATTCCTTATAGGAATAAGTGCTCTTAAATAACAATGTTTAACTTATTTTCAATGTATTGCCCATTATCTCGAAAACTAAAAATTGGTAAACAGCAAAACTGACCAGCAATACAATATCTACAAAATGCAGATAGGACTAAAAATATTGGTGACCTTATATAACTAGAGTCTATGATAGATATGTAAGAACTGTAAACATATATTTATCAGCAATACATAATCTATAAAATTCCAATATGACGGAAACCATTTACCTGATATCTTAGATGACGTAGTGCACTTAAATGACTTTTCTAATATGACGTGCTTCTTTCGCTTTGTAAACAACACCGTGATAAAATTCTCGATATATCTATACTTAGCGCAGACTCAGAGATGTGCATATTGGTGGCTGTTTCTATTTACCTCCCACGTAAATCCACATGTATCGTAACCTATGTGCAAACACTATGTCGAGTTCGTTGTGTTTTGAAATTGAAAAAAGAAACACTACAGAACCGTTATTCCTATTATAATGCATAACAAAAAGAATTAATGCACTAGAGCTTGAAAAATGTATAAAATCAAAATAAAATAAAATTCCGCAAAATTTCATGAATGATTTTGGCGCATTAAGGTCATGTCATAACATGACGTCATACGAATGAAAACTCTCAAGCTGAAGGTTTTCCGTTACGTATACGCCCTAATTTTGGATAATATTGCATTGAAATGGAGTTTTGAGGTAGATGTTGTTTCATTTTTTATTCCATAGCATTAATCGGACATTTGTGGATTTCAGCAAGTCAACATGGCGGCTTACTCCTTAGTTATGACATTTCAACTCTGGATTTGACAGTAAATAGTAGCCAACGAAAAAAAAAAATGTTTGGGTTAAGAATTATGAGAATTGAACACATTTTTTCTAGTGCTTATTTAAGAAACAATTCATGTAAGACTTATATTTAATTGAAATTTGTAGCTTTTATCTTACAGGGGGTAAAATAGAACAGCCATACACACGGCAATCTTACTTTCCCTTCAGTTTTTAAATTACCGTATTTGTCCTATTAGAATCGAAATAATTCATGGAAGCCATAGATTTGTTGGACGCTAACGCTCAGGATAAAATTCGAATATCACGGCCCAGGCCATGTGTAAATGTCCAACAAATCTATGGCTTCCATGAATTATTTCTTAAATTTCGAGTTTTTATGCCCCACCTAGGGGCATTATGTTTTTCGGTCTGTGCGTCCATTCGTCCGTCCGTACATCCCACTTCAGGTTAAAGTTTTTGGTTAAGGTAGTTTTGATGAAGTTGAAGTCCAATCAACTTGAAACTTAGTACACATGTTTCCTATGATATGATCTTTCTAATTTTTATGCCAAATTAGAGTTTTGACCATAATTTCACGGCCCACTAAACATATAAAATGATAGTGCGAGTGAGGCATCCGTGTACTATGGACACATTCTTGTTTACTTGTAATTTAAAAACTGTAATGGCTTGGTAAAAATTGTAGTAGCAAAAATGATCAGCAATACAAGAAAAAGGAAAGAATCAAAAGTTATGTATCATGTGTTGGTCCAATCACAACAAATGTTTATATGTTACAGATTATCAAAAGAGCAAGACAGAATTATCTGTTTGAGAAATATGTACAAGAGAATCACCCATGGAAAAGAATTATGGATGATACAGTAGAGGCCATGAAGGTAATTAACTAGAGATTCAATTATAAACTAGAGAACAGAGACAACAAAGGTCACGTAAATGAATTAGATATAAGCTATGAATTTGTCTGATGCTGTATACCATGTTATACAGAAGAAGTCTCTGCAATATATTCTCTCTTCTATGCATCCTACTTTCATGAATGTAAGTTTATATTGAAAACCTTTTCTGGTCTTTTTCAAGCCATTTGCAGAGAAAGTGAGAACAGAAACCGACCCAGATAAGAAAGCCATGTATGATAGAATGTCTGAGAAGGTAAAAAAAGCACTCACAGCATTGGAGGCTGTTGTCAATAACAACAAAGGTCAAGATGAAATTCAGCAAGCTAGAAAAGTAAGTTTATATATGATGTCAGAACTATAATGGTTGTCAATACAAAAATAGATTATGGTAAAAATTTAACCAGCAAGAACCTTAAGTTACTGGTATTTACAATTATCAGAAATATAAATTTATATCAACTAAACTATGAAATTCTCCAAAGTCAGAAAAATAAAGGTTTCAGGACAGGAATTATTGTCATTAAAAAAAACAACTGGTCTAAATGAAATCAGCAACACAGAAGGATAAGGTCAAAATAAATATAGACAGAGATGTGTATGATTGTCAGTGAGACAATTATCTACCAAAGACCATAGGACATAGACATAAGCAAAAGGCCTTCAAAAATGAATAAAACCTATACCATATAGTAAGCTATGAAAGGCTTAACAAAGTGTGAAACAAGTCAAAAGAGTAAACAAAGCTTGATTTAAACTATCGATAATAACATTAAACAAAATACAGATATGGCAGACTAAAGGTCATTCAAGATGAAATCTTCCAGACTAAAACATTAAGGTCAAAGGCCATAAGGACAATGATGGTTATAAGCACCTAACAGCATACCTAAAACTAACAGTGTAAATTAAAAGGCCAGACTTGATATAAGAAGCTTTTAAGAAAGACACCCATTCAAAAAAAAAATAACAGGCTAAAAGGTAGAAGTATGGTAAGAAATATAAAATTTTCATTGAATACAGTTGGTACCAAATTAAAGACAATACCCAGCAGGCATTTCAACGTTGAAACAACGTTGAATCAACGTTGATCTATAACGTTGAAAAGACGTTGAATTAACTGTTGGTTTTGAAAGGTTAGAACAACGTTGAATATCTGACGTTGAAACAACGTTATATTTTCAACATGGTATCGACGTTGATTTTTGATTGAATATAGGTTGAAACTTAACATTGAAACAACGTCACCCTAATATTGCAACAACATTGTTTCATGTTGAAATTAGCAATTCGTTGCTTGTTGTTGGTTCATCTGTCATATTTGTTTGTCGTTACAAATTTTGGCGGTTGGTTTTTCTCGTTTGAATTGTTTAAAACAAATTGTGTCCGGGTCTTCTATCGCGGACTATACGGTGTGGTGTTTGCTTATTGTTGAAGGCTGTTTAGTGACCTCCACGTCAATTGGACTCTGGTGGATATTTGTCTCATTGGCAATCATACCACATCTCCTTATATCTATAATACTTAGTAACCACAAAAGATATTGAAGCCACATGACTCTACAGAGGACATCAGCAAGATTTGATCTTTTAAAAAAAACAGTACAACAGATATCAAATTATGACAAAAGCTCATATAGCCAAAAGGTGATCTGGTAAATGAATACAAATAATCTTTTGTAATTCGTTTTTATACCCCCGCTTTAAAAAAGTGGGGGTATACTGTTTTACCTCTGTCTGTACTTCCGTCAGTCCATCCGTCAGTCAGTCAGTCCGTCCGTCCCATGAATATTTTCGTCGCATTTTTCTCAGGAACTACTTGACAAGGATTTCTGAAATTTGGTTTCAGGGTTTATATAAGTAAGTTACACCGTGTGATGCGTTTTCAGATTCATCACTCAACAACTTCCTGTTTACCGAACACTTGTATTATTTTACACATGATAGCCAAGTTGAATATTTTCGTCACATTTTTCTCAGGAACTACTTGACAAGGATTTCTGAAATTTGGTTTCAGGGTTTATATAAGTCAGCTATACTGTGTGATGTGTTTTCAGATTCATCACTCAACAACTTCCTGTTTACCCAAATATTTTGGCGGGGGTATCATCAGTGAGCAGTAGCTTACAGTTTTACTTGTTATACGCCCGTTTACGGGACGTATTATGGTATACCGTTGTCCGTCCGTCCGTCTGTCCCTCTGTCGTCAACATGTCGGACAATAACTCAAAAATGCTTTAACCAATTTTGCATGAAACTTTGGTGAATTGTTTATATCTATTGACATGAGCTCCCTTTCATTTTTTATGAATTTTAGATTTTACGTTTCCGAGTTATGGGATTTTATTCATAAAAAGGGTGATTTTCCAGTTTTCGGACAATAACTCAAAAACCCTTTCACCAATTTGCAAGAAACTTTGATGAATTGTTTATATCTATTGACATGAGCTCCCTTTCGATTTTTATAAATTTTAGATTTTACTTTTCCGAGTTATGGGATTTTGTTCATAAAAAAGGGGGGATTTTCCAGTTTTCTGACAATATCTTTAAAGTGCTTTGAGCAGTTTTCATGAAACTTTGGTGACTGGTTTATATCTATTAAGATAACCTCCCTTTAGTTTTTCATAAATTTTTGATATGACATTGAGAAGTTATTAAACTTTATTCTTTGAAAAAGCGACGGGCGTATCATGCGCTCATGGCACAGCTGTTTATTAATATTTTCGTGAAAATGAATTGTAGTCTCCAAACTCCTCCAACCATTTCTGGTGCATATTCCTTCTTTCATTCAGCTTCTGTTATTTTTGTGTAGGCATCCAAACAACCACAAATAATATTTTGTAAACATAAGTTAACAATAAAATGTTATATAAGGCCAGGTTTTTGTCGAGCCTGCGACTTTTAACGCAGAAAGCTCGACATAGGGAAAATGATCCGGCGGCGGCGGCGGCGGCGTTAGCTAACTTCTTAAAAGCTTTATATTTTAGAAGGTGGAAGACCTGAATGCTTCATACTTTGTATATAGATGCCTCATGTTACGAAGTTTCCGTCTGTCATATGTCCATTGTCCTTGACCTCATTTTCATGGTTCAGTGATTACTTGAAAAAAAAGTTAATATTTTTTGTAATGTTAATTTTTCTCTTATTATGAGTAATAGGATAACTATATTTGGTATGTGCGTACCTTGCATGGTCCTCATGCCCGTCAGACAGTTTTCACTTGACCTTGACCTCATTTCATGGATCAGTGAACAAGGTAAAGTTTTGGTGGTCAAGTCCATATCTCAGATACTATAAGCAATAGGTCTAGTATATACGGTGTATGGAAGGACTGTAAGGTGTACATGTCCAACTGGCAGGTTTCATCTGACCTTGACCTCATTTTCATGGTTCAGTGGTGATAGTTAAGTTTTTGTGTTTTGGTCTGTTTTTCTTATATTTTATGCAATAGGTCTACTATATTTGGTGTATGGAAGGACTGTAAGGTGTACATGTCTAGCTGGCAGGTGTCATCTGACCTTGACCTCATTTTCAAGGTTCAGTGGTCAAAGTTAAGTTTTTGAGTTTTGGTCTGTTTTTCTTATACTGTATGCAATAGGTCTACTATATTTGGTGTATGGAATGATTGTAAGGTGTACATGTCTAGCTGGCAGGTGTCATCTGACCTTGACCTCATTTTCATGGTTCAGTGGTCAAAGTTAAGTTTTTATACGACCGCTAAAAAATTTTGCGGTCGTATATTGGTATGACGTTAGCGCGTCGTGTCGTCGGCGCGCGTCGTCGTCCGAAGACACATTGGTTTCGCACTCTAACTTTAGTTTAAGTGAATGGATCTCTATGAAATTTTACCATAAGGTTCAATACCACAAAAGGAAGGTTAGGATTCATTTTGGGGGTTATGGTACCAACAGTTAAGGAATTAGGGGCCAAAAAGGGGCAAAAAATAAGCATTTTTGTAACTTCCCGACATAACTTGTTTGTTAGTGTATGGATCTCTTTGACATTGTACCACAAGGTTCCATATCACAAAGGGAATGCTGGGATTGATTTTGGGGGTAATTGCCTCCAAATTTTAGGAATTAGGGGCCAAAAAAGGGGCAAAAAACAAACATTTTTCTAGTTTCATGACAATAACTTGTGTGTAAGTGTATGGATCTTTCTGACATTGTACTACAAGGTTCCATATCACAAAGGGAAAGCTGGAATTGAGTTTGGGGGTAATTGCCCAAAACGTTTAGGAATAAGGGGCCAAAAATAAGCATTTTTCTAGTTTCCAGACAATAACTTGTGTTCAAGTGTATGGATCTCTCTGAAATTGTACTGCAAGGTACCATACCACAAAGGGAAGGCTGGGATTGATTTTGGGGATAATTGCCTCAAAATTTTAGGAATTAGGGGCAAAAAGGGCAAAAAACAAGCATTTTTCTAGTTTCAGGACAATAACTTGTGTGTAAGTGTATGGATCTTTATGAAATTGTACTACAAGGTTCCATATCACAAAGGGAAAGCTGGGTTTGAGTTTGGGGTAATTGCCCTAAACGTTTAGGAATTTGGGGCCAAAAAGGGGCCAAAAAACAAGCATTTTTCTAGTTTCCAGACAATAACTTGTGTTCAAGTGTACGGATCTCTCTGAAATTGTACTGCAAGGTACCATACCACAAAGGGAAGGCTGGGATTGAGTTTGGGGGTGATGAATCATAAGGGGGTTCAAAAAATTTGAGGGGGGATTTTTTTTTCATTTTTTTTCTTTAAAATTTTCCATTTTAAATTGGTTATTTCTGATTTATATATAAAAGCAAATAATAATGATATGGTTTGAATAGGTAAATTAAAAATTTTTAAGTTCTTAGACCACATTCATTCTGTGTCAGAAACCTATGCTGTGTCAAATATTTAATCACAATCCAAATTCAGTGCTGTATCAAGCTTGAATGTTGTGTCCATACTTGCCCCAACTGTTCAGAGATCGGCCTCTGCGGTCGTATCAAGCTGCACCCAGCGGAGCATTTTATTGAGTTTTGGTCTGTTTTTCTTATACTGTATGCAATAGGTCTACTATATTTGGTGTATGGAATGATTGTAAGGTGTACATGTCTAGCTGGCAGGTGTCATCTGACCTTGACCTCATTTTCATGGTTCAGTGGTCAAAGTTAAGTTTTTGAGTTTTGTTCTAATACTATATGCAATAGGTCAACTATATTTGGTGTATGGAAATATTTTATGATGTACATGTCAGTCTCGCAGGTTTTATTTGACCTTGACCTCATTTTCATGGTTCATTGCTCAGTGTTAAGATTTTGTGTTTTGGTCTGTTTTTCTTTAACTATAAGCAATAGGTCAACTATATTTGTTGTATGGAAGAATTGTAAGCTGTACATGTCTGCCTGGCATGGTTCATCTGACCTTGACCTCATTTTCATGGTTCATTGGTCAATGTTTAGTTTTCTTGGTTAAGTCTGTTTCTTAGAAACTATAAGCAATAGGTCAACTATATTTAGTGTATTGAATGATTGTAAGGTGTACATGTATTTCTTGTTTGGTTTATATGACCTTGACCTCATTTTCTTGGATCATGTTAAGTTTATGTGATAGTTGTAGTAAAGCTTTATATTTAGGACTATCAACATAATATCAATGATTAGTAAAGAAGGCGAGACATTTCAGCATGTGCACTCTTGTTTTAATTAATTTACTGGTTTACATAAACGCCGATCCGTTTTTACCATTTTTCGCTCCTGTACATGTAGCAATGCCACCTTTCTCGAGCACCAGGATCTATTGTACAAATGCTACCTATTTCGAGCACCAGGATCTGTTGTAACAATGCCACCCATCTCGAGCACCAGGATCTATTGTAACAATGCCACCCATCTCGAGCACCAGGATCTATTGTTAGAATGCCACCTATCTTGAGCACCAGGATCTATTGTACAAATGCCACCTATTTCGAGCACCAGAATCTATTGTACAAATGCCACCTATTTCGAGCACCAGAATCTATTGTAACAATGCCACCCATCTCGAGCACCAGGATCTATTGTAACAATTCCACCCATCTCGAGCACCAGGATCTATTGTAACAATGCCACCCGTCTTATTAATACAAATCAAATCAAATCAAATCAAATGTCTTTATTCATAATTAAAGGTCCCATATAGAGCCTATAAATCAACACACATCACAAAGTTCATACAATATCCACACAAACAACACATGCAATCTAACATACATACTGATTATTGATAATTAGAAATGTTAAAATTTAAAAAAAAAATACATACCTTGACAGCTATTACCTCTGTCCTTAAATCTTTCCTTTTCATTTTTCTCATAATCAAATTTTCCTAAAACTCTTACTGTTCTGTCCCTAATACCTGTACAAAAAATAAGAATAACATCGATCATCATCGCCATGCAATATTCTATATTTGTCAAATTCGATTTAAGAATAAAAAGAAATCATTAAAAGTTTCAGAGCATAGTTGACAATAATTATAATAATGTGATTATGGATGACGGGTTAAAATTTTAGATAAAAAAGGGGGAGGTGATAATCTTACTTCGCAAAAGTTCCTTTTCTTTAACAAATCAGCAGTAAGAACTTTATGTAAGCTGAGTATGCTGTTTCCAGATTATAGTACATATTTATATAGAGGTGCGGTCATATTGGAACGTACAACAAAAAAGACGATGGACTCACTGAAGTCAGTAATGATATCTCTACAACATGCAATATGGCGAGATTTTCAAAATATTACACGTTTGTGCATTATATAATCTCCCAATGTTAACATCACACAAGTATTAAAAGACAATTAATACAGCAACGGATAATAATTTAAAGAAACACTTACATTTCTATGAATTCTTCTTTGCTGAAAACGGTCCTAAATATTGTGCAGGAAAATTGTACAATCTCCTGTGTTTGTATCACACTTGATAATCGCTAACGCGTTTGAAAAAGGCGGTCACAGCGTGCGGTCATACATTAATCAGCATCATGTCACGTGATAATTCTATCAATAGATTATTGGGAGTGCTAATGCTCCTGTATCAGCTGTGTAGATGCCGCACTTTCACATGCTAAAATATTTCCGGATAATAACAGATTAGTTAGTAGCATATTTTGATGAATGATAATTTATATTTTTGTATGCTTTTATGATTTTGATAAACGTCCTGGTTAGATGTCGGTTTGAGCTTATATTTCTTTGGAATATTCCTCATTTTACTAGATATTGTACACAAAAATTAAAAGGCGACTTTGATTACAATTTTCGATAGCAAAATCCTTATTTATGAACTTTTGTTGATGCAACAACAAACGATGTACAACCATAATGATTCCTCTTTAACACTGATGGAGAATAATTTTTTACACCAATGCATACAATCTGTATTCTCGACGAACCTCCATTGTCGACATGTCAACCAACATTTAATAAACGTTGAAACAACATATTTACTTTAACCTAACTTCAACATTAAAAATTCAACTAAAATGCAACGTTGAAGCAACGTCATGACAAAATATCAACCACATTTCAACGTTGAAATGACGTTGCATGCTGGGTGGGTAAGCTCCATAATCTGTTTTCCATAATGTAAAAGTTAGTTTGGGGCTTACATACTATTATGTTACTAATTATAGAATCAACATACAATATTCAGAAAATATAAAATTCATTGGTGTACATGCTTTAGAAACAGAAACTTGAAGAAATTAGAGGCTTGTCAAGCTTTAATTCTGTTTCATAGTGTGTTGATTATATTTTCCAGCTCAGTAAGTACAGTTTTTATCCTGTAATTTAATATTGTTTAATATTCAGTTGGATGATTTTCAGCATTTGTCTCGGTTTTTCATTAAAATTGACAATTAGCTTACTGAAGGCATGTACCACAAAGAGGATACAAAAATGAACTATTTGAATTTTACCTGTCACTCTCAATTCAAGGAGGATACCAGGAGACAGCATCTGTATACTATATGAATGTAATTACACCTGTTTTTTGTATAGTAAATGGTCAATTGCAGAATAAATTGAATGAAGTGCCTTAGCAGTTTGAGTATTTATAATGAACTTTGTATATTCTAGGCCTTATTAGAAGCATCCAGAGATATTGTTGCTGATTGGTTGGATAGTTTACATGGTTCGGAGGTCACAGATAACTCTATATTCACAAGCCTGCCAAGATTTTTTGAAGAACAATTCCATGAAGACATGAAAGCTTTAAATGTAAGATTTAATAATGTACAAAGCTTACCCCTTTGTGTCATAGATATTCAAGACAATGCCCTTGTGTCATAAATTTTCAAGGCAATGCCCTTGTGTCATAAATTTTCAAGACAATGCCCTTGTGTCATAAATATTCAAGACAATGCCCTTGTGTCATAAATATTCAAGGCAATGCCCTTGTGTCATAAATATTCAAGGCAATGTATGATATGCTTCAATGAGACAGCAATCCAACAACAACGAATGAAACCCCAGATGACATCTAGAGGTCAACACATGGTCTTAAACAATAGACAAGTGTCCATACACTATGTCAAGCTGTGAAAGCTCATAAATCTGCTCTATTTACTAACATTACACAGCAACCACATAAATCTGCTCTGTTTACTGACATGACACAGCTACCACATAAATCTGCTCTATTTACTAACATGACACAGCAACCACATAAATCTGCTCTATTTACTAACATGAAACAATAACCACATAAATCTGCTCTATTTACTAACATGACACAATGACCACATAAATCTGCTCTATTTACAAACATGACACAGCAACCACATAAATCTGCTCTATTTACTGACATGACCCAGCTACCATATAAATCTGCTCTATTTACTAACATGACACAATAACCACATAAATCTGCTCTATTTACAAACATGACACAGCAACCACATAAATATGCTCTTTTTACTAACATGACCCAGCAATCACATAAATCTGCTCTATTTACTAACATGACCCAATAACCACATAAATCTGCTCTATTTACTAACATGACACAGCAACCTCATAAATCTGCTCTATTTACTGACATGACACAGCAACCATATAAATCTGCTCTATTCACTGACATGACACAGCTACCATTTGTAGACATCAGTTCCAAGAAGGGGATTAAAGAAGGTCACATGGTCTTTTCTGAAATTTATAACTCCAACAATTATGCTGATGAATTTGGCATTTGTTTTGGTTTTTTTATTGAATGTACTGCAACAATCAAATAAATTATATACATGTCTGCGTAACTTTGTGCATGATCATTAAGGAAGATAAGTATATTCTAATGCCTTAAATATTTTACAATATTTTATAATCATATTGTTTTGTTCTGTAGGTTTTACCAGCAGACGTGTTAACAAGAGTTAGTGAATATATACCAGAAATTATAACTTTTGTACAGAAAATTATAGATAATGGCTTTGGGTAAATATCATAACTGCTTTTAGGACATTGTTTAATGATTAATTGTTGTTTTTTTAATGTTCCTTTGCTAATATTTCATTCATATTCAGGGGAAAACAGATTAGCAATATCAAATGGGTAGGTTCTGGAAAGTGGGTGGAAGGGTGGTCATTTCAAGTGCCAATGGAAAATGAGAGAATGTTGGGATAGGAACAGAAATAGTGCCTTGAAATAGGCAACCTAGGGACCCCTCAAAAAAAGAACTGTTACTAGGGTTCTTTAACATGTAGAGAGCATGGCATTCAATGTCCCCATTCTGACCAGACAGGGCTGCGTTTTTATACATCTCAAACAGCTAACGGACACCCCTTACAGAGAAACATGGACTTATTTCTATACCAGGGGGTACCTTCAGGGGGATGGGGAGTTAAATTATTTTATAGATAAATTAATTTAGAATTTGGAATGACTTGGAAATACTGGAGAAAAAAATGATGTTATTGTAGATAATCTTAATTTTATGATGTAACAAGTTTGCTGTTCCTGGATTCTATTAATTCATTCTTGTAAAAAAAAATATCTATTATTCCAATGCATTATTACACTATTGAATTTTTTTAGTGGGAAAAGACTTAATGTATGTCATTAAATGTCACCAGGAAAACAGATATTGAAGTCCTATAGCGTATTTGTGTTTTAAGATGAAGAATGATTCCATTTTTTGTATTCCTCATTTCAGATATGAATCAAATGGCTCTGTATATTTTGATACTCCTACTTTTGATCAGAGTGAGGGACATTTTTATGCCAAACTTGTACCAGAATCTGTTGGGGATTCCAAGGCTCTGGCAGAAGGAGAAGGTATTGACAAAAATATATATTAGAAAATTGTCCATGTCAATTGTTCTTGAATGGCTTTTGATAAAGTGAAACTTTTATCTTACAGACATGTCATTTGATTTTTTTGAGTTATATTGAAAAACTTCACAATCTAATATACTTAGACACACTCTACCAAAATGGTATAGTGAATAAGATGTATATATGTCTTGTTCCTGTCAGCCCTCATTTATGCACACAACCTATTGGTTCACTTTTCAGCAATTTGACATGTAATTGGAAGGAATTCCTACTATTTCCTCCTCCACACAAAATTAAAGGAATCCACTGTGTAATGGTGTCTTTATTCTACAGGTGACCTGTCTAAGGATAAAGTCACAGAGAAGAAAAGTCCAATAGATTTTGCTCTGTGGAAGGCATCCAAACCTGGGGAGCCGTCCTGGGATTCTCCATGGGGAAAGGTAAGGCATATATTTGTGTCGTCCGTGGAATTCCAATGGAGGGGGGTACAAAATTCATATGTTGGGAGCTGTCAATCAATTCTCCATAAGGAAAGACAAGTTATCAAAAATGGGAGCCATATCGGATTAGCAAGTAAGAAAGGTCAGACATTTATATGTTGTTAGCTATCAGTGGATTCTCCATATGGAAAGTTATGGCATTAAAACCTGCTGAGCCATCAACTTTTTCTCCAGGTGGAAAGTCAAGGTATTCTTATTAGTCATTTATGGATTCCTAAGGGGAAAAGGTAAAGTATGTTGGATAGTCATTATAAGATACATTCATACCAGTTGAATTTGATTGATCCTTTAAAAATCAAGGGCAGATAATTATATGGAATTTGATAGGATATGGTAAGTCAGTCTGCATTTAAACTTAAGAGTTGTGTATGATTAACCTTGGGATAAGGTCAGACTTATAACCTGATATTCACTGGGACCTTTAAATTTCTTCTAAGAGAAATTTCATTATTTTTCAGGAAAATAAGGCCAGTGACCCCTATTTTTATTTGATATTTTCACAAAACTGATGTGAAGTATTTTTAAGAAAAATAAGGCCACAAACTCATTGAATTTGTATTTTCGAAACTGATTCTCTCATTGAATGTTGATTCATCATAATGAAAAAATTAAGTTTCCCTATATAACCCATATAAAGTTACTGTGATTTCGTTAATTTCAATGTATTTTATCGAAAAACAAGGTCTGTGAGTCATTGAAGAGTTGTCAATGGAGTAAGGAAAAACAAGGTTTGTGAGTCATTGAAGAGTTGTCAATGGAGTAAGGAAAAACAAGGTCTGTGAGTCATTGAAGAGTTGTCAATGGAGTAAGGAAAAAACAAGGTCTGTGAGTCATTGAAGAGTTGTCAATGGAGTAAGGAAAAACAAGGTCCGTGAGTCATTGAAGAGTTGTCAATGGAGTAAGGAAAAACAAGGTCCGTGAGTCATTGAAGAGTTGTCAATGGAGTAAGGAAATAAAAAGGGTGCATGAGTCATTGAAGAGTTGTCAATGGAAGGCCTCTTACTTTTAAATGTCATGGAAGGATTATTCATGGGGTAAAAGCTTAATCTTTGTAGCCTTTTAAGAATTTACCATGAGGTAAGGGAATTTATATTAACCTTGAGAGTTTTCCAGGCCAAAATTAAGTCATATTAAAATATAAGGAATTGTTATGGAGCTAATCTTTAGGAATCATCAGCCTTAATCAAGTTCAGTTCAATAAACAATAGACAAGGAAGCAGGAATTACCCATTTTAAAGTCTAGTGTGATTGAATGGATGACATTTAATGAAAAATACATAAAATGGATATTGGAAAAGTATTTAAAAGAACAATAGATTATGAACACCAATCATTAACAACCAACTTCTCCAAGAAAATACACTAGTATTTTTCCTAGAATAGAACACTAGTGTTTTCATAGGATACAATACACTAGTTCTTTTCCTAGGATATAATACACTAGTTCTTTTCCTAGGATACAATACACTAGTGTTTTCCTAGGATATTATACACTTATGTTTTCCTATGATACAATACACTAGTACTTTTCCTAGGATACAATACACTAGTGTTTTCCTAGGATATTATACACTAGTGTTTTCCTAGGATATTATACACTAGTGTTTTCTAGGATATTATACACTATTGTTTCACTAGGATACATATATTACACTAGTGTTTTTCCTAGGACATAATACAACAAAACACTAGTGTTTTTCCTAGTATACAATACACTAGTGTTTTCCAAGGATATATTACACTAGTGGGTTTTTTAGCTGAGGAAAAAATCTTTCTAGTGAAATTAAACCACCATATAAGGACCCTACTTAATAGCTTTAGCAAAGAAGAATATATTTTAATGTCATTGTGACATCATAAGTGACCTTTCTGCACTAAAGTGTCCAGATTATGTTAACATATACTTTATTACATGCACGAGTTTCCTAGGGACGGAAAAATATCTAGTATTAAAATGTGTTAATCTAGAAAATATATTGCCAATTGATTTCTATATACCAAAGATCAAAGGGCAAGGATGTAACTGACATTCACAGGTCACAGAACCACCTTCAACAATGAGCAGTACCAATACTGTATAGTTAGCTATAAAATAATACATAAAAGGGATAACAGGAATGAAACATTATCCAGATACATTGTATCCTGACTTGGTACAGGCACAAAATATGGTGGTTTGAAAAATCAAAGTCAATCCTAACAGAAGTAAAGAGCAGGAAGAAGGAAATGTTAAAGTCCAGTATAATCTGATCAGATAGGTTGACCAAGGTCCATTCTTATAGAGGTAAAGAGCAGGAAGAAGGAAATTTTAAAGTCCAGTATAATCTGATCAGATAGGTTGACCAAGGTCCATTCTTATAGAGGTAAAGAGCAGGAAGAAGGAAATTTTAAAGTCCAGTATAATCTGATCAGATAGGTTGACCAAGGTCCATTCTTATAGAGGTAAAGAGCAGGAAGATGGAAATTTTAAAGTCCAGTATAATCTGATCAGATAGGTTGACCAAGGTCCATTCTTATAGAGGTAAAGAGCAGGAAGAAGGAAATTTTAAAGTCCAGTATAATCTGATCAGATAGGTTGACCAAGGTCCATTCTTATAGAGGTAAAGAGCAGGAAGATGGAAATTTTAAAGTCCAGTATAATCTGATCAGATAGGTTGACCAAGGTCCATTCTTATAGAGGTAAATAGCAGGAAGAAGGAAATTTTAAAGTCCAGTATAATCTGATCAGATAGGTTGACCATGGTCAATTCTTATCGAAGGAAGTAGAAAAATAATCCTTTGATGAAGGCACTCAAATGCTAGTAAATGTTTCCCTGATTAAAGATCAGCAAACTAGCTTTAACTTTGACAAGCATTAAGAAATTTGTTATGACAAAATGAATCATATCTTTAGGGTTTCTTAGAAAATACTTTGATGCAAATTAAAAATATTTTATTGTTTTCCTCCAGTTTTATTGGTTCATTTACTTATGTATGAATTAAAATCCAGAAAAACATGCTCCAACTGTTGTTACCATGTACATAGAATGGCTTTCTTCCATTATTTCCAAATTTAGTCATCATAACATGATCTCCTTTCTTTAGTCGTAGGACAACAGAGTTTGTTGCACTGTTATAACCATTCAAAGATCGAGGTACACACACATAATATAACTTTGGTGGTTAACTTTCAAGCAAATTTCAAAACAGAGCCAGTTTTAGTTAAAACAGTACAATTGAACATAGAAGTCCCACTAATTGGTACCACAATTTACCTGAGTAAGAAAAATATTTTGTAAAAGATGAAAATACATGTTGTATACTCACACAAAACTGCATGTGATGTTGTATTTATTCAATATCAATAATATATTTTGTATACTCACAAAACTGCATGTGATGTTGTATTTATTCAATATCAATAATATATTTTGTATACTCACACAAACTGCATGTGATGTTGTATTTATTCAATATCAATAATATATTTTGTATACTCACACAAACTGCATGTGATGTTGTATTTATTCAATATCAATAATATATTTTGTATACTCACAAAACTGCATGTGATGTTGTATTTATTCAATATCAATAATATATTTTGTATACTCACACAAACTGCATGTGATGTTGTATTTATTCAATATCAATAATATATTTTGTATACTCACAAAACTGCATGTGATGTTGTATTTATTCAATATCAATAATATATTTTGTATACTCACAAAACTGCATGTGATGTTGTATTTATTCAATATCAATAATATATTTTGTATACTCACACAAACTGCATGTGATGTTGTATTTATTCAATATCAATAATATATTTTGTATACTCACACAAACTGCATGTGATGTTGTATTTATTCAATATCAATAATATATTTTGTATACTCACACAAACTGCATGTGATGTTGTATTTATTCAATATCAATAATATATTTTGTATACTCACACAAACTGCATGTGATGTTGTATTTATTCAATATCAATAATATATTTTCAATCTGTTCAATATAAACACTGATTTAATCATAAAAAGTTGATTTTTGACAAAATGTTTAGAATTTTCATATTGAAATTTGCATTTTTTTGTTTTTTGTTTAGTTATAGAATATATTTAGGAAGGCCTTAATTTAAACATCGTCATTTTCCAGTTTTTATCTGTAAAACACTAAAAAAAAAAATTCAATAGGAACAATGTTGAAAATGTTGTCAGAAATCAACTTTTAATGGTGACACTGATTGTAAAGTTAGGGAATCTACACTTCACGAATTCAAGAATTTAAGAAGTGGTTCATCTGATAAAGCTGGAATATACAGAATAGGTAACAAGTAACATAAAATGGGATAACAGGAATGAAACATTATCTAGATACATTGTATCCTGACTTGGTACAGGCACAAGATATGGTGGTTTGAAAAATCAAGTCAATCCTAACAGAAGTATAGAGCAGGAAGAAGGAAATTTTAAAGTCCAGTATAATCTGATCAGATAGGTTGACCAAGGTCCATTCTTATAGAGGTAAAGAGCAGGAAGAAGGAAATTTTTAAAGTCCAGTATAATCTGATCAGATAGGTTGACCAAGGTCCATTCTTATAGAAGGAAGTAGAAAAATAATCCTTTGATGAAAGCACTCAGATACTGGTCAATGTTTCCTTGATTAAAGATCAAAATTTGGTCGATGTTTCCCTGAATAAAGATCAAAATTTGGTCGATGTTTCCCTGAATAAAGATCAACATTTGGTTGATGTTTCCCTGATAAAAGATAAACATTTGGTCGATATTTCCCTGAATAAAGATCAACATTTAGTCGATGTTTTCCTGATAAAAGATAAACATTTGGTCAATATTTCCCTGATTAAAGATCAACATTTGGTCGATGTTTCCCTGATTAAAGATAAACATTTGGTCAATGTTTCCCTGATTAAAGATCAACATTTGAACTAACTTTGATGTTAGATTAACTTTGACAAGCATTAAGAAATCTGTTATGACACAATGAATCTTTAGGGTTTCTTAGAAAATATTTTGACGAAATTAAAAATATTTTATTGTTTTCCTCCAACTTTATTGGTTCATTTACTTATGTATGGATTAAAAATCCAGAAAACATACTCCAACTGTTGTTACCATGTACATAGAATGGCTTTCATCCAGAACTTCCAAATTTAGTCATCATAACATGATCTCCTTTCTTTAGTCTTAGGACAACAGAGTTTGTTGCAATGTTATAACCATTCACAGCTACAGGGTACACACACATGATATAATTTTGGTGGTTAACTTTTAAGCAAACTTCCAAAGTAGAGCCAGCTTTAGTTAGTTATGTGAACATATAAGTTCCTTTTATTGGTACCACAATTGATTACATTGAATTCTACTGTTGAAAGTCAAGTAGAATTGCAGTGCATTGATAAGGTGACCTGCCTTAATTAGGGTCAACCGACAATAACTCAATAGGTAGGTTCGGATTGATTTTGGGGGTTATGGGCCAAATCGTTTAGGGATTTGAGCTAAAAGGGGCTTAAAAACTAGGATTTTCTGGTTTCTGGACAACAACTTGAGTATAAGTCTATAGATCTCTATGAATTTGTACCACAAGGTTCCACACCAAAAAAAGGAAGGTTGGGATTGATTTTGGGGATATGGCCCTAATTTTTTAGGAAAAAGGAGCCAAAAACAATACTTTTCTAATACATTGTAATAATTGCTTATTTCTTGACCAATTTCAATGTAGTTTAATACAAAGTCTTGAATTCTTGAGGATTTTTAATATGCTGAATCTAACAGTGTATTTAGATTTTGGATTTTGGGCCCGGTTTTCAAATTGGTCCACATTAAGGTCCAAAGTATCCAAAATTAAACTTAGTTTGATTTTAATAAAAATTGAATTAAAGGGGTTCTTTGATATGCTGAATCTAAACATGTATTTAGATTTTTATACGACCGCAAAAATTTTTTTTGGTTCATATAATGAATGCTATGATGTCGTCGTCATTGTCCGAAGACACATTTTGTTTCCGGACAATAACTTTAGTTTAAGTGAATGGATCTCTATGAAATTTTACAAGAAGGTTCAATACCACAAAAAGAAGGTTGGGATTGATTTTGGGGGTAAATTATATATATTGTAAATTTGCCTATAACTTAAGTATTAATAAACTACATTGGAAATTTGCCAATAACTTTTAAATAGTATAATAAACTCCATTGGAAATTTGCCAATAACTTTAGTATAATAAACTCCATTGGAAATTTGCCAATAACTTAAGTATAAGTAAATATAAATCTATGAGATTAAAACACAAGGTTTGAAACCACAAAAGGAAGGTTGGGATTGATTTTGGGGGTTATGGTCCCTATGGTTTAGGAATTAGGGGTCAAAAAGGGACCCAAATAAGCATTTTTCTAGTGTCCAGACAATAACTTGTGGAACAGTGAATGGAATTGTGTCAAATTGTACCACAAGTTTCCACACCACAAAAGGATGGTTAGGATTGGCGTTGGGGGGTTATGGCTCAATCTGTTTATGAATTGAGGGCAAAAAAGGGGGGAAAAACAAGGGTTTCCTTGTTAATGGACAATTACTTTAGCTTTGTTTCTTTAATGTTGGTACTTTTGGCTATTTGTTTGCTAGTTCTAGTATGAAATATTTTTAAGCTGTTTCTAGAAACATCAAATACTGTGATTTGAATACATATAATATTATAATAGTGTATATCAAAGGGTTCAGTGGTAATAAATTTTTATACTCAGAATTGATTATGCTTTGATTGTTTTTTTTTTGCATTAGAGTTACCTCCCTTAGAATGGTTCCATACTACAAAGGAAAGACTGGGATTGAGTTTGATGGTTAATGCTCCAAGGGGGATTCAAAAGTTGGGGGAGGTTCATATTTTTTCCAAATTTTCGAATTTAAAAAATTATTATAATTTAAAAATTGTTTAAATTAATAAAATTTTTCCTTTTGTTTTAATTAAATCCAGAAACATGCTCCAACTGTTTACCATGTACATAGAATGGCTTTCCATTATTTCAAATTTAGTCATCATAACATGATCTCTTTTTAGTCAGGACAACAGAGTTGTTGCACTGTTATACCATTCAAAGATCGGCACACATAATATAACTTTGGTGGTTAACTTTCAAGCAAATTTCAAAACAGAGCCAGTTTTAGTTAAACAGTACAATTGAACATAGAAGTCCCACTAATTGGTACCACAATTATCCCTGTAGCAGGATTGTATGTTTGCTTTTCCTTCATTATTTGATGACATTGAATTTAACTGTTTAAAGTCAAGTAAATTGCAGTGGATTGATAAGATGACCTAATTAAGGATAGCTATAGACATCCATTTAATGTGTATTGGAAAACATGATTTA